>VZRQ01007964.1:179734-381647 GCA_013397975.1 Machaerirhynchus nigripectus | reverse complement strand
CCGGGACACCACCGAGTAAATCGCTGGGATAATGAATGTGAAATGGAACGTGGAGACAGGAAAGAACCTGTGAAAAGTCACATGGGAGGAGTGAATTGGGGAATAAAACCAAACGNCCCCGCTCCGACCGCCGCAGGCCGGGCTCCGTGAGCGCCGGCTGCCCCTCGGGCCCCTGCAGCCTCCAGCCGGGCTCCCGCTGTGCCTAACAAGGTACAGCAGTCGTGTTTTAGCCCGAGACACCACCGAGTAAATCGCTGGGATAATGAATGTGAAATGGAACGTGGAGACAGGAAAGAACCTGTGAAAAGTCACATGGGAGGAGTGAATTGGGGAATAAAACCAAACGTCCTGAATCCAAGTGACTTTTTTGATTACACCAAATAAACATTCCCTTATCTCACCTAGTGGGCCTGAATATCTTGTCCTTAAGCAAGCAGAAGTTTTTTGTAATATTTTCCAGTCTGGGTGCAGGAGCCTTATCGTAGAAGGACCGCGCGCTGAATCTTTGTGCAAGCCTTTGTCGCGAGCCGTGGCATTGCCCTGGAATGTTTATTGTGTTCTGCCATTATTTATACTCCATCGCTTCCATTGAGCGCCTGTCCCACCCGCTCCCGGGAGATTAGCGGAGTCAGGGAAAGGATAAATGACGATTAGCAGCCAGTCAAGGGATGTGAGGGCTGAAAGGGTCAATGAGAAACAAAAGCTGCCACATATAATTCACAAAGAATGTGAGGCACTGCCTTTCAGAGGCAACATTCGCATAGCCTGGGTTTTAATGAGAATGGAAAATGCTAACATATAAATCCAGTCCTAAAAAAAATATATCAACAACAAACGTACTGAGTGGTAAATATTTCTACCATTAAGCCTGGTACTCTGTTTCTGACGTGAACTATTAAAACTCCTCCTAAAGCTTTCATTAAATCATGTCTTCAAAACTCCCTTTAAAACACGGTCCTTTGTTTGGAAAGAAATTACAGATGGATGAGGACAAACCAACTGAACACCTTACAAAATCTTGGGATATTTCGAAGCGTGAAATGCAGACCTGATCAAACTCTGACTGGAGCTGACAAAGGGGCTTCCAGCACCCAGAGGAGCTGCTGTTTTCCCTCGGGAGGACAGCCCAGCTCCTATCAGAGCATCTATGTCACGTACCAGGGTCCCATCCAGCCGCTTCCCGTGCGCACCCACGGAACAAAAGGAGTTTTGTGCCTGTCCGTGGAGTCTTTGTTCCTTGGGTGCTCCCTCGGCTCTGCTGCCTGGCTGTCACCTCTGTTCCTGCTCACCAGGGGCTGCTGACCCCACGAGTCCGTGGGAGACGGGGCTGAGCTCCAGGTGGAGCCCTGGGCAAAGCCTCCCTGCCCCGGCCGGGCTCCAGAGGGGGCTCGGGGAGCGCCCCCGGAGCAGCAGCCGCGGCCCCTCTGCCTTCCTCGGGGCTCCTGCCCGGGTTCTGGCCACATCAGACACCTTGTGCCCCCTGACTCCCCGGGTTACCCGCTCCCAGGAGCCAGCTGTGTCCCTGGAGGTGAAGGGCAGGGGATTGCAGGCTTTATAAAGAAGATAAAAGCTTTATTCCAAAATATTCCATAAACAGGTCATTATTCTTCTTATTATCATGCAGAGTAAGTGAAATTTTAATGTTTCACTGCTCCAGGCTGTCAAAGTCCTTGTGCTCTTCAAAAAGAAGAGCTCAGACTTTGTTCAGTCTTCGTGAAGGAAAATTAGGGCATATATGTGCTTTTTCAAAAATATGTTTAGACAAGGTAGTGCGTACTGTTTCTTCACCTGGGAGTGTATCTGGGGATAACCACTCTGTGCCTGTTGTGGGAAAAATTGCCTAAATGGTCCCTAAAGCCTTCTCCATAATAAACATGAGTGAATATGGATTGATTCTTCTTAATTCTGACTTTCGCTCTTGTAGGAAACAGATGTTTTCTAACTCAGATTTCATTTCTGGCTTGGCAAAGAAGCACGTGCAACTGAGCCCCGAAGGGCCGGTGAGACTTGCCACTGCTGTGGGGTTTTTAAGCTCCATGCTGCTTTAGAATTCAGCACAACTTCTTGCTGCTGCTGGAGCTTGTTATTTGCAGGTAGCCAACCTCTGTTTTATGGGGTGTCAGCTCCACCCGAGCTTGGTGAGATCTGGTTATCGGAGAGCCAGGCACGTGCGGTTTGGGATCTGGGAGCGTGTGCTGGGCAAACGCTGCCCGGCCCTGCCAGGGCTGCTGCGGCTCGGGGGCAGTGCCCAGCTCCTGCCCGCTGCTGCTCAGCTGCCCCAGCTTCTTCCTCCTCCTCTAAATCCCCTCTGCCTCCGTAACGGGGACTGTGAACCACAGCTGCAGCTGAAATGCTGAGTGGCTCCAATGGTTCTTGTCTGATGCAAATGTTTCTCTTCTTAGGGAAAAAAAAAAAGCCATCAGGAGGAAAAGTCCAGGCACTGTTTTGGAAACTAAGAATTGTGGAAATATTACCTAATAGGAAAAGTATTTTTAAAACTGATTCTCCTGTGTGCATCCCTTTAAGGGATTCTGTTTTGTGCCTGCCTTTCTGGTCCCTGTCACAGCTCTTGGCATTGCCTTGTGTTTCCTGTTACCCACTCTCTGCTGGGCCTGGAGAGTTGTATGGCAAAGGGAAATATTTCTGCCTTTGTCAAAACACTACAGGTGAATGGGGGGGAGAGGAAGATTCATTTGCTTCTTTCACCATGGTTCTGTTGGATTAGAGAACGTGTCCTTTTATAAATAGCTTTTTCTGCACCAGTCAGAGCAGTTGTTTTCCTTGGGTGATACTTTCACATGAGCTAAGAAAAGCAGTGTAGATGAAGAAAGGGTGTACAGAAGGCACATCTGCTTCTTGTTTTAGAAGAGCAACACATTTCTAATATAATAATGCAGAGTAGCAGAAAAAGGCACAGAAAAGAAAACAAAAAAACTTAACAAAAGACACCATAGTCTATTTCATTAAGCAGTTTTGGAAAGCTATCATGGATTTGTATCAGCATGATCACAAAATCTATTGCATTATGCTGCCTGTAAGGCGGGTGGGGAAAGCTGAAATGATATCTCATTCATCTGTCCAAAAATGCCTGTAAGCTTCCAGCTGAGTATGTGACCAGAATTTTGCAGGGCTGCTGGATGGTTTGCACAGACAGCTTTAAAAGTGGTTGACTTTACTTGCATTAAAACTCGTGTTTTGGAGGAGCCTGGGGGTGCAGAAGCCCCATAAAGCAGCCCAGCCTTGGGCCAGGGGGATGAACCCCACAACCAGCTGCTTTAGTGCCCAGCCTTGGCAAGAAATATCTCACAAAATTACCTCCTGGATGAACCGGGCTACACGGAGGTACTTTGGGCTTTTTAGCTTTGCTTCATCCGTGCCACAAGATTACTTCCAGCCCAACCCATTTAACTCAGATGTCCTGAAAGAGACCAGAGCATAAAACACAAAAATGAGGTCTTGGTTAGGGGAGAACTGGGAGTCTGTGTTTACAGCCCCTCCGTGATCTCCACTTCAGGTGGATCTGCCATTGAAAAAAACCCAGATTTCCTTTTTTTATTTATTTTCCAGCCTGAAAAACTCTTTTTGAGCCCTGACAATCACACTGGGCTTCTTCTGTGCAGTGAGACATTCTGGGGCTCTGAGCTGAGTGGGCATAGGCAAAAGCCAAGGAGCTGCTCTGCAGGGGTTTGCATCCCACTAAACCAGAATTAGGCCTTTTAAGCCATGAGGAGCTGCCTCCACATGGGCACCTTGAGTGAAATAACTTGCATTTTTAATTACTTGGTTTAAATTAGATCTCTTTGGAGCCAGACTGCGTGCAGCAATTTTGGAGAGGTAATGTCTGGTTGGAGGCTGTGCCCTGAGCCAGCCGAAGGCAATGTGGAGTGTCCCAACAAGTTTGATGGTTCTGGCTCTGCATAAACAATTCCATCAATAATAACACGCAGGGGGAAACTGGCGCTCTCTTGCTCTCCCTTTTGGACTGACTTGCTAAAACTTGAGGAGGCAAGGCTGCATCAGTCTCACTGGCTTAGCTCTGCCCATCCTTTGATATAGATTTGTGTGCTTGGAATTTTTTTCTTTCATATGGATATAACTGCTTAACTGTAAGGACATAGCAAAACTATCTGCTATATTGCTAATTAGGTAAATGAGGCTACTTCTCAAGACACAATATTAATATTTTCACCTCTTCATTCTTTGGACCAGAGCTGTGCTTTAAGGAACATGAAAAATGTTTTCACTTAGCTGTTAAGGCAGCTTTTCATACAGATCATCAGTTCAGTTCTGTGCCTACTGGTGCTTACCTAAGGAAAGGCCGCTGTGCAGTGCTCTGCTCCTCACTGACTGGCATCTAAATTTTTCAAACATCAAATATTTACTGATGTAACCCAGTTGCTTCCCAAATTGAATTTCAAAGGTCCTTATCCTGCAGTTCCTATTTGTGCATGTCTTCCATTCAAGGCAGCTCCATGCATCTCTAATGAAAATGAACCTGCTTCTTTCTGTAGCTATTTTTTAACCTTTCTGTGCTCTCCTTTATTACCATGATTTACAACAATACTGTGAGTGTTATTAATCCAGGTTGCAGTCAGAGGGAGTGTGGCCTGGGTTTACACCGCAATGCTGCACCTTGAGCAGTTCTGGCTCCCAAAGGGAAGGAGGGTGGCTCGCAGCTCCCCGTCAGTGCCCGCTGTTCCCCAGCACCCCCCGCCCGCAGGCACCCAGGCCAACGAGCAGGGAAAGAGGAAGAAATACCCTGCTCCATATTTGAGACCTTTGGAGCTGAGGAACGTACGAAAGCCCACGGAGGGTGTGTGCTGGTGAGGCTGAGCAAGGCCCTTCGTGCTCAGAAATCCTTGTTGAGGCCCCAGCCCTGACCCACGGATGCTGTGCTGTGCCAGAGGGAGCTTCACGAGTGGAACTGCTCTGTTAGGGTGGGAATTTTGTAGCTGTAAAATTAAGGAAAAGCCACTTGGAGCTGTGCATGTGTGTTTAGGGCGTTTATAATTTTGCCTCAAGGGTTGCAGACAGCTCCTGTTGCCAAAATTGCAGCTTTCCTTGAGCAGTTTGGAAGGAACTGACTTTTATTGAGCCCCCAAAGCAGAGAGGAGAGCTGTTCCTCTTGCAACGCTGACATGACCTTGCACCTTCAATGTCATTGTGCATTCAGCAGTCACAGCTGCCCTGGGTGCCAGGCAGCTCACCTGTGCTGCAGGCAGGTGACTGAAACGGACCAAAGAAACAAGCTGAAGCAGGACAGGCACCAAGGAAGGGTTTCTGTAGATCATAATGAGGGTGTGACAGATGCACAGGGCCTGACAGCCCACACTGAGAGCTGCAAGTGCTCAGATGCTGGCTTGGCAGCTGTTGCATGAAGGCCCTCGTCCAGTGCTGCAAAAAAGATGGGATCCTGTTAAGAGAATGGCATTTTTATTTAAATGGACACAGACCTGGTAGTAGAAAAATAGCAAGATCTTGTGGTGCTTTGAAAGTAGTAAGCTTTTTTTTGCTATGTGCAATAATTAAAAAAGAAAGCACCAGGACAATTTTCCTCATCCATTCCCTCCTCCTTTTTTCCCTCTCTTATAGAAATGATATCTAGTGGAGCAGCCAAGATATTTTTCAGTCTGTTGCTCATGGTTCTTTTCATTCCTTTTTTTGTTCTCACACTGCTTGCCCAGTGCAGCAGCTGTTAAAGAGACAGCTCTGAGAGCTGGGGAAGGATGCTGGTGCAGCATTTGATTAACACTGTTTTTGCAGGAAATTGATATGTCAACTATTTTTAGCCTCAGGCAAAGGAATAATCAAACCCAATCCATGTGGCAACCTTCTCTAATTTCAGACTACTTTATAAGCTCTGATATTTCACTGGTTTCTAACTTTATATTGCTGTCTGTCAAAATTTCCCCCCCTTTGTGATTTCATGCAATTTTTTTAACTGTACGATTGTCCCATTAGGAAAAACATCCAGCAAGCTTTTGGGAGCCTGTAGTGCTGTGTTCATTGCCTCAGAAAGTGTGTGTTGGCAGCGCTCTGTTCACAACAATGAAACAACTAAAAGTCTGGCTTTTATCCACAACACACTCTAATTCCCTATTCATAACCTAGATTCCTTTTTGTGCAATTTGCAAATTTTTTTTCATTACATATGCTGGTTACAACTTAGGGTGAATCAGTCAAATGGACTCTAAATTAAAATAGTTGGCTGATCTAAGCCCAAAATCTGTTGCAATGCAGTTTTCTCACAGCTTGGAAGAAAACAGCCAATATAACCACTATAGAAATGGTGATTATCCTTTCTGTCTTTTTCCAGGTAACTGAGTAGATGAATGTACCCTGAAGTTTTAATCTTCTAGGTAATTAGGAGAAATAGATGGAAAGGAAAGTCAATAAACCATGTGTCCCTGAATAGGTCACGCTAACAGTCAGGATGTCACTGTGAGGACAGGAAATCCTTAAATTAGAAGCATCATTTTAGTCTCTAATTTAATCCATAGAACAGAATCAAAGTCTGTTTTGAATCATACACATATAAGAATATGAAGTGAGGCTGTGAATGGCACCAAAGACACAAACATGCAGAGAAGAGGCTTGCCCAGTGCCTTTTCTTGCCATCTTCAAAATAATCCATGGCATTTTTGGAGGTTGAGAAAGCAAGGCTTCAAAATCTCTGAATTAGACAAAATTCTGTATTTTGCAAGCAGAGACAAGTGAACTCCAGACTGAACTTCATGGGGTAAATTGTCAACTGCTTTGGGTGAGAGGAAGCCCCACACACTGGGCTTGGAGCTGCTGAGTTTAGGGCAGTGACAGACCTGACCCAAAGGTTTATCCTTCCTCACGCTGCAGAAGGAAGGTGCACGCCCTCCACTCTTGGTGGCCACCACTGTGTAGCTAAATATTTGCTTTTTAAATCCAGGGGAGGAAAGGAGAGACGAGCTAATCTCATAAAGGTTCACCCCACCCTCTGCTTGGCTTCTCTTCCTTGGCAAGCCTTCCCAGCAGCAGCTGGCTGCCTGTTTTTCTTCTGCAATTGTGTTCATGACATTTCCTTCAAGAAGGCTTTCCTGAAGGTTTCCAGCAGTGCTTGCAGCCCACACCCCCTTTTTTTGGCCTCCTCCCCCACCAAGCATGGCTTGTGCCTGGTTCCCAGCAAGTGCTGTGCTCCCATCACACATCCATGCACATCCCCTATGATACCCTCTGCATTTCTGGGGTTTGTGTGCCTGACTGGTCACTGAGAGCGAGTGGTCGCTGTGAGGGATGCTGGGCAGCCGTGATGCAAACAGAGACAGTCAGACTGTCACAGAATTACTTAGGCTGGAAAAGACCCTGAGATCCTTGAGTCCAACCAGTCCTTCCCCAAGGGACAGGCTCCCTCAGACAGGCCCTGACTCTGCCCTGTCTCTGGTGCTAAGAGGTTGCTTTCCTCTTTTAATGTAACTCCTTTTTGGAGAAGCTCACGTAGCCCTCCCCACGCAGAAGGAATGATGCAAAGAATGCAGATTAGGGAGAGCGTGTGCACAGATCCTGGATTACTCCGTGTGCTGCTGCTTTCCCTCTCCTCAAAGCTTCATAAACTGTCCTTTCACAGGCTTTTAATAAACACTCAAGTGACTTAATCTTTCAGTGTAAAAGCCTGCTTATATTTTAAGCTTTCTGTTATCAATGTCATTAAATCAATACCCTCAGTTCTACAGGATCCAAGTCACACATAAGCTGTCACACACAGTTTAACTTAAGAAGGGCAATATTGAGGTACAGTCAGTTCTTTTTTCATAGATTAGAGAGTACTTTGAAGTAGAGCTGGTGAAGATCAGAGGGAGTTTATTCCTCTGTAGCCAGTTTCTTATGTGTTGGGGGCTTTCTATTCTAATGACAGTTGTGCTGCAGAACTTGAGTGAAGTCTGACAAGATGAGCATTTTGTGCAGTTATCATAAATGGCACTGGAAAGCCTTGTGGAGAATGTATCATGGGTGATAAAACACGGGATTCTTTAAGAGAAATAAGAAGGCAAATTAGGATAGACCCTTCTTTTCCATTCTTTATTTATTTTTCATTATTATTATTTACTTATTCTTTCTCCATCTGAGTACACCACAATTCTGGACAGGTCAGAGCCTGTATGGCCTCACCTGGTGCAGCTCATTGTCTAATGAGTGACATCTGTGTTTAGAGTTAAGATGGAGAAAAACAATGATTTGTCCCTTGCCGGACAAATTTAATTGAGGGTAAAATGTACATCTGGGATTTATTTGTGTAAGAGATACACAACTGCAGTACCATGTCTTCTTGCAACCTGACCCTGAGGTGCCCTTTCCATTCAGTGCATTAAGAACCCAGATTTATCTCGAGAAATCTTACGAATCAGAAATGGCAGTTACTGTTCGATCTTCGCTGGTATTTCAGCAAATCTTTCTCTCTCTCATTTTCTGGTTTTTTTTAGCCACTGTTTGCCATAGAAGTGAAATAATTTGTAACACAAGCCAACCGTAGATTCTTTAAATGGCTGACCTCAGGAAAGCTCCTGAGATGATGGACATAACCCCACACAGCACACCTGGCACACAGCGTGGTGCGTGGCCTCGAGCCGCTGGAACAGGATGAACTCTGCCAGCAAAGCTCCAAACTGAAAGTGGCATGAGCAGATTTGGATGGTATCAGGGAGACATTTCCTGAGGATGAGGGACGTGAACCTGTCCCATTCTCCCTTCCCAGTGTGGGGTTCAGTGTTTGCTTTGCTCCCCTGGTGGGAAAGGGCTGCGGGATGTCCCCGGAGCCAGAGGGGAAGGGTGAGTGACAGCCCTTGCTCTCCACAAAGCACCTGAGCTGCAGCATCAGCTGTTCCCACCACAAAGGCTTGGGGAAAACAGGGTGAGGCAAGGAACGAGGAATCTGGGCCAGGGATGTGCTCAGGCAGATAAGAAAATTCCATTTATGTTATCCAGAGAGAGGAGTAAAGAAGTGAATGTCCTTATCTGCAGCATAGCTACTGGAGGTGTGTGGGTGCCCTGGGCTGGGCAGAAATGCTTTGCTGTCACCAGCCAGGAGAGAGCTGTGCCACCTCGTGCCTGACACTCCTCGTTGGGCTTATGGCAGAGGAGAAGGAAAACTGCACCGGGAACTCCTTGTGCTTGGTTGAGTTTCAGCAGGAGGAGGTGGTGGGGTTTTTTCTTCACTCCCTAAAACAAGGAAAGCAAAACTTGATTATCTTTCCTCTTGACAGCAGAACTGTGTTGCAATAATCCAAGAGCTGTTAATTCACCAGTGATTTTCTTACGTTGAAGACTCTTGTAATTAAAAAATGGCTGTAAGGTAGGGTCCACATAATGTGGACTTAGGGGATTTATGTATTAGAAAGGGTTGAACAAACACTGGAAATCCTCTAGTTTGTATATTTTGTCTGTAACAAACTATTACTTCACTCCAATATAATTTGAATAATTTTGTCATCAAGCCCATGTAACGGAGTGGAGAATGGGATCTCAAAGCTTCTTGAATATAGGAGATCGAGTTAGTTGCTAAACCTGTTTATGGAAGATAGAAATTATGTCATTATAATGCTGAGGTGTGCTAAAATAAAATCTTGAATTATGGCACTGCTCTTTCAGTTTGAATGTATGTTTTAAAATAATTGCTATTGTGGAATGAAAATGTCTGTGAGTTGGTCATTGTAATGCACATATTTCAGAGTTACTAATCCTAAAACGTGACATTTTTATTACGCAGTGAGAACAAATGATGAATAAAGCCCAAAGAAGCTAAATAAACACTGAAGAATAATGTCCCAATCCTGCAAAAATTAACCCATGTATTTGTGCTTATATGCAATAAATGATCCTGGTTTGCTATTCACTTAAACGGGACACAGATTTCCCACTCAAAGTGGTGCGAGTTTAATCCCAGTGTGTAAAATTAAGACTGAATACCAGTCTTTGCATGTTTGGAGCGTGTGTTAAAGATAGGAGGACTGAACAATTTTGCTGCCAGTTCTGGTGTGTTAATCTAGAATAAATCTCTTGAAAGTATTGTAGCAATGAGAATTTGAAGTAGCTTAATAGTGGAATTTAGTCCTTTTTAAACATTCCTTCAGGGTTTGTGTTTTTTCGTTGCAGACGCCCAGACAATACAGCCAAGCACTGAATAAAAGTAACAGAGTTCATCTTTACTGTGCATTTCTGGATTATAGGTATGTTGCATAATTTCAAATTCTTTAACTCGGTGTAATTAAATTACACTTTGTGATTCTCTTTATTACCTTTATCATTCCTGCTTCCTTCCATTCATGGAAATAGTTAAAGAAATGGAACCACTGGTTTATAAAAACCACAATCTGATTGTTTCTTCTTACCATGAATAGGAGACTTGTTACTCACAGGCCCTGGGTTAGGTATGTAATGGGGAACTGGAAACATTCTGTAATCAAAGCTGCAGACTGATACAAGTCGTGCTTATCTTGTTTTATGTGTGTGTCCACTTGGGCAGATGCTTGGATGTCTCAAGGTGGCAAAGCTCCAGCACAGCCATTGTCTCCACTGGATCTGTGCCTGTGTCACAGCACCACGTGAGATCAGTATTTCAGAGCTGTGAATTTTGGCCAATGCATGGAATGGATAAATATAATATCCCTGAATGCAAATTAGAATTGCAGGGAAATAAATATCACCCCAAATTTTGCTCAGAAAATAAGAGCTATGGAAAAGCAGTAGCTTTTTCCTTTTTTTTAGCTCTGAGTATATTTAATTTTTTTTTCTTTTGAAGCATGCTGCTCTTACTGAATTAATTGAGAAAGAATACAAATAGTGAATTTTTAATTTCATGGGGATTAACAGGTTTTGAGCCATAACAGTGTAAGCCTAATTGATGTAGCAACGGCCTGGGATGCTGTGATCCCTCCTGCACATCGTGCACTTGGAAAGGTCACGGTAATTGTTTTATTGAAGTTTTGTTTCAAGTGTGTTGAACTGTCCCAGCTGTTGGCAGTTACTAGTTGTCATGGTTACTCACAAATTACGATAAATTAGAAGCAGATTTTAGTGAAGCAAATTAATATGGTTGTGGCATTGTTCCTGTACTGTTCTCCACCGGGGCTTGGGCCCTGGAGGCTTCGCAAGGACACAAACTTAAATATGAAATCTGTCCTTCCAAATCAGCTCCGTTTGTGTCAGGATGGTTTTGCTCCCTAGTGCGTGGTTGTTAATTTGGTTCCTGACCTACAACAGCGTCTCTTTACAGCTCAAGGAGGTCCCGAAGGGCAGAAGCATGAGGTAATACCTATCTTCAAAGCAAGCACTGAGAAAAGTGCAGATCACTCAGTCCGTCTGCAGGACTCAGCAAACACCCAAAGCAATAAACGGTCGCCCTCAGACAGTGGGGTGGGTGACCTGTGGTGCCTGAGCCCACGGATCCCCACACCAGAGCCTCGGGCTCCTGTGTCCCCACCCCACGCCAGGGCTGTGAGAGCACAGGGAACTCTGGCCTGCCCTGGCTCCAAGAAAAAGCAGGCTCATGAGGGTCACTGCTCAGAAAACCGCACAAAAAAAGCAACTGCATGAGGATCCTGCACAGCCCTGAGGCCAGACCACACATCCTGCCCAGCCTTTCCCACAGGGGGCAGGAGCTGCCCCTCAGGGTGAAGTGACAAAACTGACAGGGATGGGCCACTGGAATTTGTGCTCTGTCAGCCTGAATTGCTTTGACAGGATGAGTGTGACTGTAGGTATGGGCAGGCAGCACGGAAGACACACTGATTTTTGGGGGTTTTGCAAGATTCTTGACTTGTCTGATACTACAGTTCTCAGAATACAGAAATTTGGGTCTGGGTGAATGCCATAAATGAGATGCAAAATGTAAGGAAATAGTGTAGTTATCATTCAGTGATTACAAAATTGGGAAGAAATCTCTGGAGACATTCATGGAGGGGTCTGATCTGTGCCTTGTCCTGGTGAATATTTTCCTTAACTATTTTCATGATGGAATTGAGAAGACACTAGTAATGTTTGTGGGGTCTCCAGCCTGAGATGGCTTTCAGACCTTTTTATCTCCTTTATGGTACAATGCATGTCAAATTAAGCTACAGGAGATGTGTTTTGACAGAGATTATGTTCTGGTTTCTGTGCTTTACAGCAATGGAACTGGTGTTTGGTCTAATGAAGGTTGTGTGCGTGAGAGCGGGGACCTCAACTACTCCGTGTGTCTCTGCAACCACCTCACCAACTTTGCCATTCTGATGCAAGTGGTGCCTCTGAAGGTGAGATTAAGCAAAGGGGTAAATCTTTCTGTTAAAAATGAAGCATAAATACGTCAGCTGAATCCTCACATCACGTAAGTGACTGAAACTGGGCTCATTTATACCCAACTTGGATTTATTTCTTGCTTTCTGGGATGATGTTTTGATACTTCTTGACTATATTTATTTTTTAAAACTCTTGGGAACTGAAATGAAACATGCCTGTGCTAGGTTGGACTTTGCTTTACTTTATTCTCACAGTTTTGGCATGGTTTGTTAAAGCTGTAGGCAGGAAAAGCACCAGAGGATATTGTACAGGTGACCTTGACTTTTACGATTCATTTTCAACAAGGAGGCAGCTGAGAAGTGGCTTTTCAGGGTTTTGGTAGCCAGACTTGTAGAACACGAGCAGCTGAGTTTGAACTCCATGTGAAGCAAGCTCTGCTGCCAGCTGGCCCCTGCCCTCACCTCTGCCAGCTTTCCAAGTGTCTCCCTGCTGCTGTTCCTTGCCCTCGTTGCCAGGCAGGGGCTTGTGTAGAAGGAGCATGAGAAAGAGAATTTGGAGTTGAGAGTGAACACCTTATGTAGAGTTTTCTCTCTGCTCAGTTCCTTTGTCCAAGGAGCTGGCAAGCAAACATCCTTTCAAGTGGAACCTGACTCTTCCCCTGTTTTGACACGGGGTTCAGATGAAACTTGATGAAAATCGTGCTGCTCTCCACAACAGCAGTGCTCTCCTCATGGCACAGAGCATGTGTCTGCTCCTGGCAGGTGAAGAGCTGCTCCTGCTGAAGGACTCCCTCTCCAAAACGCAGCAGCAGGAGAGGTCAGCCCCATCCAGGATCTTATCAATCAGACAGAGAGCACTGCCGTGAGCATGAAAAATGTTTTACCCCTTTAGCCAGGTGTGCTGCTACCTGGGAGGATCCAGTGGAGATGGAGGTGAAGCCCTGCTCCAAACACCCCTCAGTCAATAAATAATGAATGTGTAATATAAATAATTACAAACCACACATTTAAAGAAATGTATACAAGCTGTCTGTCCAATTTATGCTCTCTGGCACATTCTCAGGTTCCTACAGACATTATCCCTGTAACATAAACTAACAGACTGAAGGAGAGCTCCAGTAGGATTCCCACTGCCACTGCTGTCCCTGTGTGCAGCTAACAGGGGTGGTGTGCTCTGTGGTGCAGCTGGGAGGGCTTTGCTGGCTCTGCTGGCACGGGAGCATACATGGCCACGTCTCTGGCTCTGGTTAGTTGCTTTGAAAGATGGGTTTGCTCTTCTTTCAGGCCGGAGATTTGCCAAGAAATCACCTGCAGCAGGGTGGGCTGCAGGGGCTGGCGAGGGCAGCTGGTTCCTGCAGGTACAGAGGGCAGCTCACAGTGTCAGGGAGCTCCAGCCTGGCTGTGCCTTCTCCAGGACAGGTTGCTCTGAGGAGTTACTGACTCAGGAACATTTGAGTACAGCTGCTCCCCTGGCAGCCCAGGGCAGAGGCTGTATTGCTGTGGAAGTCAGGGTCACGCTTTAGAACAAGATGTTCTGTTACCCAGAGTTATTCATAGCCCAGCCCTCTGTATCAGCCTGACCACTTGAAGGTGGGGGTTGGCTTCCTCAGGTCATCCAGTTCTTATCTATCCATCATTATCTTTATTACTTTATTACTGGTATGGCACCTAATGACCCCAACTGGTTTCCAAGTATAATTCTTCTAGGAACTCTTCATGCTGATAATAAAATGCAGCTTTGCCTGAAAACCTCCCATCTTGTGAGACAGAGCCATCTTGGGAGAAATGTGCTATTATTAACCCTGTTTTAAAGAGCAGCATTCAGGGAATTATCCAGGATTAAACAGGACAGCCACCAATTAAATAACACAGAAAGATTGGTTGATTCTCCACTGGGGAATAGTTCTGAAAGGCCTAGCTTTCAACGAAACAGATTTAGGATTGTGATGATTAATGGGATGCTGCAATAAGTTTCAGTATTATGCAACATTAGTAATTAGAGATCAAAGGTATTTCATTTATAATTCTTTGGAATCAAGTTTTCCTTAAGAGGTCTGAAAGGCATAACTCGGAAAGGCTGGATGTGAATGGATCTTCCAGTTCCTCACAGTCCTTTAATGGTTCTATTTTAATATTTTCACTCTCCTTAAATTTTTGGGCTGATGCGTTTGCACCCACCAGACTTTGTGCAGAATGTTTTTGCATAGCTCTGTTTTCCCCTTTATGATAAAAGGAAAATCTCATCCCAAATCTTCGTCAGAGGCATACCCTTTAAACTGACCACTCAGGATTATCTTGTGGTACTAATTTTTTTAACTAGTGAAAAGAATTGTTATCTTCATCATGTAATTGGCATGAAGATAGAGGTCCTGGCTTTGGAGCTGTACAAGCAGACTGTGCTCAGTTACAAATTCCTAAAACATTTGCTAAGCAGAGCCTGCTGAATCAATGTGACAGTTGGAAACTTCTCTCAGGTGCCCTTGGAACCCTCTTAAGTAAATGTCAAAATGCTGTGGATTTTAAGCACATATTTGTGTTTGTTCACCATGTTCGGGAATTCATGTGCCAAGGTTCAGAGGGCCCGTTTAAATCCCCCCTGGAACACCAGGTTGTCAATGCTCTAACAAATCGTTGCAATGATGTTATATCCCATCTTGAACTTTTGTATATTTTAATCTTCTTTTCATAAACGAAGTGCACAGATAATATGAGACAAGTCAAAGAGGGTGGGAGTGTGCAATCGCCCACATTTGAACAGTTCTGTTTACACAGCTATGATACATCTGTGGCCAAATAAATTGAAATGGATCAAATCTTTTTGTATGAACACTGTTTTTGTCAGAATGTTTATTTTTCTCTAGATTCTGGAAAAAAACCTAGATTCTTATGCAAAGGGGTCTGCTTTTCATAAAAGATGGAAATAAGTTATTGGAAATGAACCGCCTGAAAACTGTAGGGTTTTTCATCAAACGCTGTATTTTGGTACAAAGAAAAAAAGGGAATTAATTTTTCATGAGAATTCTCTGGGTGTTTTATGCTTCCCTTCTCCTTTGGAAAGTATAATTTCCCTTTCTCCCTCCCCAGGTACTGATAAATGCAGCTCTCAGGGGAGCAGCAAGAGGCAGAGGCCCTCTCCAAGGGCACCTTACAGCCTTTTGTGCAGCAGCCAGAGCAGCAGTAAAACCAGGAACTATGCATGGCTCTGCCACCCCTTGCAGAAAGGCAGGCAGATGCACAGAAAACAATTTAAAAAATTTTAAAAAGGGGGATCCTGACAGTGATAAAGAGTTGCAATGCAGAGCAGTACACATGCAGCAGTTGCAGGCCCGGGAGAACATCCCCAGGGAGAGCCCTTGTGCAGAAATCCGTGCACTCCTGAGACCAGCTTGGTGAGATGAGCATTCCAACTCTCTCAGATCCTCTCCACACCAATTCTCTTCCTGCTAGAAAAAAAAAAAGGGGGGGGAAAAAGAGGGATAAGCTTCCATTAATGTGGCTTTGCAGTTACGTAGGGTTTGCTGTTCCCAGCCAGAGACCATGGATCCTCACAGAGTTCAGACAAAGCCAAGGTGTCCCTAAGCAACAAACACTGAAAATAAGTGACTTTTCTCAGAAGTACCTACCTGCCCCCCGGATGGGTGTGGTGGGCATTTCTAGCGACCAGAGGGCTTGGCTTGGATGACAGCTCTTTGTCAGGGATAGTGACTTTTTTCCTGAGTTATGCTAAATTCCAACAAGAATCTTCTTGCTTAACCCCTTCTCTTTGTTCCTTCACATGGTTATGTCTGGCTTTTTCCACCTACAGAAACAACCCAGACCCTGGCAGCTCCTGTGAACCTGCCCCAGTGCCTCCCTTCCTGCTGGCACTGCTCCAGCTTCCCTTCCCACCTTCACAATATCCAGCAGATCTCTCTCTCTCCGCACACATTTCGTGCAATTCTTGTGTACATAAATGCCCTGCTATACTCTCAATATTCTTTATCTCTGCAGAACTGTTACCCATTTATGCACCTGGCTTGGGGAGGAGTTCCAGCGTCTCACGTGGATTCCATTTTGTTTCAGTGAGACATTCACAGGAACAAAACTCTAGGATCTCTTGCATCTGCTGGTGCTTTGTCTTGAATACTTGAAATACAGAGATGAGGGATGCTGATGAATTGTTAGACATTTATGACACAGACTGTCAGGTGGGTCTAATTCCTAGGGAGCGCAGAAATGCAAGAAAGCTCTTGGGAACAAGCTGTGAGTTCTTCGTTTTTCTTCTTGATCTTTACTCGGAACACGTTGGATTAATTCAGTCACTCTTCTACTGTATGCCAGCTGGAAGTAATCTCCAAAGGCTGAGATCTGCTGAGATGAAAAATCATTTTTATTCCAATATTCAGGGAAAGAAATTGAAAGAGACTAGTCACAAAGAAAAATTTTAAATTCAGGAATATTAATTTAAACGTGTCAAAATGAACCTTCACTCTGGTATCTGTAGGCTCTACACCAGGATGGGAAGAACTTTGAATGCTGTGAATTAGTTAAAACTGAGCTTGGATTACAAATGTAGTTGAACACCACTCCAGACTTTACATTAGTTTCAGCAGGAGATTTAAGGCACTGAAGCCATGGTGATCATGAAAGAAGGACACAAACAATGCTGCTGCTGAGCTCAGTTTAGAGCCTTCAGAGGTGCAGGGGATCAGCAGTTGCAACAAGTTTATTTCAGGAATGAAATAACCATCTTGGAAAACCTTACAACCATGTGGTGCTCAGATGTCAGCCTGGCACTGACCTGCTACCCTGCTGATGAATTGGCCCACATGGGATGCTGAAACTATTTGTGTTTTATCACTCTGCTGTCATGTCTGTGTCACGCCAGGCCCAAATTCTTGCTTGCTGAGAGTCGTTTACCCCGTTGGTTTTCACTTGAGACATTATAACATTTATTTTGAATTTCGGAGACTAGTGGTCATCATCTGGTTTGAACAAATAAATAAGTTGATGGAAGGTAAAATGGAACTGAAGAGGAGCAGAATGTTCCTGCAGGAACATGTTCAACCCTTCGTTGCCTTGCAGAAGTTGCAGGGATGTAATGAAGGTCAGCACGAGATCAGAACTTGGAGACTTGGTTGGGAACTCTTTTGACAACTCGGATCAAGTCAGTGAGACTGAGAATTGTTCAGTCTCATCTTCCCAGCAAAAACTGGCAGTGGGACACTCAGAGTGATTGTGCAGATATTAAATCATTGCTCTGATGAAGCTTCTCCTTCTGACGGGGAACCTGAAGTAGGGCAAAGACATCCCTCACAGCAAATCATTGCTGAAGCTGCACCCTTGGGAATTCCTGTCTTTCTCTTCCCTTGATCCACAGACCAGTGTTCCAGGTTTTCCTTCGCCTGGTGCAGCCAGAACAAACCTGTGCTGCCCCGCAGTTAGGGAAACACTGGTGCTCCAGTACAGCTGGGGTAGGAAAAAGGAAGAATCTATTTATTTTGATGTGTTTGCTTCCTCTGGAGAAAGCCCAGGTAGAAGAGTCCCAGGGCGATGTGCTGCCCATGGGGGTTTCTCGTAGCACTGTGGTACAACAGTGTTCTGCTGCGTGGGAACCTGGCAGGAGCAGCAGAGGGTGGGAGATGAGATCCCTCGACTGGCACAGAGCCTGGGGAGATCTCAGCTGGCTCCTCTGGCTGCTGGGGAGGTCCCATTCCAGGGCAGGAGGGACAGGTGACCCTGGCAGGAGAGGCACGAGCAGCACCCCTGTGGCACACACGCACTCAGGGATGGCTCAGCTTCCTAGAGAGCAGGAACCCAACCCAACACGGAGTAAGCTGCGGTTCAAAAGTGCTTCAAAGAAAATTCAGATGTTATTATTTCATTTTGGGCAGCTTTACTTCCCCCCATCAGTCAGTGGGGCCCTCTGCTCCTGCCAAGAAACATGCCAGCCATCTGGCAGATTTTGTTTTTATAGCGATCCAACAACTACAAAGCATGCCAGGCTATTTGTACCATCTGCCACGTAAATGTCATTTCAGCAAAAGGATGGTGGACACCTGGGGACCCAGGGTTCAAAGATCCTTTTAAAGAGGAATCATTTTCTCCCACAGAAAAATAGAGCTTGAAGCTTGGGTCCCTCTCCCCCAGGAGACCAATGCAGTACACAACTAAAATATTTATGACTCCTAGACCATTCTCTTATTTTGTTCCTTTTTCTTGTTTTTCCTCTTGCTGTCTTCTCCAACTGTGAGAGTATAAAAATTACTCCTATAAAGTTCACATGTGGATGGACATTTCCAGCTTAGCAATAGTGTTATACAATCTGTGGCAGAAATTGTTTGGGGTTTTGAACACATTTTCTGCATTTCTAAAGCTAGAAATGACTTTGTTTTTTATCCCATTTGTAGCTTCTGTTCACAATTCAGAAGAGACCATCAATCAGTATAGTTCAAGCCACTCACCAGTGGGCTTGAAAGCAGACAAGTGTTTATACAGGGAAAATACTTAAAACCATCTGATCTTGATGATGGAACTGTAGAAACAACCCACAGCATTTTTAGGGAGCCCAGGATTTTGAAAAGGTTTGGATATTTTTCTGTGAGCTTCTATTTACAAAAAGAAAGTAATTTCAAATTTCTTCTTTGGGGCAATATATGTGTTTTTATTTTATTTTTCACCGTTATAGCTGAGTTTGACAGCAAGTTTTGGTAATGTATGGCTGACCAAGAAAAAAGTGCATTGATTCGTGTTTATAAAGGCTGTTTTGAAAAAGTCCTAATATTGCAAAATGCTTAAAAAATATGGGGGATAGGTGTGCAATTTATCAGTTTGGAGCATTGTTTCCTAAATCTAATATTGCAGTTATTAATCAAACACTGCCCTTTGGGTGCAATAAAATAGCAGTCTGAAATCACAGGCTTTTTCTTAAAACTCTCAGCCAGCTACACACTCTAATAAGACAATGAAATGGAAATGATGTGGCACTCTCCAATTTCTGCTGTTTTGTAATTTTAATATAATTACTTTTCTCAGCGTGCTTTTCCTTGCTGGGAACATAAAAAGAATAGTGCCTTAGTCCAGTAATTTTTCTTTTTTGTTGCATATTTAAAAATTGGGTAGGCATTGTGATTTTTTTGGTCCTTGTTTATTACCACTGACAGTCTGTTTAACTGAAAAGAGCTCCACAGACGGTTCAGACAGCCCTCAGCCATCAGATGAACAAAGATAAATCAGCCCGTGTGTTTATTCTAGCATTGCTCTGTAAACTTTCTTTGCTCTTTCTCGCTCTCTCCGCTTCCCCCTCCATTTTATTGCAGTGATTATTGTCCCTGTGGAGGGGCACATCTTCCTGATGTGTTCACAGTGGGATTGTGCCTCATATTTCTTTTGTCCTTACTGTACCCGTGCTCATCTTCCCTGAAAATTGAGCACTAGTCTTGGTTTTTAACTCAGAGCCATTGCTCATTCTTCTGCTGTTCCACTCCTAAGCCAGTACAGCCCTGTTGATTTTGATGGGAGGAAATAGGAGACTTTCTGGTTGTCCTTAATCCCACAGAATTACATGGAAAAAGTTGGACTAGTGCTGCAGGATACTAAAACCCTCAAATTCCTTAGAGAATTGTTTGGCAGTTACTGAATTTCACTCAGCAGAGGAGAACAAAAAATGACTTTTTATTTTGGAAAAGCACAAATATTTAAGAGTGCTATAATTGTCAAAAGAACTCCTTTGTTTGAGGAGCATGATAGAGCAGTCTATTTTAATCAGAGTACTTAACAAAATAACAGAGACTTCCTTTCCATGGTGGAAATGAAAGCACTGAACCACTTGGCAGCCAGTTCCTCTTGCTGACTAAAGGGTTTCCCCATGCAGTAGAACAATGTTATAAATAGGGCACCTTTCTCCATCCCTGGTCTCCTTGTACTTTGGCATTCTGTACTCTGAGTTGGGTCTGTCTCCTGCAGGGGCCTCTCTGTGCTCTTTTGCCCAAAGGGTGGTGCAGGGGAGGCTCAGGGGTACCCTGGGCTGTGGCACAAGCCTCACTTAGTCCCAGCCCTGAATCCAAATGGGCCTTTTGGAGTCAAAGCCCAAGCCTGGGAAAACGCAGCTGGACACACTAATTGGTACTGAATTTTGCTGGGAGCTGGGTATTTAATTATCCTCAACTGCTCTGAGGAACCTCAGACTCAGAGTCTGGCAAGAGACCTGCATTTCCCTGCCCCTCAGAGCCTGCCGGACCCCTGGTAGGTTCGACCCTTCTTGTAGTGCTCTCTGATGGACTTAATTTTGGCTGTTAATTGGAGAACAGGATGAGCCTGCTCGTGCTGGAACAGAAGGTAGAGAACAGATGTACCAGTCTGAGGTGTATGGCCAAAAGCAGCTCCTTGAGTTTCACAGGGGATAATCTGCTGTAAATACAGCACTTAACATTTCCTGAGACACTGCAAGTCTTAGCCTTGAAATGAAGGCAGAAAAAACCACACTGCTCTGTGCTGCACCAACAGATTTAAGAAGAACTTGAAAGTACCAGCTTTTCTGGTCCCCAAACTTTATTATAATCTGATCCCATGTCACAACTGGAGTCCTTCCTCCCTGCCACGCTTCCTTCAAGCTTCATTTGAACTAGGAACTTGCTGTGCGAGATTTGTAATGAGCAGAATCCCTACTGTTTGATGACATGTTGCCCAGAACTACTTAAAAAAATTATGTGGGCATTTAAAAATACTAATTAATGCCTTGGCAGAGGTATTTGGAAAATTCTGTATTTTTCATGTCACAGTGAAAAGTTTTAAATAAGCAACACCAGGCTGGGCTGGCTGGAGGAAAATGTGCCTTTAATCCTGAAAAGCCCCCTCTGCAGCACTTATTGCTAGGAGCTGTGGAGTTAATAGAGAATGGGAATTCAAAAACAATTCTGCTGGAAATGGCTGATAAAGATGATTGCATTGTGAAGCGTGACCCTCAGAGGCCTTTTTTTTCTCTAAATTCGCAGCATCTGATACATTGTGGCTTGAGAAACGAAGTTTGTGCATCAAATTAGACTTTTCTGTGAGTGGTGGTGTACAGTGCCACTAAGCATGGCCCCACCAAAATCATTCCTGTGGTCTCAGGGAGTAGATTGAGCCTCCTGAGCTCATCACAGATGTTAGTTTTAAAAAAATTGGAATGTTATGTACCTAACAAAGTGCTTGGCAAGCTGAAGGAAAACAGAGATTTGTATTGTTATTATTATTTAATATATAAATAAAGGCTTCTCTGGACTGGAATCAAATTTCAGCAGCCTTTCTGGAGGCAATTAAAACCATTAGCTTCATCAGCCAAGGCCAGCATTTTAATGTCTCTGAGACACTCAGGCTGCCAAAGTTAATTATTCATCCTTTTCTTAATTGGATTCAGATTACATTTTGAAGGTGCAGCTTCAGTAGATTTGGCTGAGCCATACCTGTTCACCCCTACCTCCCTGGCCCTCCCTCCCCCAAGAACTGTCTCAAAGAGGATGTCCAGGCTTGGCAGAGGGTTTGAGGTGGATTTCAGTGCTGGGCAGCCCAGGGCAGATCTGTCAGATCAATGAACGGGGGAAAACCACCCCTCACTGCAAGGAACTCCATGGTGGGAATGTTTCTGTGAGCTGGAAAGCTGACCAAAAGGGACACTGAAATCTAACTCACTCTTATTTTTGGACTTAGAGCAAAATGCAGTTGTCATGGCATTTCCAGCAGTGAACAAATAACTTTGGTTTCATGAAATGTATCCTCTATATAAGCACACGCAAAAACATATTCCAGGTTCTACCAGGCAGTAAGACTGAAATACAAATTAGAGCTGTGATATTGTCCTCAGCTTGCAGGACTCATTTTTAAGGCTGTAAAACCTTTTTTGGTTCAGGAACTTGCCTTTTTCTGGAAGATGATTTGTTTTTCAGAAAGGAGATTTCAAAAGTAGTTTAGACAGTGAAATTACTGCTTTTGGTGTCTAAATGGTAAAGTTGTAATTTGACATAGGGACAAACCCTTTCAGGATCAGCTATGACAAACCTTGGTTTAAGTATTTGAGCTCAGCCCTTTGTCTGATGTGTGACCTCCGAAGGCAGAAATAGAGGGATGTTTTGCGGTACGTGAAGAAGAAAATTTTAGGTTAGAACTTCCCCAAAAAGTCCCTTCCTTTGGAAAAAGCAAAAAGTGCACTCTGCCAAGCAGAAAAGGTGCAGTCAAGGGCCTGAGAGGTGAGTAGTTTGAAAAAGGGACAGGAGGGCAAATGTCCCACAGGAGAAGGGAGCCCTGAGCAGAGAGCCCCGTGTGGCCCAGGCAGGAGCTGACCAGTGGCTGCTGTGCTCCTGCATGTGGTCACTCATTAACTTCACATAAATAAGGAGGTTTTCTCTTCTACATACAAACAATTTTTCTTGCAGAGCCTATTGAACAAGTCTTTCAGCCTGAACTGACCTTTCCCAGCTACTCCAGAGATGAAAAGTGCCATGCCATTACAATAATGTATTTTCATCTGCCACGCAGCAGTTATTTTTAAACAGAGGAGTTAGCTATCACTCTTCCCTTTTTATTTTTTTTTTTCTATGAACAGCATTATAAATGAAAAATATATATTTGGAGTCTGAACTGGTGTCTTTCCAGGATCATTTCTTAGGCCATCTGCTTGCCTGTGAGCTTCCAAAATAAAAGTATTGAGCAATGTAGTAACTTCTTTTAGGAGGGAGAAGCAGGGTAGGACAACGGCCATGGTGCCACAGAGGGGTGGGACTGCTGAAACCACCAGTTCTTTGTCCAGGCTTTCAGCAGCACTCAGGGTGAAGGGTGTCACAGCCTAAGCTGAAAGGGTGGGGGTTTTACATGAGGTAGGAATTTCTGATTTTACTTTGTCAAAGCTGAAACTAAGAAACATCTGTGTCTCGGTGTTGGTGATTGCTCACGCTCCCGGCTGCATGAGCTCGTTTCCTGGCTTTTCAGCTCGCTGCAGAGTAAGAGAATGACCATGTAAACCCAAGGAAGCAAAACATTTTAGAAGAAAAGAATAATTTAATGTAGATTGGGACAAGTGTGAGAATCAGGCTCATGGGACTACTTCACAGATTGCTCAATGTTTTATTTGGTACTTTTTAATGCTATTTTCTTTAATAATAGGATTTCAGCTTGATTAGAGTTTTTGTGCTGACTACAAGAACATCCCAAATTACTGTTTTAAATTCCACATCATGCAGGAAGTCTGTAAATTTCCAAAAAGACAAGCTGAGGTAAGGTGAAATCAGCCCTTATCAGAGCATTGGAATTTACTGAAATTGTTTCTTAATTAATAAGGCCCAATGCTGTGACAACCCAGGTGCTTCCAACAAACAGCTCCTTGTTATCCCTTAAAATGAGAGCACACCACACCCAGATGTGCTGTGACAGCTGGGCTGTGAGAGGTCTGTAGAGGTCTGATGTCTTAAATACAGGTTCTTTCTGTCCTTCACCAGAGCCCTGCAATGGGGCTGCACACCCTGGCAATCACTCCAAGCTGTCTTTTCGTGCTGTGTTCTTTCCCCTGCATTCACATCCTCCCAGGAAGGAGCTGGTCTCACCCTCTCCTGCACCCTCCAGCCCCACTGCTCCCCTTGAGAACAGCTACTGCAGGCTCCACTGAGCCCTTAATTACAATTTTAAGATGGTTCAGAGCTGCCCACAGACCTTGCCCCTCATTCGGGGCGAGATGAGAAGGTGAACTGCAGTGGTGCTGCTTTTGAAATAGCTGTTACCATGCTGATGTGAGTAT
Organism: Machaerirhynchus nigripectus; assembly: GCA_013397975.1. Classification (NCBI taxonomy): domain Eukaryota; kingdom Metazoa; phylum Chordata; class Aves; order Passeriformes; family Dicruridae; genus Machaerirhynchus; species Machaerirhynchus nigripectus. The sequence goes on along the minus strand of VZRQ01007964.1, from coordinate 357,665 downwards.
TGATTTAGGAGCGTCATTCTCAAAGCATCATCAGATTTTGGTTGTGTTCACCAGAGCAAGAGCAATTTCCAGCTCACAGATGCAGGGACCTGTGCAGGTTATTTCAGGTTTCAGTGAATCTTCTACATTTTGTTGTTATGAGATTTTTTTTCCTTTTCCATTTCTGAGTAATAGAGGCTCCACTGGCGAGAACTTGATTCACATCTTGTCTTGCCCTGCAGGGGTTTCTGGAGAAAGACTGAATTAAAACCCAGAAAGGGACTTTCTTAGAAGCATGACATCAAAGAAATTAGATAGAAAAACGTATTTGTGTGATCATCATCTTCTTTTGGATTACTATGGGAAAAAAACCAAGGAGTTTGATTTTTAGAGGAATGGAGCACCTTTCCCACAAGGAAAGAATAGTATTTGTTCAGCCTGGAAAAGAGAAGACTTCAGGCTGACCTAATTGTGGCCTTCCAGTACCTGAAGGGAGCCTACAAGAGGGAGAGAAGCTGTTTACAAGAGCGTGTAGTGACAGGACAAGGGGCAACGGCTTCACGCTGAAAGAGGGGAGGCTTAGATTAGACAATGGGAAGAATTCTTCTGTGAGGGTGGGCAGGCCCTGGCACAGGGTGCCCAGAGCAGCTGTGGCTGCCCCTGGATCCCTGGCAGTGCCCAAGGCCAGGCTGGACGGAGCTTGGAGCAGCCGGGGACAGTGGGAGGTGTCCCTGCCATGGCAGGGGTGGCACTGGGTGATTAAGGTCCCTTCCCACGCAGGCCATTCTATGATCCTATGATTTTTGCCCATTTCCACCAGTTTGCTCCTCGGTTTCTTCCATGTTTGTATGTGATAGTGAGACAGCACCACCCCTTTGAGATCTCTGCCAAGGCAAACACCTTGATAGACCACTGGAAATCTAAATTTTCACTGGGCAGGGAAACACTCTAGGGAACGTTTTCTGGCTGAATGGACTCTGGGAATGAAAGGAGTGAAAGAAAGCCTTGAACTGCTGAGAAATACTGATTTCAGAGTGACTTTAAATCTGAAATGCTTCCTCGGCTCCCCTCCTCCTCCCGTAGAACTGTGAGCCACCTGTAGCCAGGGACAAGGATGTCTGTTGGAGAAATCAGGAAGTAAGGTCCACGCATTCTGGACATGAATGTACCTGATGAGGAAATCACTTCTAAACTGCTCCATGTACTACACAGATTATTCCTATTTCAGGAATACTCTGTGAAGAATGCCTGTACATGGCTTCTTTGGGGGATGAGGGACGATAGGATCTCTTTTGTAGGAATTATCTGGAGCTTTTAAGCTGTTCCAGTACACAGAGCTCTTTTGTTTCTGTAATTGATGCTGTCCAGTCAGGGAAAAGAAATGTGTCTTTGGCTGCAAAAGAAAAAATACTCAAGAGCTGCATCATATTTCCTAGGAACGGTAACACCATAGCAACAGTTGTCTTTCAGTGCTGCTGCATCCCTTAATGGCTCTCAGATTGCTGAGCAAGTCACAAGTTCTGCTGTAAAGCTCCCCATACCTGAGCTGGTACAGTTGGCAGATAATTACAGTAAAAATCTACATACACAACACATCTTTTTGTCCGTATTTATGTTTTCTCATAACCACATGGCACATTATTTCTCTCCTCTAAGAGGAATTTTAATGGGGAGTTTATTGGTAGAACTGCTTCGGTTTGATAATCTCTAATGAAATACTTCGTTTGGGTGGGAAATTTTATTGTGTGTGTGGAAAATAATAGAAAATCCCAAACATATGAGAAAGGATTAGTTTTTATTAGATCAGGTTGCAGTAAAAAAGATTTAGAAAAGATATGGTTCCTTTTACTATTTTTTCATAATAAATAAATATTTTGAATGAGTTTTCAGCTTGGAATTTAATTAATAGTGAATAGAGACTGAAATAAAAACAGTATTTCAAGCATCAAAATTAAAACTTTTTGATTGACTAACTTTTTTTCCCCCAGTTTATGTTCAGTTCACGAAAATGTCAAGTCTCTCCAAAATCAAGTCAGGAAAAATGTTTGAAAATTCTTCTAGGATGAGAAAGCTTTTTCCTGCCTAGCTCTGTTCTACTTATTGTATATTAATACTGCCTGGCTCCCTTTGCTGGGTGTGGCTTTTTGTCATTCTTTTATGAGAACTTGCATGGAAAATTAAAACACACTCTGATTAATTTGCGATGAATGGCCAAACCACACTGCCCCTCTTGCACTGACTCTGTCCAGGTTCAACTCAGATCCTGGGGGAGAGCACCGCGGAGTTACAGTTTAAATGTTCATCAAAACTGAATTACCTCTGCAAAAGATGCCTGTAGATAAAAACAGAGGTTGAGAGACGAGATTTGCCCTCCTGCTGCTCACGCTGGGTCTTCTCTGGGGTTTCTGTTCTGTAGGTGTCAGCCCAGCTCCTTCAGCAGGCGCTGAGAACAGGCTACATCAAATGAAGCCAGCGGGCTGAAAGCGGCCGGCGCCTCACGGCTTGCTGGGGTTTGCCATTCTGGGCGCCGTGAGGCGCTTTGGGCTCGCACAGGGCCGTGGGGGGCCATGGGGGCCGTGAGGCGCTTTGGGCTCGCACAGGGCCGTGGGGGCCGTGAGGCGCTTTGGGCTCGCACAGGGTCGTGGGGGCTGTGAGGCGCTCTGGGCTCGCACAGGGCCGTGGGGGGCCGCAGGCATTGCCCGGGCCTGAGCCCTGGCCCGGGCTGGGCCGGGGCCGGAACCAGCTCGTTCTGGGGTAACGCCGGCTCGGACACAAGGCAGGGGATCAATGCCACGGCATGCGGATGCCCTGGCTGCGTGACTGNCCCTGGCTGCGGGACTGGAGCTGGCTCCGCACTGCCCTGACCGGGAGCAGCGGCTCGGGTACGGTCGGCTGGAGGAGCACGCGCGGGTGCGGGGGGCTATCAATTAATGGCTTTTATCTCGGTTTTTTCTTCGTGCACAGCTAACAAGAGAACACCAGGTGGCCCTCTCCTCCATCACTTACATTGGCTGCGCCCTGTCCATCTTCTGCCTGACGATCACGCTGGTCACATTCGCTGTGTTGTCGTGAGTAATTTTAACTTAATACCTGCTGAGCAGCCGTCACGCAGGAGGGCGAGCAGTGCATTTCAGGCCATTGGGTAGGATCCCTTCAGGTGCTCAGGATAAAACAAAGGCTATTAATTTTACAACCTTCCTTAATTAGATTCTGCAGATGTATTTGTAACACTTGGTTGGTTATTTCTAAATCACTTTCATTTGCTGAAATGGGATGGTCTTTACATAGCAAGCTATTTCCATCCCACGAGAGATTTTTAATTTTTCTTTTTTTTAACTGTCCATGCTTTGCTATAGCTCAGGAATCTTGCAGAGAGGCTTGGAGGAGGTCTTGGTCTGGAGCTCAGAGCAGTACAATGTGAACAGGGACTGCCTCCCCCCATCTTTGAATTGCTTGGAGTGTACAGCAGCACTTTCTGCTTTCCCACTGTCCTGTCAGGCAGAGTGTTTATAAAGGAATGCCCAGTAAGGAAGTCGCAGTTAGCGTTAGCTGCCTGACTTTTGTTTCACACAACTTGTACGCAATTACCTCATACAACGCACGTTTATATTCAAGAATATGCTGTTCTCCATTAGGCTGGTTTTCCGAAGATGTTGCTTTAGTGGGATGAAGGACACTGCAAGCAGTGTGAAATTCACTCCATGGCTTGTGGTTAAAAACCTCTGGATCTCCTGCTGGGTACAGGGCAACCCCTGTGAGGGCTCTCTGTGCTTGGAAGGTTTCTGCCCCAGGGCACTCAGGGCCTTTATTCCTGTTTATGTTCCAGTAGTGACAAATGAGTTTGAGGCCCAGCTGGGTTTGATACAAACATTTCTGAAATAAAAGCTTTCATAAAGGTTTGTGTCTAAATTATAAATAGAAAACCTGACTAAGGGTGAAGCAACTTGTCCGAGGTTGTGCAGCACTTCGGGAGTACAGCAAGGAGTGGGATTCCAGTCTCCTTTCACACACTAAACCATATTGTTCCCACTTAAGAGTTCAATTTTTGTTTTCTGTGCCTAAGCATGTATTTTGGAAATCCTGTTAAGAGGCCAGTTTCTAGGGAAAAGGACTTGCTGCATCTCAGTAAACTGATTGCAGTGCTTGTTTTTTTCCAGACCCCGTATTATTTCCAAGTTCCAAGGTCTGTGTTGGTCATACTTGGATTAAGAGCATAACGTGTGGCAAAATCCACTCGAAATAATTCCAACATCTGCCTATCTGGCATTGTGCTGTTGGCATGTTTAGGCTAAGGGGAATGATCTGCTCCATTTTAGTCTTAGTGCAAAATTGGATGTTGGAGTGTTTAGAAAGGAAAAAGGAGCAAAAGGAGGAGGTGTTGCCGCACAGGGCTGAAAACTCCTCAAGAAACCGGAAGAGAGCAAACAGAAGACTTGGAAGAGAGCTTGGAGCCAGCTGACTGTCACAGGGTTCAGCACCCCACCTACAGACAGCATCCTTCAAACTGCCAATTAAAAATAATTTGATTATCTTTTCACTGGAGAGCAGGGTCTCATTAAGCAGCTGAAGTGAAATTTTGCAATGTGGTGTAAGATGACTGTGACATAAGCGGAGAAGAATCTGGCAAGTTCCTTGCTGCTCCATGTCCTGGCAGTGGCAGCCCCTTCCCGGGAGGGCAGTGAGCCCTGCTCCCCTCCTGGGTAACAACGTTCCAGTTGGTGATGCACGGAGCTCCTCATTAGAGAGCCATTGGCACCAGGCACTGCATCCCTGAGTTACTTCTTGGGCTCTTGATACTTCCTGTCATCTCCCTTTTCATCCCCTTTGCACGGAGCAGTGCAGCAGGCAGCGTGCATTGGAGCAGGAAACCTGTTATCACCAGGGCTGTTTGTTTTTTAAAGAGAACAGAATCTAACGAAAGGCCTGAGATGTTCAGATCAATGTTTTTGTTTTCTGTTTGCTATTTCTGGATGAGAACAGAAACACGAGGTCAGAAGACTTCCAGGAAAGCCTGTTCTTGTCAGATTTCCAGCTGGTTTTTGAAAAGCCAGAGAGATATGTTGAAATGGTGTTGTAACCATGGTCAGGTCCCTGTCAAGATAGGCACTGCCCATCTGTACACGGAGATACAGATCTGCGCTCAGAAGTTACATTGGAGTAAATCAGAATTGGAACCACTGTCTTTTCACATTCCCTTATTTCTCATACAGGCAAATACCAGCAAAATAAAACCAGGAACTCTGGCACAGTGTGGGCTGAGTGCTGCCAGGTGCCGTGTGCTTTCTGTGAGGTGTGGGTCTGACCTCCTTGGCAGCACAGCACCCTTCAGGATCAAACCCTTTGGTAATATTCTGTCACTAGTCATCAGCTTGCTCATGTGCAAATCAACCTTCCTGCTGCCTTCAGTCAGGTACCACCCCATCCTGGTGGAAGGGGAGCTCAAAAGACACCACAGTAACCCCAACAAAACCAAACACAGAATTTAAATGCTTGCTGATAAATCATAGGTATATTCGTGCCTCTTGGAACCCTGCTTTACTCACGTGTTCCTGTCTCCTGCCAGGTCTGTCAGCACCATCCGCAACCAGCGCTACCACATCCACGCCAACCTGTCCTTTGCTGTGCTGCTGGCCCAGATCCTGCTGCTCACCAGCTTCCAGTTCAGCCCCGGAACTGTAAGTCCCAGAAAGGGGGATACTGTTTAGGGAGGCAGCTCCATGGAATGAGTGCCTTGTGCCACATGCAGGAAAGTGTCTTCCATGTGCAATCTATTTTATGCCTTAGCCAAAAAATGCCATCCTGCTACAGGGGGAATTCCTTATGCAGAGTACAAGGATCTAAACTGTTAAAACTGGCATCTAAAGGAGCTGGGTTAGATTAAGAGAAATAGGCCAAGTTAACCATATCACATACCAGTAAAACCAATTTCTTTCCCCTGTTTAGTTTAAATAATGCAATTTAAAGTAGCATAAAGTCTTTGATGGAAAGTCCCACATGAAGAGCAGAAACAAAACCTGATTTTTCAATAAACTTCCAGGGTGCTGTGCGTTTGTGCTGGTAAAAACTTGGTTACTTTGATGAGCAGCTGTTGCTCCAAAATACTTTCCAGAAGCAGTTAGTGTTTTCTGNGGTAGGGTGGTGTTTCTGTTTATTCTCAGTACAAGTAAATATGAAGTTTGCACATTCTTCATTTTGCCAATACAACAGCTACCTAAATTTATATGCAGCTCAAATGGGATCTCTTGAATTTCCATTAAATTTATAAATAACTGTACTGTCCGGTTTGCACAGGCAGTTATTACCTGAGGATCTAAAAGCACTTAGGAAAACTAAGTTCATACTCTTTTGCTATTTACCATTCAGGTGGGTCCTGAATGAGTCATACAATGTGCAAGGGAGAAATTAGCAGGGAATGGTTTAGGAGGAAAGTGAAATTGAGACATTGGAGAGCAGCAAAAGATGAAACTGAAGACAGTAGAAACCAGGCATGAAAATAATCCTCTTTAAGTGTAGAGCTAAAACCCTGCTGAAAGGACATAGGCTTGAGGGCAATAAAAGGTTCACTCAGCGTAACAGTGTGTCGTATTCTCACAGCTTTTTCTTTTTCATCCATTCCAAATTTTCAGACAGTTCAGCTGAGTCACTTCAGATGGTGTGTGAAAGCCTCTTTACATCTTATCAAGGCCGGCATCACCTTCAGTCTTTTAAAGTCCTGTGAAACACCAGTTGTGTTGCCCGGTTTGGGCTGGATGTAGGCAGAGCCCGTGTTCTCCAGGGACCAGTCCCAGTGTCACCTCCATTTATGATGTGCCTTGTTCACACACAGAGCTCCTGCTTGTTTAGCCGAGCTTGTGAAACACTCACACGGACTGAAGCTGCACTTTAATTGGTGCATGTTTTCTCTTAAACCTGTTCCAAACCTACTTCAGTGAAATCGGGACAGTAGCACAAGAAAGCAAGACCTGTTTTACACCACAGGCTTTGCGAAATTAAATGCTTCACAGAATCCATGGATTTTTTAGCCCTGCCTCCTCTACAAAAGCTGTAATTGTATGCGATAACACTGTAAAGCTCTTAAAGTTGACAAAAGTCATGTAAGTACTGTCTGCTGGGCTTTTATTTTCATGCTTTGTCCTCTTGGAATCCGGGGGATTGTGATTCATCCTTTTATTAGTCTGCTGTCCTTACCTACTCCTGCTCTGTTCTCGCTGGCTTTGACAGAAGTTTAAATACCTTTAATTGCAGCTTTAACTGAACTGCTAAACGGTCGTTTACAAAAAGCGGGAGGCAGTATTTACACGAGAAGGTGTGAATTTGTAATCTTCTGCCTCTGCCAGGGCTGGGTGCGTCCGTGCTGAGCCGCTTGTTGGTGCCCTTGCAGGACCCTCCGTGGTGCCCCTCGCTCGAGGCAGTGCAGGAATTGTGCCACAGGGCACGGCCTCGAAACCAGGCGCTGGGCTGGCATCGCTTCCTTGCGGGGCTGCTTTGAGCCTCCCCATAACCTTTTCCCACCTCTGTCTCCAGGGAGATTTCGGTTCTGGTTAAGGATATGGCACACTGCATTCCCTGGTATTTTCAGATGCATAACTTAATGATTTACAATTCATACTACAGCAGTTTTTCTTTAGGTTACTAAAGCCTTCCAAACACCTAAGTGTGTTTGTGGGGAAACCGGAAATATTATTTAAACACAGGAAAATGAAAATTGAAGTAAAAGATGTTAGCCAGCAATGAGTTTTTTCCAGCACAACCAGAAAATTTAGTGTCTCTACTATCTGCAGTTCTGGACCAGGGTATTGAACTCTTTCTCACTCGATACTCCTGCCTGGCACTGCTGGAAACTTCCAAATGGAGAGGTGAAATGAGCTGCTTTTGTTTGTGATATATATATATATAAATTTACCTATCTGTTTTAGGACTGTCCTCAATGAAAAAATTACTGATATTTTCTGAGAGGCCTTTCTGAGAGCCTGTTTTTGTTTCTCAACAACAGTAATATGATAGACCTTGCTGCTGGCTGGGCTGCTTTTTCTGTTTTCACAGACTCTCGAGTTGTCAGCTCGAAGAGTAACAGTAACAAGATCTGCCTTTTTACAAGTGTTCTGCTAAAAGTAGGGTGTTTCACATGGTGCAGCAAGAGAGACACGCTTAGGGTTAGTACGTAAAGGCTCAGCTTTTCAGTGCTTTTATAGAAGGCAATTTTGCCATTTAAGAGAAACTTCTAAGCAATAATTAAGGCAAAAGAAAATCAGAATGAGCAGCAGCTTTGCTATGGATTTTATGTACAAATCTGCAACTAGGCATTATACAAAATTATATCCAGACCAGCCTCCTGCTACTTCACTGTGTGTCAGTTTTCTGCTGTTTTGTGATTCATATTGTTTGACTACTCAAAAGTTGGAAATTATCCATTTGACAGAAGTACCCTGTAAGTCAGCTTTATGTTGCATTTATATTTTTGTGGACTAATCTTCTGGTAGAAATCAAAAGGCATTAAAATGGATTTTATAGCCTTATGATAACATTAACTGGAACGGCTTTTACAGCTTTTGTCAATAAGCTAATCTGGTTTAATAACATGTCACTGAACTTTGTGAAATACTAAACCACATACAGACCTCACTTCCGCGAATTAACCCCAAATTTATTGCTTTTGAACGCATGTAGTCCCATTGGATTTGCATTAGAATGGCCTTGCACTAGTACAAGTGAGACTCTGCAGGACAGCCTCCATTTTCATTGTACTACCAAGTCCCAACATTTGAATTCTCGTTAGAGTGCAAAACCCCAACTCATCCACACGAAGAATGAAATGCCAGCACAGCACAGCTTAGCTCATGCAACAAAGGGAATGAACGATTAACACCTGAGGCAGCAGCCTGGTTCCTACTGATGGCGCTTCCGCAGCACGGAGCCCACCTGCCCGGAGCCTTTCCGTCCTCCCATTTCCATGGGCTGGATGCGAGCAACCCCTGGGAATTCTGCAGGTGCCACAGAAGGGATGTTAGAGCCGCAGGGCAGAAGGTCCATCACCCTCAGCCTGTCCCACGACACGAGCTGAGGCAGGGCTGGGGCGTTCCTGGGGTGTGTGAGCTGTGTCCCAGGGCAGAAGGCCCATCACCCTCAGCCTGCCCCACGACACGAGCTGAGGCAGGGCTGGGGCGTTCCTGGGGTGTGCGAGCTGTGTCCCAGGGCAGAAGGTCCATCACCCTCAGCCTGCCCCGCGACGCGAGCTGAGGCAGGGCTGGGGCGTTCCCGGGGTGTGCGAGCTGTGCCCCAGGGCAGAAGGTCCATCACCCTCAGCCTGCCCCACGACACGAGCTGAGGCAGGGCTGGGGCGTTCCCCGAGTGTGCGAGCTGTGTCCCAGGGCAGAAGGTCCATCACCCTCAGCCTGCCCCACGACACGAGCTGAGGCAGGGCTGGGGCGTTCCCCGAGTGTGCGAGCTGTGTCCCAGGGCAGAAGGTCCATCACCCTCAGCCTGCCCCACGACACGAGCTGAGGCAGGGCTGGGGCGTTCCCCGAGTGTGCGAGCTGTGTCCCAGGGCAGAAGGTCCATCACCCTCAGCCTGCCCCACGACACGAGCTGAGGCAGGGCTGGGGCGTTCCCCGAGTGTGCGAGCTGTGTCCCAGGGCAGAAGGTCCATCACCCTCAGCCTGCCCCACGACACGAGCTGAGGCAGGGCTGGGGCGTTCCCCGAGTGTGCGAGCTGTGTCCCAGGGCAGAAGGTCCATCACCCTCAGCCTGCCCCACGACACGAGCTGAGGCAGGGCTGGGGCGTTCCCCGAGTGTGCGAGCTGTGTCCCAGGGCAGAAGGTCCATCACCCTCAGCCTGCCCCACGACACGAGCTGAGGCAGGGCTGGGGCGTTCCCCGAGTGTGCGAGCTGTGCCCCAGGGCAGAAGGTCCATCACCCTCAGCCTGCCCCACGACACGAGCTGAGGCAGGGCTGGGGCGTTCCCCGAGTGTGCGAGCTGTGTCCCAGGGCAGAAGGCCCATCACCCTCAGCCTGCCCCACGACACGAGCTGAGGCAGGGCTGGGGCGTTCCCCGAGTGTGCGAGCTGTGCCCCTCTAGAGCAGACCTGGCGAGGTTGTGTCGTGCCGGGGCAGCGCAGTCGCTGCTGGTCAGGCACCGAGCGGTGGCGCAGCCGCTCGCCGGGGACCTCCTCGGAAAGCACTCGGTGAGAAGGGGAGTGCTGTGAGCCCCTGAGGCGTGGGCAGGAAGCAAGGATTCGGTTTTCCTGTGTTGGTGAGCCAGGCTGGTCGGAGGCTTAGAGAAAAGTGTAAAGATGGCTGAGAGGAGCAGCTCAGGGAAAAGCAGGGAGCAGGTACAGGACAACTCTTGTACCCCACTTCTACGACTCCTGTATTTACTACAGGCTCTGCAGCCAGATGCAGACACTTCCGTTTTGATTTCCTAAATATTTTGTAGACTTTAGTGGGAGTATTGCTCCTACTGTTATAAATAAATAACACACTTGGATTTCCACATCGCGTTTGGCAATGTTGTTAGGGTTTTTTTTATTTTTTTAAAGGTAAGAGGATTTGTTACACTGAAGCTATCTGAAAATGCAGTAGAAAAAGGAAATTGTCTATTGCTTTCTTTTTAAGATAGTTTTACTTCAGTGATTTAGCATGTAAATGTCTATAGAAATTTAAAAAATAGAAAACCAATGTGACTAAATCACAAAGAACTAATATATTCATTTTTATTCTTAATTTAGCTGCCTTGCAAGATATTGGCCATTCTCCTTCATTTTTTCTTCCTGAGTGCGTTTGCATGGATGCTGGTGGAAGGATTTCATCTTTACAGCATGGTGATCAAAGTATTTGGGTCAGAAGAAAGCAAGCACTTATATTATTATGGAATTGGATGGGGTAAGCATTTAGTAGCTGCTTACTTTAAGTCTCCTCACTATAGAACAAGATTATAGTCAGAAGCATATTTGAAATTGTCATCTTATGATCACAGTTTGCCTTACTGAGAGTAGGTCTGTTGGATAAGAAAATGCATAATTTTTCTGACTGCAATCAGACTTCAAAATGTGCAGTCCTTAAGCCTAATTCCACTGCAGGGAATATCACAACCTCCCTAGGCCAGGTCAGATCCTTAATTACCAGATCAATAGCAGGGCTGTGGAGGGAGGTCTCACTACACTGGTATGTTCTTTTTTTTGGTTCTGACTCTCAACAGTGGCTTATTCCATCTGCATTCTGCAAAGTCATGCATAAAAACCGGGCACAGCAGCACACAAGCATCACAAGACTTCGTTAGTTGGTGCTTTGTGCCCTGAAATCCTTAGATTAAAAGTGTGCACGGAGCCCCAATATATTATTAGGAATGAAGAAGTGGTTCTGTGACATGGGAATGTCACAGACAACAATTCAAGGCTTTCTAAATGCACTAATGAAAGCATAATCTGTGTGCAAGTTTGGAGAGCCAAAACCGAGCATTTTTTGCAGACTCTTGCAGCAGATGAAAGTCGCTTGCTCTCCCAACCTGGAGGAGCAGCAGTGGTGCTCAGCAAAGCTCCATGTTTGGAAGAAGAGGGAACCTCACACACTGAGTCATAGAATAGATGTGAAAACGTAGAAAAGGAATACCTATGCAGTTAGAGATAATTTCAAAATATGTTAAAATATGCATTATCCTTCCTCCCCTCCAAATTCATTTGGAGGTGCAGGAAAAGCAATTATATCAATAATACAGACTTGCTGCAGCCATAATTGGAATAGTTAATATCTATTTGGCACCATGCAGATCTGGGTGATAGTAATGCTGTGAAAAATATATGTATATATATATATATATTTCAAGAGCTGCTTACTTGTTCTTTTTTTTGTATTATGTCCTTTTTATTTCATGCATCTTTCCTCATTCATTTAATACTCTTCTTAGCAGTTGTGTCTGAGGGCTGTTTGCCACTGTCCTCTGGTGAACATGGCATCCACCAGGGGACAAGCTGCAGCTGGAGGGTTTTCTCCTTTGCCCTCACCATTTCTGTGTGACAGGTTCAGGAGTGTCACACTCCTGTGGCATTTTGTGCAAGGTTTATTGGTTGTAAAATGGTAGCGATTTAAAAGACACAAAAATAAACCAGGCATCTGACTGATTGGGGAAAAAAAACCCCAAAACTACTTTTTTTGCCCTGGTGATTCACTCTGGTTCTTCAGGCAGAGGTTGTTGTAGCAAAGCTTTCTCGTCCCACCATTTGTAGGGTGCTGGTGACAGAGTTTGTGATAGTGGATGTTTTCCTATTTCAGCCAGTTCCTTTCTTTTAAAAACTGTCACAGAGTGAAGACTTTGTTCTGAGCTGTCAAAAGACATAAATTTCATTATTTGCTGTTCTTACTTCTGATGTAACACAGCAGAAGAAAATCATAGAAAATTAACTTCCTCAATATAAATGGGAGAATATACCTATTCCCATCAAGTAAGGTAGATCTTTTCATCACTGGAAGGAAATACACTTTCGTTTGTGTCTAATGCTTCATCTTTCTCAATAAATGACATATTTAGCCTTTTAGAATTGATGTCCTAAAATTGCTTTGAATTGTCTGCCACAGAGTTTCTACAGCCTGTTTTTTTGGGGGTTTTTTGGGTTTTTTCATGTATAGAAGACACAGAAGCTTTCAAAATACAATGCTTCTTAACTACTGAGTATATTCCATAGTAATAAATTCATATTCATATCAATATATAAATATTTATAAATGTGCTTCTAGTTGCAGTTATTAAAGAATGAAAATACTTCTTCCAAACATTATACTTCTGCCAGTACTGGAAAACCTTACAGAATTTATGAGGATGATAGAGGTAAAATTAAGCAGAAATTGCCTGTCAGAGAATTTTGTAAAACCCTCATGCAGAAAAAACCTAAAGAATTAAAATGAAAATTGAAACTGAGCTATCATGTCTAATACTCTGTCTGGGACCTGTTTATTAAATTCTGTAAGATGATAAAAGCTCAAACCTTCACATTTTATTAAATCATACAGGAATTACCAGGCAATCATTTAATACTTGAAGGGATGGGTTTTGCTGTATTTGGAAGTGCTGGCAATAAACCCCTGGCTTCCCCTCCAGCTCCTGGCCTGGAGTGCTGTTCTCCAGCAGCACGACAGGACCTGGCAGTGCTGGGGCAGAGCTGCCTTTGTGTAATTCCGTGTCATCCCCTGAACATCCCTCCACCTCCCGGGGCACAGCACACCGCCACTGGCAGAACCATCTGGAAACAGTGTTCCCTCTAAACACAGAATCTTGTAGATTTATTGCATATTTATGTTAAAATCAATCTTGATTGGGCATCTGAGGGGGTCTGGGTTTGCTTCTGTCTCTTGCTGCTGGGTGTGATGCTCTGGATAACCAAATGTGCCCATTCCTGTCCTCTTACCTGCTATTCATGCACCCCTGGGAGAAACATCTCTCCTGTCTAACTTTGAATTCTTAAACAAAATGCACTTACTTGGGGGAAAGTGGTTAAAATAAGGCTGATACTGCTTCTCATGGTATCACTGCTTGAATAGCAAGAGGCAGAAAGTCCTTAGACCAAAACCAGGCTTAAAGAGGACTGCAACTCCCAAGGAAATTAGCACTGATTCAGTTTAACAGTTAAACTAGTGCTCTATTAAAAAGCCATTTGGTTTCTCTGACATCAGTTGATTAAAATATTTTGGATTAAACAGCTGCAGGAGGATGTCAAGCTAGACTTAATTTGAAAGTGACTCTGAGCTGTTCTGTTGTCACAAAATTTAGCAGAATTTGCATGGCTTATGGGAAGATGTTCTTTTATTCCTAATATTGCCTCTGCATCTGCCTTTCTGCAGGCTGCCCATTGGTGATTTGTGTCATTTCTGCAACGTCGTCCCTAGACAGCTATGGAGAAAGTGGCAAGTGAGTATGAAACAATCCTCACTGCAGGTGCAGGAAGGATGAAGAATCTGATGTGGAGGAAATTTGTAGATGTGTTAACAGGGCTGTGGTGCTGCAAGATCCTCCTGAGGAGCAGGGGAGAGAGTCTGCAAAAGGATGACTTGTGTAGACATATTCTTAAACATAGAAGCCTCAAGTTTGGTTTTCACAAAGATGATGCACAAAAAGCTCCTGAGATGTTTTTCCTACTTTTCACTGAAGAGCTCCTCAGTGAGCTCAATGACTGCCTGTGGCCGAGGACATGAGAACAACAAGTTGCAAATAAAACATTCCCTCTCTTCCCATCTTTGCACTCTTGTGAAGGTGGGCTGGGGCACAGAGCTGTCTCTGGCTCTGTGACAAATCCAAGTGAGATCCTGCCTTGGGTCCCCCAAGCGTGAGGGGAAAAGGAGCTTTTTCCTGATGTGCTATCATGTCTCTTGCTTTCAAAATTCATCAGTCTTTTTGCACTCTCTTTTATAAGTTGTTTTTTTTTTTTTTTAAATTAAGAACATTACTAATTAGATGGCTGTGTGTTTCCTCCGCAACCGCTCTGATTTCTCCCTGCAGCTGCTGGCTTTCACTGGAGAATGGAGCAATCTGGGCTTTTGTGGCGCCAGCGATGTTTGTCATTCTGGTAGGTAAAACCACAGCAGCTGCTGTTCCTTGTCCCATGTCTGTGTGAGCCACGCAACAGAACTGGCTGAAGGCCTGGGGTCAGTCCTTGTGCCAGCCCAGTCCTGAATTCTCCAGAAATTGGTTCCTGCTCTGAATTTTTGTGTTGTACATGGGTGTGTATTAGTTTATGCATATTAATTCACACACTGTTAATTTCATTATTCCAAGACAAAGGTAGGACCTAAAATAGTGGGACAGCCCTGCTGGGGTCATTAGTAACTGTGTGATACCAAGTGGTCTTGGGAGTTTTGGCAGTTCTCAGAAATATCACCCAAGAGAACAGACTCTGTGGTTTGTGTTTCACATACTCCAGTAAAAGCTGAACGCCTGAGTCCATCCCACTGGTGTTTGAAGCTCTTGTGAGTGCCCCCAGCAGAGCACCAGCCAGCAGCAGGGATGTGCTGGAACAGTGGTGGGGGCTGTCACCCTTTGGGTGGGCTCAGGGGAGGCCCCCGGCCGCTCCACACCTGTGTCCCTGCAGTGCTCAGGAACCTGCCCTCGTCCTCTGGGTTTTGGTGTGCTGCCAGGTAGGGCAGATGGTCTGGCTGGTCAAGGCAGGGCTGTCAGGGTGGGTTTGCTGGGTTCAGGTGGCTGCCCAGCCTGTGCCAGCTGTGATGAACTGCACCTCTCCAGGGGAGGGTGCAGGGTCTGGGCCCCGTGCTGATACGCAAACACTCCAGCAGTTAAGGATGCTCACACATTAAACTACAGCGAGCTGTAGCTTAACCACTGTGATTACTGAAGGAGTCAGGAGTGTTTGCAGAGCCCTGTGCGAGATCAGCACCTCTGCAGCAGTTTCTAATACTTTTATTGACCAAGTTATCTACAGTGTTTCCTGCAGGCTGTAATGCCAGACTGAAAGTATGAAGATGCAATAGACTCACTGATCAGTGAAACCAGGTTATGTTTAAAGCTTTATGTAGATTTTTAGAGGCACGGACATTTAAAAAAAAAGCACAGAGAAACTTCCCCAGATTTCATCAGACAGAAAGCCCCCAGAAATCCTGCTCACAAGCCAAAGGAAGAAATATATATGTATACATATAACTAGTGTTTACCACTGCATACTGCTGTATCTATTTCGCAAGCAGAAGGTATGCCTTGAACTTCTGTATGTGAGTTTATATTCAAAGGTATGTAGATAGTGATGATTATAATGCAATTAAAGTAGTCTAATATTCATACATCTCCTCCTCACGTTAGCACTTGCTTTCTGGCCATTGTTCAGCACCAAAGGAGGAAATGAGATGCAGTCAGTAACACCAAACCCTTCCAGGCTGCTGTCCAAGGATGGTGTTAACCAAAACACACCAGGTAGTGAAATGCTTACTCACCTGAGCAAGCACAGCCTCCAACAACTTGCGTGTGCAGCTGCCTGGCAGAGAAAGTATGAGTTTGACTGTCTGGCTCTAAATTATGATATATAACATTTGTGCAGCAAATTATGTTCCTGTGGGGATACAAATGCTTTCAGAAAGAGAAAGAGTGAGCTCACAAGGTTGATCCACGTAGAGCAATTTGTTAAATAGTCTAAACTCAGCTCTGCCCAAAATAGCAGCAAGTGAGCTGACAAATTACCTCTCTGGGCATTGAATATTCCAGCTGAAAAATGTGTTAGTGCCTATAGGGAAATAACATGGCTAAACACTATCTGGTGTGTGTGCATGTATGCCTGTGTTCTTTAAATAACAGATTAGCCACCAGTTGCATAAACTGGCATTTAAGTCTGAAAATACTTCTCAAAAAGCAGTTTCTCACTAGTTCGATCCACAGTTTCTCTCTGCCAAGAAAAAGGATTACGCTGTGAGAAAAACAGGGGGATTGCTCCTTTCAACTCCCACTCCCTAGAGACAAGGCAGACACAGTCCACTTTCATCCTGCCCCAGCCTCACAGGCAATCCAGACATCACGGAGCCTGAAAACAGAATGATGTGGAGGGAGTGTGACTGGGAAAAACACTCACACATACTTTTCTAGGCAGTAATTCACAGACCCTCCCAGCCCTATATGGATTCCCATACCAAGTATGCTCGTTCCTTGGGGTTTCAGTCAAGGGATATGATGAAGGAAATAGTTCCTTCTATATGTAGGTCTTTTGGCTTCTACCGACACCTTAAGGTTTTAAGATCACTCTCCCCCACACCCCAAACCACAACACACAAGCCTCTTGAGGCATCCTCTTAAGGCAGCTTCACAAAAAAATTCTTGCAATTAATTTGCAAACCAAGCTAAGCTCAGCCCAAGTTACCCTGGGATGCATCTTCAGTGGAAAAAAAGCCCGACTTGACAAAGCACCTGAGTTTTCGACACGAGACATTAAAACTCCTGGCAGAAGGCTTTGTTTGTTATCAGCCATCTGCTGCCTCGCTGTGTTTCCATAGATATGGCAGAATTAAGGAAATTCTGTGGGAAGCATCTGTGTGCGCAGAGCAGAGGCTGTGCTGCAGACAGGGAACGAGCCTTTTTGGAGGGAGATGCTGGGCTGCAGTGGCAAGTCCTCACTATTGTTTTCCCTGTAAACAGTTATTTTCCTGATGGTTTTTTACAAGTGTTTTGGATAAGCAGCATTTTTATGGAGCTGAATGATTTTCATGGGCATGTTGCTATCGGTGCTGGGCTGTGGGGACATCAGCTTTGGAACCAGTGTCTTCAGACGGGAACCTGGTCCCAGGCTGACTCTGCCAGCACTGGCTTCAACTGGCACTTGCCTATGAACACTCAGTATATCAAATAATATTATCTCCCCTATACCTGCTGATCATACACAGTTTGCTAAGTTCCTCGTGGTATTTATTCGTATCTTTATGTACCAGTGCAGAATTAGGATGATTTCCTTGTGTTGAACTGTCTCTTACTCTGCAGGCAGGCCCACTGATAAAAAATGACACTCTGTGTCCCTTCCTAGGCATTATCCATCATAGGAAAAGGTGACAAAAAAGAAAGAGTTGAACACACAGTGCCTAAAGGCCCTGAGACAGTAGGGTTCTTCAGAGCTGTTTAAACCTGGTACCTACATAAGTGCTGAGGTGGATTAGACCACACCTGCTAAGCTTCTCATTTTTTTTCTTATTATCTCTCAGCTATGGCACTTTAGTCTTTTAAAGCCCTTCATTGTTTTAAAATTAAATCCTTCATTATTTTAAAATCAGGGTTCCTAGTATACCAACAGGGAATCATACAAGATTTTTTCAAACAAGGGCACAGGTTCAATATTAAGGACTAATGTTAGGAAAGCATAGAAGTCAGGCTTCTGTAGCAGCTTATATTTGTTTTCTCCCCTATTTCCTTTCCAGCCTCAAAGCTCTGCTCTGATATTCAGCTCTGGCTGCTGTGATACTTCATGCATTAATATGAATTCATGTACAAAATAACTCAATGTAGTCTGTTCCATCTGCAGTCACTCTGGGATAGCTAAAAGTAGAATCAGGCTTTCCAGAACCATTCTCCCAAATTTTAAACCCATCTAATTCAGCTGACTAGCTGTGTTTGGAAATGCATGTGGCCCAGTGGTGATTCCTGGTGTGCCCCTGCAATGGGCTGCAGTGTCAGGACCTGCAGCCTTGGTGTGCAACCACTGGTGTCTGGAGAAACATGAAATTCACTCACAGCATCAGAGAGCAAGTTAAACCTCACACTGGGAGAGCCTCTTACTACTCCTGTACCAGTGCCCAAAACTGAAATGGAGCCTAAAATAGTGCGTGGTTTTAGAGGAAAGCTGGTCAATGGATTTAATTAAGGCAATGTGTTTTATCCTGTTTTTTTTAGTTTCTCTGTGCTGCCAAGTCTTTTCCTGGCTAGGATGGAACACACCACATCAGAGGGTTTTTACACATGGGATTTCTGCCCTGTATTTAAGAAGAAACAAAAGTCTTATGTGACTTGGAGGAAATTCAGGTGAAATCCCTGCAAAGCAACCTAAGTGAGGGAAAGAATTAGTCTCGCTGTATCAGATCGGACAAAATTGAGATGAGAAAATACTTTGAAAGAGTCAGAGCTCCCTGAAGTCACTGGGACATTTCCATGGGCTGCGGTGGCCTTAGGATCAAACCTCCAGGAATGGGAACTGGCAGCTCCTGCTGACTTTGCAGAGTTGAGAGTGCCTGGGGTTGGACAAGATGCCTTGGAAGAAGTCCTGGCAATTAGCGAACAAGCACTAATGTTGTGAGCTGTAATTTTTTGGCTTAGAGTCTACCTGCAAGCAAAACCATTCTAAGTTTCTGGATACCTTTAAGGCAAATTAACTGCAACTGTGAGGTAATCTGGCCTTTCAGGAAAGGAGGAGATAGGAGCTATCTACAGTGCCCTTACCTAAATATTTATTCTTGTAGTTTGAACATTCTGATATAGGCTAAAGCATAATGAGTGTTTAATGAACTAAACATTCTCCTGTTCAAATCACTGGTGAAGTGTTTATATCAGATGCAAAAGAAAAAAAAATCACTGAAGAACAATTCAGTGGCTGTGTTTTGGTTTCCCACTGTAAGGACAGTAGAAATAGCTCCATGCTTTACTTACTGAATCATTAACAAAGGGAGACATTTGTAGCTAATGGGTTATTTAGGCTGGATGAGATTGCTCTAGTTTCTCAAAGTACCTAAGCAAAAAATTTTAAGTTGTTCAGGAAATTTAAATATAGAATTTAAGGGCTTGAGCTTAACGGTTCATTGCTAATTTTACAAGTACCTTGTGTTTTTTCAGTGGTGAGACCACAATGTTTCCTTCTCATGTTTTAAACATGTTACCAGTGCACCCTGGAAAGGACAAAGTCACACTGCCTGCACCAGAGGAGGAGCTCAAGGCCTTTTTAAATTTCCACTTTACACCATCCAGGATACCTAGGAAATTAATTTTAAATTTAATCTCTTTTATATAAAGGAATTAAAATTCAGCTATAAATATTGAACAGTTTGTGCATTAGAAAACTATCTAGTTTGTCTGGTGATGTTTCCATGACCAGATCTAAAGGCTCAGGTCCAGTTTGAGTGAGAGTTTGCAAGGCTCTGAGTATAACATATAAGTGGTTTTCTCAAAAATGCTCATTACCACCTCAAAGGATTTATAGAAGTTATTTACAAAATATGATTTGGTAGGAATAGGGGAAATGATCCCAAGACCATTGAATTTCACCTCTTATTCATCTCTGTAGAGCTGATTGAACAACAAGTACACTTGTTATTGAGGAGCTGTCAGCTGTCCTTTGGGTAAACTCAAAAGCCGTGGCAGAAATGAACCAGCACAGAGATGCTCTGATTCTACAGCAGGCGATGATCTGCCTTTAGAAATCTAAAATTAAAAAGGGCGTCAGAAGATTTGAAAAAAAACAAGGAAATCATTATCATCAAATTTAAACATGTTAAATTCACCCTCTCATCCTCAGAATTAGAGTATTTATGGCAAAGTAGAGGATGATAATTGAGTTTTAACTTAGGAACAGCACATTTTTTGAAGTCTTCTCTTTCTTTTTGTTCTGTCGTTCAGGATAGTTTTGTTCTACCCTTATTCTTGATGTTTTGTAGCTGATGTGCAACTTTGGAGAGGAATGTCTTTCACCTTCACATTCTCTACCCTTTTTTCCTTTAAACCCAAGGTCTTTGCACAGCAAGACAGTCTTTGCCACATTTCCTTTAAGTGATAAAGATTTCCTTCTTCCTTCACCTGTGACTCCAGCACAAACTTTCTTTTGTTGAACATTTTCAGTGTTAGTCTTTTCAAGATTTCCCACTTTTCTGTTGGGAATTCTTTTCATTTTATTGATGTTTCTGCTGGACCTGACATCAAAAAGAGTGGAGCCTTTGAAAAGCAGAGTTCAGACTTAACATATTTTTCTCGTTGCTCCTTTAAAATAGTCTTGTACCTAAATTGCGAGCAGGCTTTGGTAAGAACCAGGGCTTGTACACCCTGAGGTGTGGCAGGGAAGGGGCTCTCTGAAGTCTGTGCACATGAAGCACAAACCCAAAGAGAATGCAGACACCTGCCCTCGCTGATGAAGTTCTTGAAGTTCTCTCACTTGTCAGCTTAGACAGCTGGGGTGTTTGTTTGTGCCGCAGGGATCCTGAGCACGTTGTCTGCGAAGCAATGCACCAACCCAGACTTATCCTAAACAGCCAAGGGTGCTCCCGAAGGAAAGGGAAAGGCAAGAGCTTCCCCCTGGGCAGGGATGGAAATCACTGGCAAGGGGCAAACTACGCCAGTCCAACCTTGAAAACCTCTTCTGCCAAGTAAATGGGAGACAGAAAGTTTGTGTTTCTGTTGTGTTTGTACAGTGCCTCCCGGGGCGGTGTGCGCCTCGGATACAGCCAGAACTCGCTCTCCTCACCAAGCCTTGTTCCTTCTTCTTCTCCAGGTCAATATTGGCATTCTCATTGCTGTCACAAGAGTCATCTCCAGAATCAGTGCAGACAACTATAAGGTCCATGGAGATGCTAATGCCTTCAAGTAAGTGTTTCTCATTGAAATTATAGCAGCAGTCTCACAGGAGCAATGTTCTACCACGGACTTGTCCCAGAACACTGACATCATTCCATCTCAGTAAACACCAAACACTGCTGAAGGTATCATCCACTTGAATGCAGCCAGTTAACCTATGTTTTATTAAAGCTGAACGCTGCACAGCAGGAACCCTGTGGTTCAGCAGGAGCTGAAGTGTTTCCCTGCTTACTACAGTCTCCAGCGCTTGCTGATTCATGATTTTTAGTCAAAAGCTGAATTTCACAGAGTGTCGTTAATCTGTACTGGGTTATTGCAACTGTTCTGCTCCTTCTGAGAATAGACCTTGTTTCTGTTTCTAGCCCCAGTTCAGCATAATATTTAGGCATATGCTTATCTTTAGGACTCTCTTGATACTGCAAAGCACACAGACTTACGCTGGATTTAAATGTGAGCCTAAATTCAAGCGGGTCTTTATAGCATAGTGCCTTGAGCCTCTTGGGGTGGTGGCCTCTGAGAGTGAATCATCTTTAAAATAGCTCTAGCAAGTCTGGAGGGGAAATGTAAGGCAGACACAAAGCTACCTCTGAATACACAAGGACAAATTCTGATTTCTGAAATATATAAGATTACATGTGGGTAGCTAAGAAGATAATTTAATATACTGAGGCTAAAATAAGATGCTGAATATTCCATTTTGTATCTCATAAAGATGCTTTAGTCCAAATAGAGAAATGACACTGTAAATAAATAAAGCAATATGGAACTTAGATAAAAGAAAAATGTGATGATGGCTTGTGTTTAACGATTCTGAGGCACAGGCTATTGTATGATAAGGATTTGGTGCCACTGTTCTGAACTGGTATCATAAAGAATAATTTTTATGCTTGGATTACTTACGTAATTTTGAAAATGTCATTAAGTTTTAAATATTGGTGACAGTTACCTAATTGAAGTTAGTTTAGTTATTGTACACTTATCCAACAGAAAAAGAAAAACAGTAAATAAGTCTACACAAAAATCTATAAGATAATTACACTGTAGTGAAATGAGAAGACTGGGAATTAAAATGTCTGTTTCAGGTTTGGCTGAGTTCCTGTGACCTTCAGAAATACAAAGGAAATGTAGAAACTTAGGAAGCAAATAACTGTGTATTGTCAATGCCAATTTTCATGCACTATTAGAGGTATGAAGACAAAGAAACAACTCCATAAGTGCAAGAGGAGTTACACAGATTGCTCCATGTACATAGATATTTTACTGTATTGCAAGGAATTGATTCAATACGTGCTGTACCCTGCACACTAATGCATATTAATTTTTTTTAAAACTATGTGTGTGCACATAAGTAAATCAGTTTATGAGTGTTTGGTCTAGGAATAAGATGAGATCCCTTTAATGAGGAGTGTTATCTTCTCAGTCCAAGTATTATCAGCTGTAGATTTGGAATGGTGTAGCTCTGTACTGAAAATGAGACCTCTCCAGGTGCCCTGGATAAGAGATGCTCTTTGTGCCAAGTAATTTTCACATTACAGTTTCAGGTTTGACCTAACAAAAGTTACAGGGAGAAAAGTGGAGAAAAATTATTATAAGAGGTCTGATACACCTGAAATCTTAAATCATTAAGTTATTAAGTGGAAATATGCTCTGACAGAACAGCTTTCCCCACAGAACTAAATTAAGTCCAAAAAATACAATAGAAGGTAAACAGAACGTAGAGAGGAGTTCTTCTTCTCTAGGTATCATTACAGAAATGGGTCCTCAAAGGAAGTTTGAAATGAGAAGAGCATAAATACATGTTCAAATCAGATCCTGGGAAGTGTTTATACCCTGGTTTAATATAGCAGTGAGGCATGATGAATTAGGGTTTTATGTACAGAGGATGTCATGGAGAAAGTAACTGGAAAAAAGGATAATTATAAGGCCTTTGTAGCACTGGGTTTATATGTCTAGTGCGAAATCCTTCTGTACATTTTCCAAAGAGTAAGAGAACAAAGCAAAGCAGGGTTCTGATCCGACAGGTGCACGGGAAGTGTTTTTCATAGTGTAAAATCCCCATGGCTCCAAGCACTACAGGCACCTGGGTGTTGATTACAGGTTGTTAACCGGAGAGGGTGGATAAGCACAGCAAAACAAATCAGTGACACAACACAGAGAAAAGCAGAAAAGCTCTATAGTTTCTGTGAGGAATGACTGCAAGGTAGTTTTTGAATCAACAAGTTGAACTGGCTTAGGGAGGAATCACCAAAGGCTGCAAAATGTTTTGTGTAACGTGAGCCTTAAATGAAGGGGCTGCCAGGCATCCGTGAGAACTGCGGTTCACTGACGCTTGCTGTGGGCAAAACTGAGCTGTGTTAGGAAGAATTTATCAGGCCTTTCCCACAAACACAGAGCTGGATTAAACTGGCACGGCGTGATGTTGGTGAGGCAGGAGAGCTTTGTCACCGCGCCGCCGCTATTGGCTGCAGGCAGGTGGGATGGAAGGAGAGGTGGCTCCTTCAGGGCTGGGCTTTGGTTTCAGAAAGCCAAAGGCAGAAAATGAGAACTGCAGTGCAAGGAGCTGTGGAGGGGAAGCCTGCTCAGTCCAATAAACTTGAGAGAGAAGAAAAGAGGGAATTCAGTGCTGTGTTTTCAAGCTGGAATGGAATGTGAGTGGACAGCACGATGAGAGACAGTAAGTTGCTGTCTGCACCAGTTAGAATGATGACAGCAGTTAACCAGCAGGGTTAGACATGCACAGGTGATAATGAACTGAAGGGCCTGGCAGAACTGGCTTGGGAACAACCAGAGTGGCTGTGGCAGGAGCGCGAGGAGGTGCCAGTGCCACCCCTTTCCTTGGTGGCTCAGGCCAGCCTCATACCCGTCTGCAGGCACCTGGCTGAGTGGCCTCCCACTTGTGGATGGTGCCGAGTTCAGATCCAAGCAGCTGCTGCAGTCTGAGAGTCCCAGCCTGCAGGTTTCTCAGAACAGGCTCCTCCTGGGGCTGGCCTCTTGCCAGGCTCTACTGCCAAAGGAAAGGTTTAATCACACTGACAGGGACTAGATTCCACTGCTGCTGGCAGCCTGGATGGGAGAGGACCTGCCCTGGCTTTGTCTCCCCTAAGCACCAGAGCTCAGTAAAGCTGACACCACATCCACTGGGACTCCTGATCTGTGGAGAAATGGCTCCTGCTGCAGATGTCATCTGCTAAATGTTCATCTCACTTGCCCTAAAAGCTCTGATTTCTCCCCAGTGGCAGAGGGAAGCCCGGGCTGACTGGCTGTACTCAGATCCATCTCTGCGTGTCCCAAGCCAGGTGTGGTGACTCAGCCCAGCTGAGCAGAGATCACCTTGGGAAATCGTGGGAACAAAGATGCATTTGGAGTCATGAGGGTATCAGTTAGAAAGGGTGTTTATTGCTAGAGAAGTGCTAGTGCTGGAGCATGTTTAGTTTCTGAAAAATTAAGTTACTTGGCAATGCAAGTGGATATTACCAACAAGGCTTGTTTCTCTTGGCAACAAACAGCAATAAACTGATGTAATTATTTAGAGTAATTGTTCCTGATTTTCCATATGGCAACAGGTCCTCTCAAAAGCTGACTCAAACGTGACTGCAGAAGAAGCATGAGGGTGAGCCAGTGCTCTGCTCTGAAGGCAGCATCTGTCAAACTTCAGGTTTAAAAGCCAAAACGGAAAAGAGAGTTGTGAACAATATTCCTTTTTTTTGTCATAAATTTAATTCATTATTCATCTCCCCCATTCACATTTCCCCCAGAACAAAGTGCAGTTATTGGCTTATCAACCTCTTCAGGTTCAGATGTTGCTTGTCACAGAGGAGACACCAGACAGCATCCTGCTGAACATCTTGTTCTGCTTCCACAGCCACTGGTGTGGTCATTTGTTTGTTTAAAGTAAACAAAAAATAGTGCCCCTAAAATGAATTTAAGAAGCAACATAAAAGAGTAAGCTTTTATGATACATAAACTGCAAAATACCCAGTAATTTAAGGCAAAATAAATGTAATTAAACGGTTTATGGTCAGAGGCCCTAATTAAGGCATAATAGACTCCTGTGATAGTCTGAACGTAAGTATTTGGTCACTGTAGTAATTTTTCTATGTGTGCGAAAATAGCTACTTTTTAGTGTCTGAAACTTTAATTCTGCAAGAGCAGTTTACTGGAAAGAGCTGAGCAAGAATTATTATCATGTCCTATTTATTACCTGAATTTACTGAGAACATGCTTTTTGTGTTGTTTTTGAAGCATATTGAACACATACATAGAATATGAGCTTTCCCTTTAGTTGTGATTGATTATAATTGAACCTTTTATTAGAGGATTAGCTATTGACTCTCAGCAAAATAATTTTGAGCAATAATTCAGTTGTGGCTTAATGAGAATGTTTCACATCCAGGGAACAGATTTTCTGCCAAAAAGCAAATTTAAATGTTTTAGTTTATAGAATGCTGAATCTAATACCTTGAAACATTTAAATGCATGCATACAGCATTTGTTTGAATTATCCATTCTTTTTTTAGGGACATAACTAATCATATGTTTGAGTTTAAGCACATGAGTAGCCTCTCTAAGCTTAATACAATTAAAGCAGATTAGTTTAATGGAATTGCTCATGTGCTTGAAAAGGCACATGATTACATTTCTGAGTTATGAACCATTTGAACCCTTTTTCTTACTTCTGCTGCATCTAAAGACTTTACTCAGTGCATTCATTGACTTATAAGGGCCTAAATACGGTTTTTTTTTTGCTTACTGCCCTACCCTTTCGAAGTCTCATTGCTTTTGGCATGGGAAGTTCCTTCTCTGTTACAGTGAGAGAAGATCCCCGGTGTGACAGTGTTAGAAACGGGCACGTTTCGTCCCCCATAGAGAGAACCCTTGCCTGATTACGTTTCCACATTTACATTTAATTTGACTACCCGAGTTCCCTTGATTACGAGGGTTAAAGTGTAACACAGAGAATTCTCAAAGATCTGTTTTGCACTGACTGGTATTAATTGTAGCAGAGGAAGAAATGCCCAGCTCATCTCTGTCGCAGGAATAGTGGTTTTAGTTTAGAAGCCAAGACACCACTTTCAGCCTTCCCCCTGTGATTTCCCAGCCAGTTCCCTACTGCATTCTATTGTCCAGGAGAGACAGTTTCATTAACTTTTCTTGAATAAACTGCCAAGTCCAACTCTTACTGAATACATTCTCACTGCTTACTCTGAAATGGTCCAGTGAGTTGGAAAAATCTGTGTCTTTTTTATAAATTGTACACTTCAGCACTCAGTGAACCGAAAATGATGGCTATTAGAATCATCCATGAGAAAGCAATTACAGCAAAATTAGAAATATTTCTTAGCCTTTTACCCTGTTCTTTCTTTCATTTTATTATTTTCTTCATCCCTCAATCTTCACTCAGTGAAACCGTGAAACAGTTCTCCATTGGAAAAATATGTTTCATGTTTAGTTAAATTAATGACTGAAAATTGGAACAAATGGCAGTAGCTGCAGTAAATGGGAGCAAAACAGGGCTTCAGGACAATCCCAGCACAGTAAGTCATGTAAGCTGCTGTGTTAGTTCCGTCTGCATTTTTTAGTATATCACAAACCCCTTCACATGAAACTGAACGCAGAGTCTGTAGGTTTAATGCAAATCTATTCCTTACTTTGGTTATTTGGAAAAAAGCAAAGCTGTACAGAAAGCATTTCCCTTTGACAGGTGCAAATGCGAGAGGGCTGTCCTCCAGCAGCCCGTGGTGCTGCGGACATCTGTAGGGTTTCACCGAGTAATTGGCCACTCCAAAGCACTTTGCAAAGCCATCCATTACCTCCCTGCAGCACCGAGTGTGCCGTGGCGAATTGCTCATCCATTTAATCACTGATCCGCTCCCTGCCTCGCTGTTTTGCTTTGTTTATAAACACTCCCCCAGCCTTCAGCCCAGTCACCTTCCGCCTGGGATACAAATCTCGGGAGTCAGTGCTGATACCTTTGGTGCTTTAACATCTGTGAGATCCTGTGTACTTGTTGCATTTCGTTCTTGTGATTCCACTCCAGTTTTGTGCCATTTGGTGTCCCAAGACTCCTCGTTCTAAGGATGATTCCCAGCTGTTCATTTTCACAGAATGTGCTTGTCAATCACAGCCTTGCTTGAAGCTCTCAGGAGCGCTCTCCTGCCAAAGCTATACCATAATCTCCTCCGTAACTGAACTCCACCTCTTTGTGATACCATCAGAGAATTTTTCTCTTTTTTTTTTTAATCTCCTTCCACAAGGAAGGTGAGGAGCAAGTTACAATCTGTAAACTCTTCTGAAAGTCTACAGGGATTCAAAATCCACAGCACTCGAAAATCCTTTCTTGTGCCTTTCTGGGTGGCAGATGTTTGCAGTGCAGCCCTCAGAGACAGGGAGCACCTGCTCTTGTGAGCTCTAATGAAAAAGAAAAGAGCTTTTCCCATTTGCAGAAGGAGAGCCATCCGTCAGACAGAGCAGTGTGACAGGCCAAATCTGCTTTCAGCAGTTCCTTTTCTTCACAATTTCTCCCTGTGTGTAAGGAATCGTGTTCATTGGACGTGGCTTCAAACACCATGAGTTCTCCACCTCACAGAAACTGTTGGAAGGAGGAGAGTTGACTGGCAATAAAGGAAATAATTAAAATGGAAGTATTAAGCAGTGACAGCTAGTGAGCTGAAGTGCTACTGCCAATGATAATGTCTTCAACCTAATTAAATTTTTGGCTCATTGAATATGACAAATACAAATGCAGTTTGGGTATCTCCTTATTAGACTCAGGGTTTTAGACTAAAAATAACATGGGTTTGAATGTTGCCAATGAGGGTATTAATGAGGAAGTGCTAATCTTTTAGAGACCATAATGACAGTAATGGGAGTGCTTTCTTTGCTGCAGATGCTGAGAGTCACAGCACTGCAGAAAGGCTCCAGGCCACGTTGTGATTGCTCAGGCGCATTTCAGGCTCATTTTGGGAGGAGTATTGAAAGATTAAAGGTATGTAAAGCATAGCTGCACAGAGGAGGCTGCTCTGCAAAGAGAGAAACAGGGACAAATAGTAACAGGCATAAACTGATGAAAAAAACCCCAAATATCTTTAAGGTTCCTGTGCTGGGAGGGGAGTTGCAAAGTAATGGATCTGATCACCTGGAGAGCTGCTGAGCTGCCACCTTTGAGCAGCTTTCACAGGTGGTTGTACCACTGCCTGTCAGGGCTAATTCTGCTGCCAGGAGCGACAACCAAGCCTGGCTCGTGGCTGAGCTGCATGAGATGACACTGTGAGCCCTTCCACAGCTTTATTTCTTCTTGGTTGTTTCCTTCTGAGCCAAAACTGTCCTTTGTGGGAATGGTTTTCTGTCTGTCTTTACTTCTTAAGCAGGATTTGCTGCTCCAGAGCCTGTTGATTTTGGCTCCCAACGAACAAGCCTCTCTGATGCTTGTGCCTGTTTCTTTCTGTGTTAGGAAGGGCAGCAAGATAAGTTAGTTCTCTTATTTTAATAATAATCATATTTAAAAGCTAGGGAATATCCGAATACAGGAGCAGAACAAAGGAGCTTTGGGTGTCCTCATGTGAGTAAATACAGTAATGGGTCAGATTCCTTGTAAGCAGCAATAAGACAGATAGAAATATGCATGGTATGAATATGTATGGAGCTGCATAAAGAAGTGTTTCATAACTTACTGTCTGTGCAGAACAGGAGAATTAGCTAACCCTCAGCTCTGAAATTTAAATAAATAAATGATGACCACAGAATCTATTTGTCATTTTCATAATGTATATGGAAACCGACTGTACCCGAGTGCAGCAGCCTCTTGCTAAAGAAAAGGGCTTGAGATTGTCCCAAAAAGCCAAAGGAGGTGCAGGCACAGCACTTGGAAGTAATACAGCATCAACCATGCCATTACCTTGATAAACACTGTAAAGCCTTGTGTTGCCTGGCTTCTTTACTGCCAGCTCAGTGCGAAACGAGGCTGCTCACGCTGCAGCACTGCCTCTGTGCCGTTTGCATTTCCCTCCGAAGCAGCAGTCGCCGGCAGAGCCCAGGAGCAGAGGGACTGCAGCTGGGCTCCTGCAGTCTGTGCAGTCCTGTTCCGTTTTCCCCGTGTGTACACTTGAGATCGAGCAAGGATACAGCTATTTATTTGCCACTGCTGCGGTTAAAGCTCACATGAACCATTACACAGAAAATGACTTCTCTTCCTCAGTTTATATGCCTGACCTTGATCGCTTTGCTGTTCGCCGCTGCTGTTGCCATGGAAACGGGAGAATGATTGTTCTGTTGATATCGTTGCATAATTAAGGGTCACTGAGACTGTTTGGGTCAAGAGATCATTTTCAGAATTCAGCTCCTCAGGGGGTGAATGTTATTCCACAAAAATTTTCTGCATGATTTGACGTGATTGTTTCTTTGTCATCCTAAATTAAAATATGGGTCCCACTGACTTCAAGCTAAAAGCCAGAAATATTTGCCAAACCTATGGATTCCTAGAGAAGGCTGCTTCTTCTGGGTGTTCCAGGGCTACAGAACTACCAAGCTGTGGAGTTTGTTGCCACTTGTCAGCTAAGGAGTGGTAAATGGCTGTGTAATTGCCTCTGACAATTTTGAAACGTGCGTAGAACACAATCACTTTTACTGGTAAAAGCCTCTGGTGATGCAGGTTTGGGTCTCTTCAGGGAGTAACAAGCTCAGAAGCTTTTTTTCTCTTGAAAAGCTTGACGTTTCTACAAGGACAGTTTAAGAAAGGAGGAATTGGAGCCTGGGCCATTTGACAGGCCACGTTTTCTAGATTACCAGTAATTTTGGTGCTTGCCTCCAGTCTTTCCACAGAACCACACTTTTCTTGAAAACTCGAACCCCAGCATGATATGTGGAGCACAGAGTAGGGGCTACTTCATATTTTTAGCATATGGTGTTCCTGGTTTGACATGCCAGAGTAAGGAGAACAAAATTAATCATAATGGGTTTTCATCACTGACTGCAGCTTTATAAGTCTTAAAACCACGTCTATTAACTGTGTTTCATTATGGTTGTAATTAATTAAATGAGGCAACTTCTGTGCTAGCATCTGATCCTGTGCTTTGGACAACTCTTGAAATTTTAGGGAAAAAGGGCCCCATCCACATTATCCTCCTGGTGTGGCAAGGCACAACAGATGTGCACTGCCACACTCCTCTGTTCCTTTGGCTTTCTTTTGGCACAGAGGCTTTTGGAAGCTCTGTCTGCTCATAGTTTCTCTCTTTGAGCAGGTCTGTGGTTTTGAGACACCCTTTCTCTTTCCCTGCGTGTCCTTCCTGAGCAAGCTGTGCCCTTTCATATCAGTATTCCAGTCATGTGAGTGCTTCCTTCACAGCTCCCGTTATGTAAGGAAAAGGGAACGCTATGAGGTCCTTTTCATAACTTCTGTAATTTGACAGTCCCTCTTTATTAGCACTGGGTCTGTCATCTCAGTTTACTGCCGGGAAAACAGAGATTTTCACTGCATGATATAATAGCTATAAAACAGATTGAGATGGCTGTAAATAGCGCAATAAGACTAATTTTCAGAATATTGTCTCGAGACGACTTGCAGAGATCTAGCCAATTAAAAACAGTAAGAGCTGGGCTGATGCAGATTCATGCCTCACACTGACAGTGTGCCTGGGGACAGTCTGTACAGAATGCTGTCATGAGATGGGAGAAGTCCTGCGTTGGGAGCTTGGAGAAAGGATGAAACAATGGAGAAGTGGAAGATATAATTAGGTGTAAATGTTGGAAGAAAAAAGATCACATCTCACCTGCTCCAGCCACAGGCAGGATCTGGCTCTTTGAGACATTTCCATTTCTTTGTCCTTGGAAGAGACAGGTAATGAGGTTTTTGGGAAAGCTGTCACAACCGGTGCCTTCTCCTGGGCTGAGCCCATGCAGCTAAGCACCAGGTCTGTGTTAGGAGAGCGGAATCTGAAGGATCAGACTCATTTCACACATTCAGAGTGTCCAGAGCAGCCCGGGTTGGATTATCCTGTTGCTCCTGTAACTGACTTTACAATTATTTGTCAATTATTTGATATCTTTGACCTAGAGAGAACTAATACCTGTTCACTCCAGGGCTTGCTCATGGCAAACTGGCTATCTATGAAACCAAATCCTCCTCCACAGTTTTTGTTGTCTGGTTGTGGGAACAAAGTGCTGCTCTTTTGTCCTACCTTCGGAGACAAACTGACCCTTAATAATACCATTATGTGTTAAAAAAAAAACAAACCAAAAAAACCCCTACCCGTTTGAAAACTGCAGTTTATTTTCTTTTAAAAAACCCAAATGAGTCCCTCCAGTCTTTCTGGTCAATTTGCTTTTGTGAGACTTAAAGAAAACCTGTAATGGAAGTGGGTAACATTTTCTTGTCTTTTTTTCCTCCCTCTTAGTTCTATAAAGTAACTCCAGAATCTTTTCACTGTGGGAAACAGGCAAGTGAGCCATTTGTGTTCAAGAAATGAATAAATCTTCACTATTGTAAGGATCAGGGCCAATTCTTTTCCTTTTAAACTGCTTCCATTTTCCACATGGTTTTCTAAGAATTTAATTATTTTGGCTTCTGGCCATGGTCATCAACAACCACTCCTGGGAAATTTGGTCAGTCATCCATTTCTGGAGTCTCATTCATTTTCAGCAGCCACATTTTTTGGACTTCCAAAAGGTGTAAGCTGTGACTGAAACAAAACCCCTGCCCATTCTGTCTACCTGGCAGCACTGACGGTGAATTTATCCTGCAGGGCTGTGTCACGGCTCGCCCGTGGCTGTTCCCAGCAGATCTGAAGTGCCTGTGTGACTGGGGATATTCGTCCTGCATGCTCCTTTAGCAGCTGCTGTGGAAAAGGGAAAACATGTTCTGTTCCACCGGGGCTCTTCCTGAGG
Organism: Machaerirhynchus nigripectus; assembly: GCA_013397975.1. NCBI lineage: Eukaryota > Metazoa > Chordata > Aves > Passeriformes > Dicruridae > Machaerirhynchus > Machaerirhynchus nigripectus. The sequence continues at coordinate 325,792 of VZRQ01007964.1, read as the reverse complement.
TTCAAGGGGTGCTTCAGGAGAAGCAGAGTGAGAAGGGAAGCACTGAGACACTCAGTGTTTAGAAACACAAATATGCAACAAGGCCATGGTCCATGAGCAGCAGGGCCCAGTCTCCTTCCAGCAGTGGTGACTTCACTGAGAGCAGAGAAGCTTCTGGGTCTCCTGGGAAGGAGAACGGGCCTGAGTGGCTGTGCTATGGTACCGAGTGCAGGATTGCTCATCCAAACCCATCTGTTAACACTCCTTGATTGGCTGTGGAACGTTCTCCTGCTGGGAGAATAAGCTCTCATTTTCTTTGATGACTTAGTGGCGAAGTTCACTGGAAAATTACCTCTTACCTTGGGGTTGGGGATTGAGAAACAGAGAATGCTGTCTCAGCAGCAGTGCAATGAGAGAATTCGTATCAAAAAATGCTGGAAAAAGGAATTGTAGAAGAAGAATGGAAAAATCCCACTGTAATTTCAGTTTCCGTGGGGAAATCACAAACTCCTGAAATTCAGCTTGCAAGGACATTATGTTTTAATTCTTCGTATTTAATGACTTGCACTAAAGACAAGCAGAAGGACGCATTTTGGTTCAGCACTTATTTTTTGGGAAGTATTTTTTTTTCTTTTGTATTTTTAGAATCTGGAAGCAGTGGAGGTGGCAAGGGGTTTGATCTGTGGAAAGCCTTAGCACGACACGGGTTCCTAAACCCCTGGTTAAGCCAAAAGTCAGTGCTGCAGCCTCTGGAATTGCCTTCTCAGTATTAAAATTCCTAAGGTAGCTCCATTTCTGGTTGTGGCCTTAATTTTGTCAGGCTAGATGGGGATTTGAAGTGAGACTTGAGTTTCAGTCCCTGCTCTACTGAATATTTAATATAAATTCAGCAATATTAATAAAGCAAGGATTAGGTAGGACTGTCCTCTCCCGGGGAGTGCCTTGTGACTAATCTGTGGAGTTCACCTTCTCTCTCTGAGCCAGAGAATACTTAATTATTTAACATGAGTGGAACAGGTTCAACAGGCAAGGATGAGCATCAAGTAGGGAGTCAAAATGCTTTTCTGCAAAAATGGACACTGCAATCCCTTCAGCAGAAGGCTGGTTTGAGCCCAGACCTCCTATATTCTGGGCAAATGCTGTGTCTTCCAAAGGCAGTTTGAGATTTTTGGGAAGGCCTGTGAGAGGTGGTGCTACTTTGGCAACATCTGCCTTCTTGTGAGGGTCTGTGGTGAGAGGGCAGGCTGTAAAACATGAGGGTGATATAAAAGGAGCAATTCCACCTCCCTTCCCACTCACGTGATAAAAATCAATCTGAATTAAGTTGCTGTTGCAGCCTAGATTTTTTTTTCCCCGTAGCTGTAATGCTTTCATTTAGCAGCCCCTTCCTGGGTTATAAATGACACCCCAAGAAAGCAATGATCTCAAGTCACTGTAAGTAGTTCTCATTCAGTTTCACACCATTATTTTGAAAGTGCAAATAACATTTGGGAAAATGGGAAATGGCCTCTGCAGTTATTAGTTTTGTCTTTTTTTTTCTTTAATTTGCTATAGTTCTGCCTAGAAATCACCCAAGATTAGATAAGCAGCTGTGTATGTGCTGATTAAAGTACATTCCTTGTGCCATCAGCCTGACTGTCTATGCAGCCAAGCAAAGTGAAGGAGGAGAAGGAGGTGCATGAGTATTTGCAGGAATTCATCAGCTGCTGCTCGGAGTCAGGAGCAGAAGTGAAATCCACGTGTGTCCTTTTAGGATGAAAGTTCTACCCCTTAGATCAAGATGTCTAGCAGAGTCCAGAGCCTAATTTAATTTATTAAAGCACCCCCACACCTGCTCTGATGTCACTTCCATGCAGTGTGGGGAGTAAATTGGTTGCTACATTCGAAGGGGCCTGAGGGATTTGACTCTGGGCCTGTGCTTCGGCTGCTCTGCTGAGCAGCTCAAACACCCCAGTGCCTTCCTCTAACAGAACTCCTTTATTTCTTGAGGAGTGCAAGGGAGCTCATTCCTCTGGCTCCCAAATGGAATCAGTGGCTGTTTGTCAGCCCTGAAGATTGTTCTGTGTTTTTTCTGCCATTTTCAGCCTAGTTCCATGAAATAGATGAGCTGTCACCATCATGAAATAGATGAGCTGTCACCATCATTCCTCCATTTGTCTGGTTGATGGTGGTGGTGACTCACCGCCCACAGCTCTTGGAGCTGGTTTTGCTCCTTGGAGTACCGAAGGAGCTCTGGGTAACCAAGTGAGCAGCACACAGCTCCTGGGTGCCTGGGCAGAGCTGCTGTTCCTCAGGGGTCAGCAGGGATGGCAGCCTGAGCAGCGCCAGGGGGAGGAGACCAGGGCTGTGAGTTGAACTTGTATGAAAAACATTTTCATTCACAGTCAGAATTGCTACACGTGGGTTCCCAGCATCTCTCCAACTTCCAGCCTAGGGGTGAGCAAAACATTACTTGTAACAAATAGGAAACTGAAGTTAAATTAATTTTTTTTCAGCCATGAGTCTGAAATGTTAGTCACAGGTTTGAGGATTTATTTATTTTTATATAAAACACAAAGGATACTGCTGGAAGTGACTAGAGAGGAGCTCAAGAAACAAGAGAGAAGCTTCAGTTAAAAAACCTACCTGTCAAGCTGTCTTTTTCTGTGAATTGTGGTGAAGGGTTTTTGCTTTTTTTTAGACAGTATTTCCTCCAATGATTATATAATCTTGGCTTATGGGTCTGAATTTAGTTCTTACTCCAGCAGGCATCATGACAGAAAAGTGGATGCCAAAAGTCTTAAAAGGATTAGTGCTCCATATAGAACCAATAAAATTGATTTGTGAATTAGGGGTCCCCTTCACAGAACTAATAAAGTTTTCTTTCTGCAAGCAGTGAAATTTCTTTCTTGTGAGGTGTCAGTGTGGTCGTTCTGGGTTGGTGTAAGGTATCGACAGCGTGCTCAGGGCACGAGCAGAAAAGGGCAGAGATTAACTGAGGGAAAGGGAGCAATCACAGCTGAGTGGAGCTGTTCCGCACCAATTGCAAATACAATAAACTGGGAGGCCCAGCCGTGCTCTTGGAAAAATGTCCCTGGTAACTTCAGTGACTGTGCAGTGGTTTTAGATGCTGTTGGTAATGAAAATACATCTCAGAGGTGCTGAAGCCTGTAGCTCTTGCACACCGGGGCTTCAGTACAGCTGTGATAATTATCCACCTCGGAAAACTTCCCTTCCCCTGTTGATTGATTTCAGCTGGATTAAAATGCTAGCTAACAGCCTGTCTCCCAGCAAGATACACAAAATCCTGTACTGAAGTGAGTGCCGAAACAAAAGCAACTGAAAAAAAAGCCAGGTGAAGAAATTTTTATGGGAAAAGACCTCTGGTGAGCAGGTTTTACTTCTCAGGAATTGGAATTCAACTCTAAGAACAGGAAAAGGGAAGACAAATACTTTTTTCAACTAGAGATTGAAAGGGTGAGTGGATGTTAAATGGACAGCTTAGCAATTAATGGAGAAAGTTAATGCTGCTCTTGCCAGAGGCGTATCTGAAAAATTTATTGAGGATTTTCAGAGACCTGAACAGCGGCTCTCTGACAGGGATTCAGCCCGAGTGCTGGGGTGAGTGGGACACAGGAACCTACAGGAGCTGCCCCGTGTGCAGAGCTGCCCTGCAGGTGTGAGGGCAGAGAACACGCGTGGTGCAGCGCCGATCCACGGCTTTGTGCCAGGAGCAGCCTCACAAACCTGAGGAAGTCTTGCCAAAGTGGTTCCTGCTGAGCGGAGCTCCAGCAGGCCCTGTGACCCAGCTAATAAGATTTTTGGTGTTGGGGCAGAGTGTGAACAACCCTAAACCACAGGCTGAAGTGACAGATGGGCTATGTACAGCTAATAATTTCCCAAAGGCTTTTCCATATACTCTAGAATCTAAAAATTTATTCAGACTCAAAGTATTTTTGTGTTTTTCAGAAGTTTTCTAAGTAACGACAGGTATATACTTTAAAAAAGAGTAATTGGCAAAATGAAACAATAGAGAAAGGAAATATTCTGTGCTGGATTTGCTTTGTTCCGAATGAATTCGTTCCAGGACTGATCCTTCACTGTGTTCAGATGCAGAGAGACAAAAAGCTCACCAAACTTGGTGCTGGGGGACTGCAGAGAAGTGACAATACCTGAGCTTTTCAGAGTGTAGTGAGGAACAGGCTGTTCATTGCAAAGGCCTGAGAAGGGGCACTCGGGAGAAATTTAGATGGCCATTTTGTTTTCTGACACATTGGGCACGAGAAAAAAGCTTCTAGAAAGGTGTCTGAAGTCCTGGTGGGGCTGAACCACAGTATCTGAAAAGCTCGCCCAGCCCCTGCCCCAAATTGCTGCTTCATGTCACCAATTTTATAGACAATATAAAGCTCCATTGATGCTAGTGACTATTTTTTTTTCAGGTTGCACAGCTTAAGTCATGCATGAGGAAGTATTCCTTCTCCAAAAACAGCATCTATTTGATTGTGCTCTATGTCTTAGTGCACTAGAACCAATCTACTAAAATATTCATGTAGCAAAGAAAAACGTGAATAAAAAAAAAATAAAGTATGTGCAGTGTGTCAGAATTAATGTACCTGGTGGAACATTAACTTCTGTATTTCTAAGGTTTTTTTAACCTTGCTACCTTAATGGCACTCTGATGCAGCATTTTACAGTTAGTATTTTTCTTTTTAAAGTTCAGATATTAAAAAGGAGTAAAGGTAGGAAGGGGAGGGGTAAATGGAAGAAGATAAAGGAGCACCAGGAACCATAGAGCTGGGTCCTTTGATTGGGAGGTAAAGATCATAAACACCTTGAATTAATAATTTCCTACACAGGATGAAATTCCAAGCATGTAAGCATAGAAAGCTATGCAATAACTAGGTAAAAATTAAAAAAAGTCTTAAAGTGATTTAAGTGAATCATAGGCAGAGCTGGCCCTCAGATAGTCTTAAATGAATTTCACCTTCACATGGCTGCTTTTCTAAATGAGTGTGCATGAAACATTCATACTTCTGCATGGAAAATCCCACATCTGGATGGTATTTTCATTTTAGCTGTGGAATTCTGCTGCACATGTGCTGAACTCGGGGCTTAATAAAGAGCAATCTTTATTAAAACATGATTTTAAAAATTTTATTAGTAATTTGCAATGTTAAAGGCTTCTGAAAATCCAAACTGTAAGAATGGTTTTGAAAATACTAAAATTGACTGCCTGACTCTATTCTGCCCCCCACTGCAAATTACAGACGAAGCCTTTTATGATCTGACTCAAAGGGAAACAATGAAAACACTTTTGGCAACAAAACAGCTGGAGAAAATTATATTCCAAACTGAAAATGATATAAAAACGGGGAATGTGAGGAGAAAGGAGGAAAAGGAAGAGCGGTGGTGTGTAATGAAGGCAGTTTCACAAGTGTGGCTGTGCTGGGCACACTAATCCCCGCTGGTTTAGGCTGGAGAGGACGTCTGACCCTTCACAGAGTCGGAATGTCCCTAATCCGTCTCCCAGGTGGTGCTGCCCCGGCTGCCCTGAGTCCTGCTCAGCTGCGTTTTCCTGGGGGCACCAAGGGCTCCGTGGCACTTCCCAGGTCCTTCTGCATGGAGTCCACGGCTAGAGCTGCTCTGCTGGCAGCTCCCCAGTGCAGCTATCTTATCCTTCAGTTTGGGGAGGAACTTTACTCTTAACAGAGGAAAAAAAACCCAAAGCATCCTTGATTCACAAAAATAAACTTGTATAAGTTGTTTTAAAGTTGTACCTTTTAAAATGCGTTTTTGAATTTAAATAGGACCTCAAGCTTTAAGATACTCATTTTCTGACTGAATTAAATTGAATTGTGCAGAAATATTCGTGGCCAAGCATACAGAGATATGAATCAATACAGAAAAAACCCCAAACTAAAACAGAAAAAAAATTCCAGAGGTTTCCTGTCCCAGATTTCCCTATAAACTTCATGACACACTTTTAGTTGAGGTTTTAATGAAGTGTGTGCTCAGGTCACTGAAATGAACAAGACATCTTGTCTCTAAGTTTATTTAAAAGATTTCTTCATTGAGTTGTGTTGTACCAAACTCTCACTTGTTTTGTGTTTGCTGTAATTACCAGCAGGCTCCTGTCGGGCCGCTCTGTGCGTTTCTCTCAGTGTGTACTCCAATCTGTTCAAGGGGGCACAAGGCACAAGTAGGACATTCATCTCCCTGGAACAGCTTTTCTTCTTGCATAGGTTTCCATCTAAAAAGAAATCCGATCATTTCTAAAAAAATGTGCCTTTAGCAAGCAGGGAATGACTTTTAGTTTCTCACTACCCCTGTTTCCTTTACTGCCCCTTGGCTTCTCTATCTGTAATTGTACCATAGGCTGGACTCAGTGGTATTTTAAACACTTTATTTGAAGCGTGCTTGAACCCCACGGGCCACAACAGGAGCTCACTAAGTGTTTGTAGTGCTGTGATAAATTGGGATTAGATCTGCCTTGGCAGATGTTTCAAAAGAGGACTGGTCCCTTCCTTGTGCTTCCTGTCTTGTACCACCAAAATTGTTCTCAGCTGGCCAGGAGGAGTTTGTCCTTTGACAGCTGTCACTGAAAATGTGCCCTGGTGTGCAAAGGTCCATCTGTTCCTCCTCGGAGGTAAAACTGCTCTGAGCTCTCTAGTTAGCAGTGCCTCGATGGCAGGGATGTTTTGGCCCGTGGGCTGGTGAGTTTTTGGAGCGGTTGCAGGGTGGGCAGGCAGGGAATGCCCGTGGGTTGCCCAGTGCTGTGAGCTGCACGTGCAGTGCTCGCTGGTTTCTGACTTACACCTGGCTCCCCACTGACAAAGCCACGCTTCTCTGGAAACTCAAGATATCACTGCAGTATTTAAATGACCATCTCTCAGATCTCTTTCCCTGCTCCCTCAGTTCCTGCCTCACCATCTGGATTTATCCTGCATGATACCAGGGTTCTGTTGTCCCCACCTTCACAGACGAAAAATCAATTAAAATCCTGCCCAGTAGAAGATTCCATGGTAGAGAAGCGTCCTGCCCACTGCCTTGCTGCCAGAACATAATCAATAAACTCCTTGGTGTGGAGGCTGACATTTCCTTAATGGTCTCACCACGTTTCCTGTTTTCATTTTCTCTTGCAGACTCACAGCTAAAGCCGTCGCTGTTCTCTTACCAATCCTGGGAAGCTCGTGGATCTTTGGCATTTTGGCTGTCAATGCCCACGCATTGGTATTTCAGTATATATTTGCTGTTTTCAATTCACTGCAAGTAAGTACCTGGTGGGAAAATTTATGGCTACAGAAGTGCTTCTGAGATCCAATTAAATGGATCATTAGTGATGTTTTCACATGTTTATGCTTATTGCATTTTATTCTGTGTTCCTTCCTTTGTCTTTTAAGTCTGTGCTGACCATACAGTGCTGGCTATTTCTTGCCTTTGTTTGAACAGAACTTGTATCCTACTCCTTAGTGTTTCCAGTAGCAATAATTAAATAAATGAGACAGCACTGAGCTTGAGAAATGAAATTCATTCTTCCAGCACCGTGTACCACAGGCAGGATTCTTCAGCAGAGATACCAGGCCAACCTTTCAGTGCCAATTTGAGGCTTCATTACTGAGACTAAATGAAAGCAAACAGAAGTTTATGGGAAAGATCAAACGTGGTGCTATTCCCTGTGCTGTACAGGACTCCTGCATGCAGGAAACTCAACCTTCAGCTTGGTGCACCAATCCAGAAAAATAGCTCTGTCCAAGGAGGAATGTAAACATCTGCTTAGCTTTAAGCAGACATTTCAGTAGAGGCATAAACCTATAGGCGTGTTACCGTTCTTTCCCGAACAGTGGGTACAAAGAGGAAGGAAAAATAACCTGTAAATCCTTTCTTGTCTTGGGAAAGAGAAAAAGTGAAGCAGGGTTCTTGGTGCTGAATACTAACCCCTGGAAAAATAAAATTATTTTGTGAGGGAAAGGGGATGAGACCTTTTCACTCTGCATTGGACTAAAAGCCCAAAGAGCAAAATTCTGCCGTGAAAATTTTCCTAGTGCTAGTACCTTGCTTTTCTAATCTGAAAAATATTGGTCTGGTGTTTCCCCAAGGGGCATTCCCCTCTGCCTCGGTCTTCACAACCACAAAGAAAAAGTTCTCTTTCTTGTCATGACACAAGAGTTCTGCATATTTTCAGCCAGATTTCTCCTTTAGTACAGCAAAGTTTAGGAGGTGTTTTTTAACAGGAAAAGTTCCAGACAAGCCTCACAGTAAGCTAATGCTGCAGGTTTGCCCAGTTTCACTCAGGGCACTCTGATATTTACAGGCTCCAGCTGCCTGATGCCTGCTCTGTACAGTACTGAGAGAAACACATTACTGTGTTTGGGTCTTCATAGCCAGACCTCACCCTTCTCCCTTTTTTCTGTTTTCAGGGATTTTTCATGTTCCTGTTTCACTGTCTTCTGAACTCAGAGGTATGTAACCAAATGGTGCTAACAAACTTGGTGTTACCAAATAAAGGAACATGAGCGTGCAGCAAGAACAGACTTTCTCCATTATCACTGCCTGCTCTGCCACTGATTTGCTTTTTCTGTTAATTAACACATGACTGTTTGCAGCTCTGTGACTTGCAGCATTTTGACCCACGCTTGACATTTGTTTTAATTAGCGTAAGAAAGGTTTGAAACCAAGAACAAAGATAAGAGGAGCAGTTCAGGGGTCAGGGGAGAAGCTGTCCTGGGAGCTGGAGGGGCTGAGCAGGGCACTGTGAGGAGAAGATGCTTAAAAAGTGGGAGCAGGACTCACTCTGGCAGTCCCTGCTGGGGGGGCTCTGTTACAGCTGCAGTTCCAGAGAGGAAAATAAATATTATTCTCAGCAAAACATACTTTTGGATGGTGCTCATGCAGTCCTTAATGGGAAATCAAACTGAGTAGAAGATATTCCAGGTATTTTTCTTGGCGGGAAGTTCAGGTTTTCATAGGGGACTGAGACATCTTTTTGCATTTAGGCTGCGTTAGAGCAACTGGGATAAAGCCAAGGCAAGGCTGATGTAAATTTGGCCTGCAGCATCCTCTCCTCCCGTGGCAGATAGCAGAAAATGCTCACCAACAAGTGGTACTGAAATGTTTTTTATGAGAACCATTTCCAGCACGCTGCCGGGGGAAAGCTCAGTGGAGGCCTTCGTAGCTCTGGTTCTCCACAGTTCTTTTTTCTGGATGTTAATAAGTAGCTCTGCCCCATCACCTGCTGCTGCTTCCTGTGCAACAGCAGCACTCCAGCTCTTCCGTAGAGGAATTGTTAGTTATTAATGTGTGCCAACCTATTCAGTCTCAGAGCATTCACTGATGTGACCTCTGCCAAAACCAGTTTCGAGAGTCAGGTCTGACTGTGAAACTCTTGATCTTTATTGAAATCAGCTAAAATTAAGCAGGCAGGTTAAAGGTAGGGAGGAAAAAATATTTCTTTATTCTTTTCACCCCCAGGCTTAGAAATCTTCAAGTTTCAAATGTTTCTTATCAAATATAAATATTTGAATGGCTGTCATTTTTTCAGGAACCTCATGAGAAATTAAACTCAGAAACTGTTCAGAATTTATATCCTCAGAAACCAGTTTCTACATAGCTGACGTGAGCTGTCATTTTTGGAGAGCAGGTCCTGCTGGCTCCATCATAGGCTGTGCATATCTAAAATACTCCTTTAGCTAAACAGTGGGAATTCTTCTTGAGAATTTATTTTTGAGATGATATTGTACAGGAACATCTGCAGACTGGGTATAGAAGTGTCTGGGTAAAAAAGGGCTTTATTTGCAGTGCACCCAGACAGAAATGCACGTCTGTTATAAAGAAGCACAGGAGAGTGAGCCAGGATGGTCTGAAAATGTATCCTTGATCTCCCACCTAACACTGCTCAGTCACTTCCAGCCAATAATCCCTGACAAATCTCACCTACTCGTTTCACCATCTTTCCTTTATGCAGCTGATTTTCACCTTGGTGAAGAATGTTGCTCCATCTCCAGGGAGTTTCATCCAGCATCTCTAAATGACTCAGTTTACAGCAGGCTGGCAGCTGCTTTGTGTCCTTGTGGCATCTCGGTGTGCCAGGGTTGTGTGAACCCCAGGGAGAGCCTGCCTGAGCGGGGGACCTGGTGCTCCAGCCTGGGGCTCTGTATTCAGTCAGGAAACGTGGAGGTGTCCCAGTGAGCTGCTGAAATCAGGATAGTGGCACCTTATGAGATCATTCAAACCAGTACTGCAAATGCTGGGGGTGTAGGTTTATGTGCACCACACTTTTGGGGTTTTGCTTTTATTATTTTTTTTTAATGAGATGAATGGTAACACAGTCACACCTTGGAAATCAGGGAGGGTGGGATTACCCAGGTAATGTGAAAATGCTGCCAATGAAATCAGATATAAGTGAGATTACACAAGACTTTTCGTTTAAGATATGGGTAGTTGGAATAGAAGTTAAATTTTAAACTTTAAAAATTATTTGGACTTTTAAATTTTAAGTCCATAAAGACAAACAAAAGTGTAGGGATGGATTGTTTGTTGTTTAATAGCACAGTGACATTAATGTGGAGGAAGGAAAAAGGGGAAGTAGTTGTAAGCTGCACCTCTGAAAATAAACACAACTCTTTCAACTGGTTTCACTGTTTTTGCCAAAGGTTAGAGCTGCCTTTAAGCACAAAACCAAGGTCTGGTCCCTCACCAGTAGTTCAACACGCAACATCAATGTGAAGCCCTTCAATTCAGACATTGTAAGTATTGCTCCTTTTTCTTTCCCCCCGTTGTATTTGGAAGTGTTCCACATTAAATCAGGTGTGAAAGAACAGGGCAGGCTGTGCGTGTTTTGAGCACTAACTGAATGCAAGGTGGGGACAGGTGGATCAGCAAGCATGAAGCTGCAGCTACTGTGTCTGTTTTGAAAGCAAAGGACAAAACTCTGCTTTCAAGTAAACTATGAAATAAAAGCAAACACAGGTTTGTGAACTCGGGATGTGGTTCAGTAAGGCCATTCCCACCAGCTGCTGCGGACTTCTGCATTCCAGCAGCGTTTGGGCGATGAACTGCTCTGATGATGGTGGCTCTTTGATAGGGCATTTTTACCCTAAAGCCAACACGTGAATGTCCTTCTCTGGCTCTCCTTGAATTGTCTTGAGACAAAAGACATTTGTTTTTATAAAGAAGCAGACATCTGAAGTGATAGGTATTATTAAGTGATCGTTGCCAATCACCTCAGATGCTGGCAATAACTGTTTAAAAATCCTTCATGGCATATGCTCTCAAGACCCTGTGACAACACTGTAATGTAAATAGGTGCTTCCAAGCTTTTATTTCATCCAGGCAAGAGTGGCTTGGCAAAATAAATAAATCAATTTGCTATACTATTTTATTTTCCAGATGACTGGGAACAGGCCAGGCACGACTCCCACCAAGCTGAACACCTGGGATAAAAGCACCAATTCAGCGAACCGCATTGATTTATCAGCAGTCTGACAGTAATACCAGCTCCTCAGAGAAAACCAAGCCATACATTCAGGACCTCTGACACCGTGTCCACCAGCTTTTTCTCACTGCTAATAACAGTAGAAAACTGGGGTTTTTAAATCACTGCCTAATGAATTGGGAATTGCCGTATTGTTTTGTTGAGTGAATAGCCCTCGTTCTTGCCTTCAAAACTGTAACACGTTCCAGCACTTGGCTATTAGCAGTACCTGTAAGAATAACCAGCACAAACACACACTGGATGGTTTTGTCAGCAATGATGGAAGCACTAGGTACGCAAGGAGGGCTTATTGCTCTCTGAATCATTCCAGCTCCCACAACTGAGGGAAAGCAACATACCTCTGAAAAGATGGATTTTTATGCTCTAAAATGAAATGCTTCCCATTGTGATGTTGTAATGAGACTATTCCAGACTTGCTGTGCTCTCTCTGTTTACATTTATTACCTTACAGAATCCAATTATCAAAGAGAAGCTGATTCAGAATACGTAGTACGGTGTTTAATCTAAATGCTACGAGGAAGCCGGGACTTGAGGGAGAGGCAGGTTCCAGCTGCTCCGCTCCCAGCGTGGGTGTGGGTCAGCAAAGCTCACGAGCACGCGTGTCTCCGTGCACACGAGCAGCACGTGTGACGTGTCGCTCTCCTCTTTGTGGCCTTTCGGTGTTTTAGATCTTCCTGCTGCCGTCTGTCAGAGGCCAAGGTTGTCCTGCAGCAGCCCACAGCACCTCTGTTGCTGATTTCTGTCTGCTGGCACATTGCAACACAGATTGTTCCCCTGCTCTGCCTGCAGCTTCGGGATGCAATCAGCAGCTCTCCATCGAGTGCATTTTGCAAACGTGCTGTGGCTTTTAGAGATCAGAACCTGGCACTGTGACTTACCTTCCTCCTTTTACTGGTCATTCTGAGACACTGAAATCCTGCCACAAAGGTGTAACACACTGATATACTGTGAAGACAGCCAGCCTACAAATAAGTCTGTGTATTGTTTCCTGCAGACAGCTTTAAACCAGTCTCTGCAGTCTCTTTTGTGGTTTTAAACTCTGCTCAGCATTTAGTAGCTTCTGCTTTAGTACTGCTATGAAGTATCTTTAAGGAGGAAAAAAACACTGTAATTTTTCTTCTGCCCAGTGTTTTGTAGGTTCTCAGAGTGGTGTTTGGAGCACGAGCCAGGGCCACCTCAGCTGTGCCCAACATGCACCTTCCCAGCCAGAGTAAAGCAGGGTTTAAGTCTCAGCAGTGCTCAGAGCCCACGGGGGGCCTTGCTCTGGGACAAGTTCAGCATCCAGGGTCCGTGTTTCCTTCCTGCATTAAAAAAAATGATCAGTTTCAGTTTGGTCCAACCTTTTCTGCCTTTTCCACTTCCTAGCCAAGACTTGTTGGTGTGATCCCCAAACCGGAAGCCCAGAGCCCACCCAAGTTTGTCGGGCTCACAACTCAAAACATTCTGCAGAAATTATTTCAGTTGTGCCAGATCTCTGCTGGATTTCTGCAGCTGGAACAGAGCAGAGCTGCATATCACATGTATCCATGCCTGAAATCCAGAGGCTTCAATCTCACATTTCCTAATGCTGATAACTCCAGTCCTTGACAACTAACTCCAAACAGAAGGTCAGTAAAAGCTAAATATGTAAATGGCTGTGTCTTTATTTTGGCTTTTGTGTATGTTTTTCTCCTAGCCTGTTCTGCCTTGCTCTGTCTTACAGCTGTGCACATACACAGGCTTTTCTTGGCCTGAATTTTTTTTTTTCCCCAAAAGACACAGTAGACAGAGGTCTTGGAATGTGCAGAGGAGATGGAATAGAAGAGTACTGTGATAACAGTGTTCTGAGTTTGTGTTGTGTGCAGACAATGTATTTAAGCATATTTTTTATACTGGAGCATATGAGGTTTTCTGGTTCTGGTTTGTTTTTTCGGTGTGTTTTTGGTTTTTTTACACTGTGACCACAAATATAGATTGAAACCCTCCTTGGTCATTTCTCTTCTAATCATTGTATTCTAGCACAAAGTTCTGTGAATGAACCAGACAACATATAAAAGCTTTTTAAAATTTTCTTTTTTAATCTTAATTTTTAAGAGCGTTTCCCCCTACACAATTTTCATTGCCTGCATTTCCTCCTGTGCTGTATTGGTCATTTTGTGACTGCCCAAGGCCCATTTGAAAAACACCCCAAACAAGTGGCATAGCAATGGCAGTACACAACGGCACTCGTACAAAGGGCTGAAGCAGTTTTTCATCCAGGTGTGCTCTGTTCTAAAACTGCTCACCAAAAGCAGGACGAGCATGGAAATGTGTTTGGTTTTATACTTTAGAATGGGACATGGAAGTGTTACATGCTGAGGGAGCATTGATTGTCTCCTGGGATCCTCTGTGGGTGCTGGATCCCCCTGAGTCCCAGTGCTCGAACTGGTGAGCGTGGCCTGGGGGGAGGCAGTTCCTCCTCACGGCACACGAGGCTTGGAGCACTGAGTGTACAGCGCTGCGCTGGGGCCGGGGCTGCTTCTGGGTGTGATAAACTGGTGCAAACCCCCACAAAGTACAAACGGGTTCTGTTGCCATCGGTATCCGTTCTCTGTGTTTGATTCAAAGTGTTTTTCTTGGTACTGAATGCAGCAAATGTACTGAGCAAGAAATGCTCAAATGAATCTTTAAACAATCTCTTCCTGTCCTCAGTCTTTTGAAGCTTGAAAATCTTGCAGTTTATTTATGGGCTTGTATATAGTAGCTATTACAATATTTTTTTCTGGACGGCATCATTTTGTCAACAGTATGAAATCTTAATTGAATAAAATGTGAGCTTTAAAAATAGGTAATGTAGCAAGAATGACTTTGCCAGTAAGTAGTAAAATAATTTACTTTTGTTGGTTTTTTTCCCCCTCAAATAAATAAGAAATCCTTATTTCCTAGAAGGACTTTGTTAAAATTATTCTTTTGCCATGGATTATAAACAACAGCGTAACACTTGAGGTTCCCTCCCAGGGCTATTGCGTTGTCCAAGCAGAGCTTGACTCCTGGGAAGGACCTGCTGTCTGTGCCAGGGGTGCTGAGGTCACGTGCAGGCAATATTTCCGTGTTAAAGGTTTTACCCTGAGCACAAATGCACTGAGCCTTGCCAGCAGAGAGAACTGGAGTTCAGCACAGCCAGCGCAGAACCAGCCTCAGAGACGGAAGTTTTGGCTCCAGGATGGTTTCAGTCCACAGCAGGTCAAAAGTGATGGGTTTTTAACTAATTCTTCTTCTATGAAAGCTTTATTACTGTTAGACTTTTATCTGAAAATGATTGTGTAAATCCAGAAACGTCACATCTCAGTCTCAGCTCCATCACAGGGATGCAATCCTGTGGCTCTCGTTTTCAGGGTTACAGCTAGTTCTGTGATGATTTAGCACTGCCAGCTGTGTTGCATAGGTGTGTAGATGTGGAAAAATAACTAGCGCAATTATATGCTGAAAAGTAAAGACTGGAATTGAGATGAGAAAGGTTTTTCATTCTCTTTCAATAAACCTTCTTCCCTTTGTATCCTTTAAAATCATGTAGCAAGGCATACATAAAAGAAAGCTTTCTTGCTATTTTGTGAAACACAGAGGTTATTAACATTTATCATTGGTGACAGAATAATAAATTAGATCACTTTGGCACTGGCTTACATCATGTTTGCCTTTAAAAATATTTTCGTTATATCTGTGTTATGCTTGGCTGGCTCTGTGTACTGTGTCACGGATAGTTATTGCTGTAATTGCCCTTGTTCACACCATTTTCCTTCTCAATAATCCCATATGTTCTTGGATTCAGAGGCCATATTTCATCTTGTCAAGGATGATTACAACACTGAATGTTCCCCTGACATCAGCATCTTCACCAGGTGCTGACACATGGCAGAAGCATTGAGTCCTAAGGGACGTCTGAGCACTGTTCAGTGGATCTCTACCAAACACCTTTGGCTGAGGTTCATTCGCTCAGGGTTGTTCCCAAGGGAGCTCTTTCAGGCTCTCTCATTTACCTGCACCAAAGGCAACTGAAATTTTCTCTCACCCCTGTTATTTTCTGTTGTTACTGAATAAACCAGGCTTGATTGGCCATTGTATGTGTTCCTTTAAGCATTCTCCAAGGTAAGCATTCTCTCAAACAGAGAATAAAGCATGAAAGAGTTCAAGACTAAAAATCAAAAAACAACCAAACTGCAGCACAATTAGCAACTCTGCCATTGCAAAAACCTAGTTTTAGTGCATGCTCATAGTACTCTGGAGGAAAATGCAGAATAAAACAAAACCAAGTTTTTACCCTCCCAAAGTATCTCAAATTAAGCAAATATCAAATGCTTCCTTGGGCCTTATCTAGTAGGTTTTAGACAACTTAAAATTCATATTATGTTGATTGTAGAATGTTTCCTTCAGGCATTTTTGTTTCAGATTCTGCACAGGTCAACTAAATGTTACTCTTCCATGATGTGATCTTCTCACTTAGCCAGTCACATATCACTAATCTGTCTTGTTTTGCCATCTCCAAAGGAAAGAAGGAAACACACGAGCGGGTGTTCATAGAGGAAAGAAGGCGAAGCTCAGTCCTCACACCAACCTGTGGGCCTTTCCCCCTCTGTGCTGGGAGGCTTTAGGTTCTGAAGCTTAGCAATTGTGAATATTTGCATGGACAGCTTTTTGCAGCAGCAAAGAGCATAATTAATTAAAAGATTATCTGTAGTGAGCAGAATATTGAGCATTTAGATTGTATTAAAATTTAGGTATTGAGCATTTAGATATGCATTAAAATCTCTCATGTGTAGTCAGTAGAACATACTGCACGTTTACCTGTCAAACCAACGCAAAGCATGCAAAACATATCCCAGAATTAGTCTTTAAAAGCCAGGCTATCCATTAATTGGTATTTCACTGCTTAGAGCCTCTTCAGGAGTGAACTTCTCCCAGCTGGAACCAGAGATTGCCTCACGGGGAGGTGGAATTTTCATCACTTAAACCTTGCAGGGGAGAGCACAGCAGCTGGTTCTCAGCCCAGCTGCAGAGCCAGGATGCGTTACCTGCCTTTGTCTCCTCTCTGCACTGTGCAGTTGCTGCTTCTTTCCATCTCAAGGTAATTCCTCAAACCCACTAAGGAAAATGAATAATCACAGAAGAAGTCATGTCAGTGCGTTTGTTGCAGGCAAAAAGCCACCCCGGTGCAGCTGTGTGGGGTTTTCTTCTGTTTTTTTTCAGTGGGGGAGCAGGAATCACCCAGAGTGTCACAAATCTCGATTTCTGCATTCAGTTCTACGATGTAGATGGGGAAAAAATGTGTGGAAGATATTTTCTGGTTGTCTGAAGGCATTTCTGTCAAATTCAGTTATTATTTTGCACTTGCTGGATAGTCTGCCTCAGATACCCGGTGCAGGATACATTTGTGCTGCAAAAGAAAATAACTCATGCTGTGCTCTGCTGTCTTAAGAGCAGAGATTACTTGGATCAGAGGAGCCACTTAGGAGCATTCCAGTGGACAGAAAGGGTAATCGTTGTGCCACGACTTCAAAAAAGTCACTTCTATGAATAATTTCTCTTTGAATCCACAGCAGTTCAAACAAACTTCTGAAGTCACACTTGTTTTCTAGGCTATCGTCAGCCCGGACCCACGAAGGGAGTGGGCACCGAGGAGCCCCAAGCCCAGCGCACGCTGCCCTGGGCAGTCACAGCTCTGCTGGGGGCTCGGCTGCCTGGCAGAGCTCAGAGGTGTCTCACAGCCCCCAGAGCTGCCTGGCAGAGCTCAGAGGTGTCTCACAGCCCCCAGAGCTGCCTGGCAGAGCTCAGAGCTGTCTCACAGCCCCCAGAGCTGCCTGGCAGAGCTCAGAGGTGTCTCACGGCCCCCAGAGCTGCCTGGCAGAGCTCAGAGGTGTCTCACAGCCCCCAGAGCTGCTGGCACACCAGGAGAGACGTGCCCCAGGCAGCCGAGAGAGAGCTTGAGGCAAGGCCAACACCTCCAGCCCTGCTTGGAGGGCTGAGCGCAGCAGCTGTGCGTTCAGGCTGCAGCAAGGCTCCCCAGGCGGAGCAGGCTCCTCACCTGGAACCCACCTGCAGAGCTCACGGGTGGCTGCAGCTCCCTGAAACACCTTCCTGTCCTTCCCCTGCAGCTCTCACTTTAACCAAAACTCGTAATGACCAACAACAAAACACTTTGCAGAGCAACTTTTAATAACGTCTTCTCATTTAGAAAATGTTTGGTCCTGTGAGCATCTAACTGCAAGAAAAACACAGTCCCTTCTGGCTGTGCATCAGTGCAGTAATTTAACAAGGAAAGATAGATAATCTTCTTCCTCCACATCAGAGCTTTTCATTTAATAGAGCTATTTTTTCAGATAACAGCCTCGGTAATGACACCACAAGAAATGCACACTGGGAAGCTCGAAACAGCTAAACTCTACTTTGTGTGCTGTAATTTGTGAGACATTGCACCTTCCCAATGAGAAAGGAAGAATTTAGAGCTATAGCCCCTTGGTTTCACTGCATAAATAAACAGCATCCTGGTTTTTTAGCAATTTGAAACTCTGACCATTAACTGCAAACAATTTTAATACTTTTTTACCATTTTCAGTTTGAATCTTATTTTTAGTTCATGACATTTAAAAATAAGCACATTTCAAACTCACAAATTCCAGTTATCTATTTGGCAATTAACACTCTTAAAGTGCATCACTACCACCAGGTGCCTCCCACAAACCTTTAAGAACAATTATATTTTCCGTCACTTGTGTAACGGAAGTGTGTGCTTGTTGCCACTGCTCTCCAGCTTAGTTTCTCTGCTATCTCATAACCTGCAAGGGTGCAGCAAATACAGGATTTATCTGAAGAAGGAAACAATCGATCCTGAATTGAATAACATCTGGATAAGCCCTGTCTCCGATGTGCACAGCTGTAATTTGCTGTGTTTTCATCCAAGTCACAGCCCATTCCCAGACAGGGGTTGCTTCCCAAGCCTGCCTTGTTCCCACAGCAGGTCAGCAGTCTCCATGGAAACCCAAATTGGAAGCAGCACTTAAAACGGATTTTCTTATTAATAATTTCATTGGCATTCAAGAGAAATAAAGAGGCCCTTCCTGAGGGTTATGTCAGGGCTCCTCTGACACAAGCTACCAGAAAAGCAGCTTTTAATTCACTGTTTCCCCAGGCCAGCACCTCCATCTCTGGCTGGACTCGACTGCCTCCAACCCTGCCACAGCCCCGACTGTCCTGGTCTCCTGGTGGTTCTCTGTGGGCCCCAGCCAGAAAGGAATTCAGTTTCACTGCTCCAGGAGCCAAGCACCACAATAATAAGCATGACAGGAGTGTCCTGACGGATCTGCTTGATGACGAATGCAGTAAATCCTGATGCATCTCAGTCAAAAATTCATTCACTTCTCTTTAGCAATTGAAGACGCCAGGAGATTTAAAGACAGAACAGTAAACTGTGCCCTAATCTGTGAAAAGTGTTCTCCTGAGCAGTTCTGTGGGCAGTATTTACAGTGTTTACACACTATTCATTATTATTATAAATAAAAATAATACTCTTGATGACAGCAAAAGTTTTGGTACTAACGGCTGTAAACTTTGAATCAGATTTTGGCCCACACTAATATTACCAGAAAAAGCCAATTTTCAATAAAGAAGGGAAAGAAAACGCTTTAAACAAGTCAACATGGCTGCCAGAAATGAAGAAGATAAAGGGCTTTTGTTTTTGTCTTTTCTATAGGGTATGAATAGTTACCTAATCTATTTTAAACATCATAAAATTCAGAACAAAATGTTTTTAAAAATCCTCACAATTTACCAGACATTCTATTATTTAGTGTCCCTGGAAAAAGACAGTCCTGGTTTACGATCCAAATTACAGATAAGAACTGGCAGCAAAGCAAATCGAATAAGAAATGTTATTCTCTACAAGGAAAGTGGCAGAAAGAGCACATGTTTGTTATCTTGCTCAGAGCAGCCCAGTTCTCTGTCAGAAAAGGCAACATTTACTATCACCCTCATGAGAAAAAGAAGATAAAAGAGAAAAATAAGAAATGAAAGGTGGGTGGGGAGAAAGGAATGATTTTCCCTCCCTTCTATCTGGAAGGCCAAGCCGAGGGAAGGCCAGCACGTTTCATTTTCTGTAAGCTCAGGTTTGCTCAAGGAGCTGAGGAGGCTCTTTCCCTTCCCTTCCCTCTCTCCCAAGGACTGCTGCCTGGAGAAGGGTGAATCCTTCAGTCCTGCCATGCTGAAACAGATGCAGCAACCCCAACCCTCTCTCCAGCTGGAGCAGGAGCACCTGAGCCAGCAGCGATGGGCAGAGGGCAGCGATGGCACAGGCATGAGCACTGGGGCAGAGTGGAACTGAGCCCTTTGGACAAGCTGGAAATTTCCCTATAACTTTGACTGAAAGCTTTGATTGCATCAAAAAGCTTGTGTGCCTGTTGCTGCTGACTGGGGTACTCCTCTGTGTGAGTCACTCTGCTCAGGCCAAAAGGTGCCCATCACTCATTTTCAAGTGAGGCCAAACAGTTTATGGACTCCAGTTACAGAAAAACACCAAAGAGGCAGATGTTGCCTTTTGTTCTCCTCTAGATAAATAAGTTCTATGAGACAAATGGACTGTAACAACTTAAATGTTTAGCATTATTGCACTGGTTCCCTTTTTTCACTATTGTATTTATTCCTGATAAACTTGCAACATTTTTTCTACTCTTCTAATTACTGCCAGCTATAACATAGCAGAAGCTTCCCTTAGAATTTACCCCTCAGGATATTTGTTGCTGATGGAACCCTTTTCCTTACAGTGAAGAAGAAGAAATAAATACTTACATCCATCTGAACAGGAATGAGTCACACGCGTTGCTGTCAGAGTCTGTCTAAGGAGTGATTGGTGACCACCACTCCTCTGCTTCTCATTCGGGCAGAAATCATTAGAAAAGATTTAATCAAGGAAGAGTAATGAACTTGATAGAAGCTGGCCAGATAAATGAGAAAATCACTTGACTTCTGTTAAATACACTGGATTTTTTGAGTTAGGCCCTACATTTTTTATTGCGTTAATGTAACCTCAGTTGTCTGTTTCAGTTGAACTCCTGTTTCCCAGCTATAAGTCAAATTCCAAGTGGGATGCAAGCCTGCTACTCTTCAGAGATTTCTGTATGCACACAGGTATATCAGTATGTTTATACACCTTAAACTTACGATCTGAAAATCTGAGCTGTTTTGGCTATCCTGTATTTTCATCACTTTTACTTTTCTTGTCTCATTTATCTTTCAGTTAAACAGAGGAGGGTGAAGCAGAAAAACACAAGTTGCCATCAGGCTGTCATAATTTGGTACTGACTGTTCACAGGACAGGAACTTCCAGGGTTGAAAGGTTTTTCTCACAGAAAGGCTACAGACATTTTGGAAAAATGTAATCACTGACATTCAAAGATAAAAATATTATAATTAATAGGATGCTACAAATAATAGAAACGACTGAATACCATCCCATTTTAGTAGATAAGCCCTCCGATTTGAAGCCTAATGGAGTCAATTTGTTGAAAGACTTCCGATCATTTTGGCAGGATTTATGTCACGTCTTATTCTGGGACTGGCTGAGACACTGACATTTATTAACTCCTTCAGAGTAACTACTGGTGTTCAGACTGTCTGCTGAAATCCTGTCACAAATGCTCAGTTTGCCATTCCCATGTCATTTTTAGTTGTATGAGTCAGGTGGCAGTGTATAATAATAATAATAATATACTAACCTGCAAAAATATTGAAGACCTACAAAAATGGTATATTGCAAGAAATTATACGTAGTGCCAGCTAGAAAACATTTAGTCATTGCTGGGTCTGTTTCCTCATTCGATAGAACTCACGATGAACTAGAAATGTGTGCATCAAACTTGGTTTCTGGCAAAAGAAAGCAATATTGGAATAAATCAGCCCCACACTTTCATGCCTACCTTTTGTGTTTAGGTCAAACACTGAGAGGTTCTTGGGGAGCCACCGCAGGCACAGACCCTCTTCAATCCAAGTTTGCTGCTGCGTTCCAGTGAATAATGTGCTACTCGTTTGTTCAGATTGTTCACCTGGGGACGTGTTTGTGGTTCACTGGCTACCAGCAAGGAGTCCTGGGCAAAACCTTACTGCTAAAGACAGCAGTTTGCAGTACACACCATTTCACTTTGGAAAAGAAAAAACACAAGGTCTTTCTGCAGAAATGTAATTTCAGAATGGAAATGTAAGAGGAAAAAGATATTTGTGGAAATCAAAAGCAGATACTGTGTGTTCAAATATTTCTATCCCATATACGAAAAGAATTCCATTCCCTACCTCAATATTGTCTTTTCACATCTCCTGGTGTGAATCTTATTCCAAATCTGTGCCACACTGATCCATCTTCTCTCTAATGAATACATAAGGGACATTTCCAGGAAAAATGGAAACAGTGAGGCGAAAAAATGAATGTTTTGTAGCCAGGTATACGTCTGTGAAGTGCAACCTCTCCCTCATTCTGCATTCCACCATGAAGAAAATTACATTTGAGGGAAAATGCCCTCACTTAAAACAAACCAACACCAGGTACACAGCAGCCCACTATCAGAGAGGCAGTGGAGATTTTTCAGCCCATTAAACAAGTCCTTGATTTCCATCTCTGTTCTAAACGAAAGAAGTGGGACAAGAAGTAAATACTCTGTGATACCCTGCAAACACAACGTACCAAGATGCAACCTAGACTTAAAAATCCAAGTGAAGGTGCCCCATCAATCCTACAAAACTCTTTGAGAGGAAAAGCAGAACTCTGCAAACAGCCAAATAGTAAAAGAACAATCTAAAATCTATTTGTTATGGAGGCAAAGAACAAGAAGCTCCCACATCCCCGATATTTTGGGGGATATTTTGTTCTAACTTAACAATTATTACTTATTTAAACTTTTAATGTGCTATGTCTTTACACAGTTGCAGGCAGCTATTCCTTGGCAGCAACAGACTTCCCTTTACCAGAGATTTCAGTGCAATATTTCTGTAGTATTTGAATTTTAGTGTCTGAAGCAATAGTGGTCTCAATTGTTTCAGTATTCTCTTTGCATCCCTGCTAAAGGAAATCTCACTCGAGTCAAAATGGTTTTTATTGTCCATTGATCTATACAACCAAAACCTACAGCAACTAATTTCCCAGATTAAACTAATAAATTAAGATTGCCTCACTAGAAACCTGACTATGGCGAAAAACAGGCTCTAAGGGAAAGAGATTTACTGAGATGAAAGAAATCTCCATCTTAGCTGCGCTTTCATGGCTCCTTTGGTCAGGATTAGCTGACAGTTATCAGAGTCCAAGATAAAGATATATAGTGTTTAGAAATGGCACCTAGGCTATTATTCCAGAGAACAAGCAGAGTGCGTTATTAATCTTGGGTTCTTAGACCAACTAAATTGCTGTCAGTAAATCAGTAATTATTTATGGAGCTTCTTTACAGTGAATAACTAAAGGACTGAAATTATTTATCACGTAGTTGCTCTGCAGAGTAAATTCAATAATTACTTTTTGCTAGCCTGTAGGGTATGAGGGTGCACCTGCTTGGGGAACTTTGGCTGTCACCCCGTGCCCGATGGTCCGTGGTATTCCTGTGTTCAGGAACGTTTGGAGGGTGCCAGCCAGGCCCTGCTCGTGTGAATTCAGCTCCTCTCTGCATGGACGCAGCCGCACTGGTGCCCGCAGGACCCCGGGGGTGCCGCCGAGAATCTCGTGCTCAGCCAGGTCTGGGTCACAGCTTTCCCCGTCCGTCACCATCACCTGCTTCTGTGCGTGCAGCTGGCCAGGGCTGGAGCCAGTTCCCAGTGACACGGGTGGATTTTCCATCTCTATTTACCTACCCCCAGCAGCAGCCAGAATGAAACTGAAGAATCTGTTAATTTGGCAGACTTGCCACAAACAGGGTTAAGTCCGTAGCTCTTGAGCGGTGTGAAGAATGAACTGTCCGTACTACTCACAGGTTCCCAGGCCACTGATCCCCTGCAAGTCAGAGAATTCAAAATAATTTGAAATCCAGCAGGGTTCAATATCTCTATTTTTAAGGTTATGGCATTAAAAGCAATTTCTACACTTATTATTTTGAGCAGATATATATAATAAGAAAAACTCCAGACTGGCAAAGGCTGAAGGTGATAAAAAAAGTGGAATTTTGGGGAGCAGATGAATTAAAAAGACTGTAGCAAGAACCTGTAACTAGAACCTGCAACAATTCAGACAGTCGAGATGACCTTTTTTTGCAATACCAATATTGTTGCTGTTACATAGGAAATAAAATTGTATCAGAACCGCCCTTGCTGAAGGAGTTCCAAACTGGTGTGCTGTTGTTGCTCACACACCTGGGCACCCTCAGACCCAGGACAGGGAGAACAGCATTGTTGTGCTACAGGTGTGTGCAACAGAAGTATTGGCCTGATCCTATTTCTGTGCTTTTTAAAAAAAAAAAAATTAATATTTTCTAATTACAAAAGAACAGTCTGGAGACTATATAGAGATGAAGTAGATCAAAATCCATAGCGAAACTAATGGAATGTCTGGAATAATATCTGAATTACCAGTGGGAAAGGCTGTTCTAGTGCAGTGAACTGCTGAGGGTTCCCCTGCAGAAAGCAGGACGCGCTGGAGGCTTTGAAGACACGGACAAACACCTTGGAACAGTCTCTCCAAAACCCCAGCAAGCTTTCAGTTAAAGAGACTCCCTGTTGTCCTTCATTTCAAACATACAGTTTACTGCAGTGAAAGGAGGCCAGGAACTCCTGAGGAGAGCCTGCCAGGACCCGGAATTGCTGCAGGAGCTAACTCCTCCCGTTCGCTTGGATTTTGCTACTCACTGGGAGGAAAGTATTAGAAGGCATTAGTTCCGCTCTGCAGTCCTGAAAGCTGTTTTGCAGCCAGGATTTAGGAAACCAGCAGCATCCTGCAGAAGCAAGCTGGCATAGCTCTTGGGAAGCCTTCCTAAAGGCCATCTACATGGATGGGGAGGGAGGGAGAAAATCATCTGGATCTGATTAAAGATTTCAGATGTGGCATAAGTGAATAATAACCCCGACAGAACGCAGCACGTGAACAATTCTGCTCTGTGAGAAATCCTCGTGTGCCTGTTAAACATTTAAACACTGTGTACTTTCCATTTACATTTAAATTAAAGTGGAGGCATTCAGTTCTCAGGCAAACACCCATGGAAGTTGTTGGAAGAGTTTGCAGCACTGTCAGATGGAAGGCAATCCTAGCATCACCTTGCACAAGCACTCCGTGTTCCTGGAAGCGACTGTGATTTCTTCAGAGCTCTAACTGGTGCCCCCTCGCCTCTATTCTTTCATTTTGCTCTGCATGAGCATAACCAGATGCTGGGTTCTCAGAACAGAGAAAAGTGGTGCTTTAGATGTGTGAAAGTGAAGGGTTGGAAACATGATAAACCCAATTCCCGCAGGAACTGATGGGAGGTCAGATGAGAGCGACTAAAGAAAAGCTAAATGATACATGTAAAACCATTGTCCTTGAGGCAGCGTACAAACCTCGGGAACTGGAGTACACCTCAGTCAGAACTGACTTGAATTTACAGTTCATTACAAACTGAGAACCCAAAAGGGGCTAAAAATAGGATAAAAAGTATTTTGGTTGTGTTCAAGGCAGCAGGGTCCATTTCCACATAAAAAGAAGCCTCCAAATGGCTCCACACTGAGGATGAAGCGAGGAACCAGCGAGGTGTCACACAGGAGGGTTTGCAAACACCACCGAAATGGAGCCTGCTCACAGAAATATGTTTGGGGCCTACAGGGAGTAAAGCAGGAATTGAACCCCCTTGAACTGATCTGCTCTTGCCTGTACCCTGCTGTGGACAGCAACACATCCACGGCCAAGAGAGGTGACCTCAGTTACCTACAAGGGTGGTCCCTGGACTCTCAGGATGCCCTCAACCAGGGCCATGGATTTCTGAACATTTCCTACTTAACCTTTTATTTAAATGCTGCCACGTGCATTCACTGCGTGGTTTCAGCAGCTGAGGAGTACCATGGATGTCTGTCTGCAACCCAGGGCTGTGTGGCCTGGAGGGACATGCTGCTCTCTGACCCTGAACAATCTCTTGTCTTTCAGCTACCAGGAAGCAAGAGAAATCTGTGGACACGTTTAGCAGCCAGTCCACATTCTGCATATATTCACCTTCAGGGCTGCGGCTAAATCCAGGGTCAGAGCTAAATTCGGATAGCACAGCAAGAGGAAAATAAGAAAACGTGTATAATTACCTGCTATTTTAATGAGCATTTCTGGCTGTAAATCTAATCACAAGAATTACAATATGCATAGCAGAAAACAGAATGATTAAATGTAAATGGTGCCATATCCTACCTGCTGCTGAGAGCAAAGAGCTGCAGACAGACTCTGCTGTGATCCCTGGGCCTGCTTTTGCCTTTTAACTCAAGGTCTTGGATGCACTGAAGCATCTCACGTTGGCACAGGCTGTGCACTTAACTAATGTAACTGACATTTTATTTGAATTTCTTTGGTACAAGATCAGCCCCCTTTGTGCCTCTGTGCCATCTGTGAGTACAAAACATTATCTTGTCTAAATTTAAATTATTATAACCAGCCCATTCCAGGTAGAAATCCTGGCAAGATTTCAGATCTTTGCAGAAGGCTGGTCCCACACCTGTGGCCAAGTTAATCCCCACCTAAACTTTGTGGAGTTTTGAATTTGATTTGACTGAGGCACAGACTCTGCTACAGCTTCTGTTCAAAGTAGACTGCATGGGATTCTGTGCTGCTGCTGCTTCCGTGAACTCTTCTCTCCTGCCTGTGGACCTGCCCACACTCAACATCCATTCTTGAACAGAAACCTAGAGGTTTTATGAAAATTTTTATTCAAGTCATGCAAGGCAGAAAGATCCCAGCAAGAAATAAAATCTGGTGGTAAACCAAGACTTGCAATGTGCTGGATTCGATAAATTGCTTGAACTACTATGATTACCAAATAAATCCACGCACAATTCCAAGTTTACCTTCAGACAAACAGCCAAGGGCTGTCTGTAATCAACATCCTGAGTTATTCAGCAAGTTCCAATCGGATCTGTTCAGAGCTTTCTACAAAGAACATTATCATGCTATCTAAGCCATATTCTTTAGTTTTCTGTCCTAAAGCTATTTTCCTTCCAACTATAATTGTCCCTGTTATAAGGGTTCCCCTCTGTCTCTCCATCTGTAATTATAGTGTAATAAAATGTATTTTATTTGATCAATATCAAGAAACACCCTTTTCTGTGTACTTGCAAACAGGGAGGGAATTACATCCATACAGGGAGCTGCATTCCATCCAAATGCAAAGCCTCAAACCCTTTCATTTTGTGTCTGATTTTTAATAAGCTAAATCTATGCATTTCTTAGTTTAAAAATGTAACTATTTGCATGTGTAGGTACCGATGCAACCGAACACACATTTTAACCTAAATAATCAGGAAGTGATCACAAGTCAGCAAGGAGCTTTTAAATAGAGAAGAAAGGACTTTGAAGGAGGAGAGGCAAAGGATCCAGGGAAATGCACAGGATGGAGAAGATGCAGAGCTGGATGTGTGTGAAGGAAGGAAGGGCCTTATTACAATTTTGGACAAATATTTGGCAACAAACCCAATACTCTGCAAGCCAGTACAGTGAGGAAAAGCACAATACTAAACACTCAGCATGGTATCATGATTAAAGAAGCAAAATTGTATTTCTACAAGCTGCTTGACAAGGTAAAAAGAAGTTCGTTATCTCAAAAATATGAACTTCCCCCAGACAAATCAGCTGAGTAAAAGAGCAACCAAAATTGATTTTCTGACGGACAGAAAGACAATGTGTTTATGTTTCAGACCTGGAAATTTTGTTCTCCCAATTATCCATAATCCTCTCACCACCTTTCAAGATAAACAGAAGCTTTTTATTTTACAGAGATTTGCTTTTATACTCAGTCTCCCGTCAAGAAAGGCACCTGTAGCTCTGACAAACATCTCCAGGCCTCACTAATCAGTGCTTTTGTTTTCTTTACAGCGAATTTAATACAAAGGTTGTAGGGAGAGTCAGGGAGAGTGATGACCCCCGTTTAATGACAAATAGGAACAGCACCTGGAGGCTCGGCAGAGGCTGCTCCTCGCTGGTTAAACAACGAGCTCCAAGCCCGGCCGAGATGGGAGTTCAGCTTTCGTGCCCAGTGAGCCTTTGGTGTGTGCCTACCCAGCCTCAAACACAGGCTCCAATTAGCCACATCAATCTCCCAGCCCAAAACTCTTATCTCACAACGACCCCCTGACTTTTGATCAACCACGGAACACTCCTAGCTGGGAGCAAATAGATTGTCCTTTGCACATTTGGAGTATGACTTCAAAGCAATATTTGTTGTAGGCACAAAGTATTTTTGACAGATGTATTTGATAAAGTGTCTGAGGAAAAAAGAAGGGTTGAAATGTTAAGAATAAAAGTGCTGGATCTATTAATTAAAATGGGCTTTGATTAATATAATCATTGTCTATGAAACAAAGGTGTGTAATGAGGAAAGATAAAAATAGAGTGAACACTGGATGATAAAGCTGAAAGACTGCTGTAATGATGGGCTGAAACATCCATAGGGAGCTGAGCCCAAAGAACTGGATGTCTTTTGTTTATCAACATGCTTTTGAACAATTTTAGAGAGAACAGAACTGAAGATTAGACAAAAAAAATTGTGCAAATTCCTCAGATATTTTTTAAAACCTCTCCTTCATTTTGGAACACAGGCATGAGTTTGTTATTGCAAATTCATGCCATCATTTCTTTGTAGGCCAGCCAGGAGAAACACTTTGTGATGTGGACTTACAGTAAAAGGCCTGAGTGAGTACTACTAAAAACCCAAGAAACCTGAAATCACAACCATGCAGGTTATCTAAAGAAACAAGAACAGTGTGTTTCAGAGTATTCTCTCCTGATTTTCCAGTGTATTCCAAAATGTTCCTCTGAACTTTTCATTTTGAGGCGCTAAGCCTCTCCCCCTTGCCCCCTCCCACTCACCTGCAGGGATGTGTCTGCCAGCACATTTGTCTCAGGGAGAAAACTCCCCTGCTCCTGAAGGGTTTAGCATCTGTTCTTTCTTATTCTACTAAAACCAAAAGGCCCCATCTCCCGGGTTCTCACTGATCTTATTTTTGAAATAATGCATCCACACATTAAATACTTCGAAGTAATCCAAATGCAGACCCCTTTGGCTTTCTGGTTCTACTTTTTAATAACTACAAATATTAATAATGTGCACTTAATCGCTCTCATGAGCTCCTAGAGTATGAAACAGAACTCTACCAGAATTCCCTGAGACAGTTGTTAGGCCTCAGAAATGGAAACCTTGCTGGACCTTGGCTGAAAGTCTGGCATTATTCTGCTGCACGATGCTGTGGGGAATGCCAGATGATGTTCCTCCTGCCTGCTCAGTCTTAACCTTCAGGTCTCCTGCCCAGCATGGAATCTGTGCTCTTCCCTTAACAGCAGAAGGGCTCATAATCCTGTTAGAAAGTGAGGGCTGAGAAAGCCCATTATGAAGCACAAACCACCACTCACTGCTGCAAATCATCTCTTGGTAACTAATGCAGATGAGTCCCTGAAGATGTATTTACTGAACCAGACAGCTGTGCAGGGAAAGGAATGGCAGCTTACAGCTTCTGCCCGTAGGTGATGGCAAAAATGAGTTGCTTTTCATAATTATAAGAGTGCAGATTTAAAAGAGAGGAGAAGAAAAAATTTCTTTGCTGAGGTTTAAAACCAGTGGCTCTTTCCCATCATGACACTTGCCAAGAGGCCGGGCTAACCAGAAGTGGTACCTCATTAATGTGTGATGCCAATCCGTACCAATGGCATTTCTTTAAAACAGAGAGGGTTATCAAAACGTGGTTCTGCAAATCGGTGTATTTAAAAAATGGCAAAATCATGTCACAGATGAAGCCCACAGAGGCTAGGCCTGTGCCTGCACAGCTCTCCTGCAGCAGGAATGGCTCACAGACACCGCGGTGCTCTGCAGCCTCGTGTTTGAGACAGTGCAGCTCCAAGCAAACTCTGCTCGAGCCCTTTTCCATCCCCAGAGCGAAGTGGGAGGAGGCACACGGGGCAGGAGCCTTTGCTCTCTGTGCAGCCATCCCCACGTGCTCTGTGCCAGAGCCCCTGAGCTCCCCGGGCTGGGCTCTCTGTGTGGCACTGGGATGCTGCAGCCCCACTGCCTGGGGCTCAGAGGATGCAGCTGTTCCCCTTTTACAGGGACTGAGTCTCCCAAGGTGGAAAAGTCATGTTTTGCTGGAAATAAATGTGACAACGTTAATCTTAGCAAAATGCATAAGGACTGAATAATAAAGAATTGTATGTGTCATTGTTTTATCACCAATACAATGATCATAAATTATTTTCATTTATCTTTTAAAAGTGCTTTTCAACTTCTTGGCCTCCAAAGTGTTCTACAATCACTGATTGTGATTCTGAATTTATGAAGCATTTAAGCTAATGCTCAGCTTTTGGCACATCTCAGCTCACCTGGAATGGGCACAGTCATGTTGGACATGGATAATTTGCACCGAGGCTGATGCCTCGCTGGATTAGGCCAAAAGCTTCAGTGCCTGAGATCATTTGGCTGCTGCTAAGATGCTGAACAGGATAGAGAGGATGTGGGAAAAGAATGGAAGCTGGATGATGCACAGAGCTGGCTAATGCTCTGTATTTCTCAACTAGGGTTTCCCTGGATTTTTCCTTTTGAGCTTCCTACACAACTCTCCCATCTCCGAGCCTGCTCTTTGCAGGAACCTGGCAGGATGAGCAAGGCACGGCCTCTGTCTGTGTCAAACAGCACAGAAAGCTTCCAGACTCGCACAGCTTAGAAGAACAAATAAACCACCTACCCAATACACAAGAGCCCCACTGATTTGGAGAGCAAATTGCAAAATCAATTATTTGATATAAATATTTAATATCCTTAATGCTTCCAACACTTCCAACGTGTCCAACATTTACTTGTTCTTTTTTTTCTCTTCAACTCTTGGCTTCTGCAAATGCTAAAAACCAGCTGTGGATCACGATTACATCAAATTATTTCACTGAGTAAACACTGGGTCAATCCATTTTCCAAACATGTCAACAGAAATTTTTCACATTTCTTTTACAGAGTACGAGGCTGATTCTAAAGCAATTACAGTCATGACAATGATGGTCCAAATCTATCTCATATTTTTCTTTACATTTTTAGCACTAGTTTGACTAAAGAGTCTGAAAAATCCCCAAGGCAACTTCAAGTACTCCTCTTCTGGCCTTATTTTGCCAAACTTAATTAAAACCAGAAAGCAAACTGTTACTTATTTCCAAACTGGTTTTTGTTCCTGCCATGTACTAACAGAAAGACAAAAGGAAGTTGATTCTTTAGGAGTCATAAATCCCAACTCCCTTCATCAATGAGTGCTTCAAAGTCTAGCAGCTGGTTTGAGAGCAGATTTAGAAGGAGTGATAAAGGTTTTGTGTCATTTGCATTTTAACATCAGGTTTGTCTACTGTTTTTTAAGTTAAATTGTGGAGCTCCATTCTCTGCACTACCTCTGTACCTGGCCTTCCTTTTCGTTTCCCCACTTGTTGCCATCCAAATCCATTGCAATTCTCCTGACTCCACCAGCAGAAAAAGAATGGGCTTTTAATCTAAAGGATGTCGAGTCTAAGTCCCAGTCTCTGAACACAGCAGGTGGTAAATAATGTCTGAGTTCCTTGGTGAGAAGTATTGCTCATGAAATCGAAGATGGAAATCCTGAGGACACCTGAAGATGTTTTTGAATAGGAGGTTTTTGCTGGTGGACATCTCCAAGACAGATGTCCAAATCTGGCACTCTGAGCCACACAGATGCCAGAGCCTGCAGCTGCAAGGAGTCATTTCTTTGCTGAGGCATGTCTGGATGTAGAACTGTGCCTTTATCTACAATCTAAGTAATGTCTTCTGAAAACAGGCTGAGGAAATCAGATCTACTTAGCGTAGGAGTAATGGGTATGCATTCTAAAGGAAAAAAACAAAACCCATTTCAAATATAACTTCAACTGTCCTCTAGCTCTGGCCTTAGGGAAAGAAAATCCTAAGACTTACTTGCAATCTTCCCTTATTTTGAAGAACATTTCATTTCGGTTTCAAAATTATTTGCAGCCCACCTTAATCTGGTGGGCTCCCAGGTGTAGTCCTAAAATGAAGTTGCATTAGAAACAGCCAGGAAACTGCATTTTGTAGGTTCCAGTAGAGAGAAACGGATGGAAAGTTTCCTGAGGCTTCATTTCTCACATTTTCATATTTGATTCAACTTTAGAAGCATTTAATTTGGTTTTGACCCTTGTTTAATCAGTTTAATTAGTATCTTCTATTATTTTCAGCCTTTTGTTCATATCTTAAACTTCTGAGGTCCAGTTTAATTCATTATAAGCCCCGCTACCTTGGCATTTTAAGCTCCATGATTTGTATGACAAAACCAGCCAATGCCTGGGATAAGGATCACCTTTCTGTAATGGGTGGGAGCTGGCCTCTCCTACACTGATCTTGGGAGAATGGGAGAATCTCTCAAACAATTCCCTTCTCAATTAGGTCGTCTAGCACGCAAAACTTTAAGAACATACAGCCAAATTTCTCACCTTTATCCGTGGGGGCTGAACTCTTTATTGCTTCTTTAGAGATCTTCAGAATATAGCTGTCTTTTATACAAAATCTCTTTCTCACTGTGTTGGCAGTTTAAGAGGATCAGGAAAAAGCAACAAATAATTTACTCCCACTTTAATGCTCCTTTAAATGGTCAGAAAAGAGTTTCAGTGCAAACTACAGTCAGATCTATTGCTAGTACCCAGCAGCACATCATGAAAGGAGACATATCTAAGATTAAAAATAATAATCATAAAAATCATCCATGGAAAAGAATCCATCTAAAATTGTTACTCAGTGGCTGGCACAGAAAATGCATTCTCTACCTGAGACTAGTAATGAGTCATCCAAGCAACTTGAAATGAAAAGCATATCGCAGGGATATTAAAAATAAAAGGATTTGGAATCCAAAAATAAATAAATATGATGATTCCAGGCAGGTAAATACTTCAGGAGATTACTGAAAAAGATGGGATTAATATCAGTCTTATCTCCAAAGCAGAGGACTCAAAAGCACATCTGGCAATCTGCTGGTGTTATTGGTATAAAAATGCATGCTAGATGGCAGATATGGGATTCAAAACAGACCTCTTTATTCGCCCTCCCCCCAGATAAAGAAGGCCTGAAAAGAAACAAGAATAACTCAGTGTATGAAAACATGGACTGGCAGAAAGGTAAAAACAAAACAGATTTCAGATCTCCATGACAAATCTATCTATATGCAGGCTTCATTTCACACAGTTTTAGAAATTAAGATTAAGGCGTGGGATGCAGGGTCACAGCACTCTGGGTGCTTTGAAGCAATATATTGAATTACACTGTAGGTCAGATTCCTCCAGAGACAAGAGATAAAGTCATCTTCAAAAACTAGAAAGGACATTTGAGAAATGCAGGCTAAAGAAGAAGTAAAATAACTCGGGAAAAAAATGCGAAGGTAGAAAGAAGCAGCTGTTGGAGAATATTGATGTGCCCATTCTGCTGTCCCCAGCACAGTGCCAGGGGGGCACAGGGATGCCAGGGGCTGAGTGCCGAGCGTGACACGCGTCCTGCACATCGCCAGAGCCGAGCCACGGGATCCTGGCTCACCCCACCGGGACTCAGGGCGTACCAGCCACCCCCAGAAACAATCCAGACCCCAGGACCACGGGCTTGTGTCCCGTGGCTCTAGGTCCAGGACAGTTCCTACACTGAAGAAAGCTAGATACCCAATCATAGGAAAATTAATGAAGATAATGAGAATGAGTGATAACTGAGAGAACAGAGCTGCCTTTCTGAGACTGCAGAAATTCAAAGATCACTTCACGGGATTAAGGCCAAATTTGCAAACCTCTGGCTACCTAAAGGTGAACATTGCTGTGTCTCTGGGTGTGCAGGAGCTGCCAGGCGAGCCAGGCAGACGGAATGCCAGGGAGGAGCCACAAGCTGCTGTCACACTTCGGCACTCGGCAAAAGGAACGCTCTGCAAACCCGGGCCAGGCACCGCTCGCCGGGGCAGGGATGAGCCAGCACGGCAGGAAAGCCAAACCCTCTGCGTCCTCCAGCCTCACACTGCTGGAGTTTCACCCACAGAGCTGGATGCTTCATGTTATTTTGAGCTGTGCCAGATGTGGAGCTGCTCTGTGTCGCAGCAGCAGCCTGAAATAATCCCACAGCGCAGCTAAATCTGGTTCGTTTCATCACCCTTGTGGCAGCACAGCGAGTGGTATGGTGCCCCTGAAAGGTTTTCAGTAATGCTGACCAGGTCAACATCTGGAGCAGCACACAGGCTTTGCAACCAGCAGGTGAAGGCTCAGTGGAAGAACAGATAACAGCGACATCAGTGCAACAAACAAAACACCTGTAACATATACTGTTACTATTCCACATAAATCTGTTCAAACACAGGCTTAAACAGCCAAAATCATCAAAAACTGTGATTATTTGTAATTTCACTAATTAGCTATACCCTCTGAGATGGTCTTACATGCATCAAGGTCCTGTCTGTACAGAACATATATAACAATCC
The DNA here is from genome assembly GCA_013397975.1 of Machaerirhynchus nigripectus. Lineage (NCBI taxonomy): Eukaryota > Metazoa > Chordata > Aves > Passeriformes > Dicruridae > Machaerirhynchus > Machaerirhynchus nigripectus. The sequence goes on along the minus strand of VZRQ01007964.1, from coordinate 291,717 downwards.
ATGACAGAGAGTGGTAATTTATTGCAAATTGGGAAGAGGGTAGCTTACATCCTAAAATAACAATTTCTGCAGAAGGCCTTCTAATCAATGTCAAAATCCATGCACTTGAGGTAACCTTGAGGAGTTTAATGTGCTTTTTGTACTAATGATATTTTTTTCTGTAAAGTTAATGTAACAATTTTCACATAATTTTAATGTGTTGGTACTGTTTATTCAAGCAAAGATTAGGTTGCCAGATGATAGCAAGCTATTAAGTCTAAAAAAAAAAAAAAAGAAGAAGAAGAAAAGAAATTAGCTGTTTTGACACTAACTAGGCAGAATTAATGGCTATCTGAAGTGGATTTCCAAGGAATAGTACACAGCTTTTTGACAGCAGGACAAGAAATTCCATGAGAGCAAATGTGCCAAATTTCATTTCAAGCTCTATGGAGGTTTGTATGAAATAAATACAAAAATCATGTGAGGGAAATCTGAAATTCCAACTCTCGTGGATGCACCATGATCTACCTGTACATATCAAATGATGTATCAACAACTGCTAAAGGCTGCTAAGCAACAGGGAGAAGAGAAAAAAGGGTAATTTGCACTACCTGAGAACAGAACAGCGTAAAACTTCTTTTAAAAGACTTTATGATGCACTTGCTAAAAGCCAGCAATGCCCAATGGGTGGTTTCTCAGTTCTGTATTTAGAGAAAAAAGCTGTGGTGTGATCTGCAGCCAGAAGTAAATGTCAGAACTCACTGGGGGTGGTTGGATGGGGCCGTGCCAGTGCTTAACTGGAGACAGCAAGGAGCTGAGTCCTCCAACTCTGCCCAAGCCCAAAGCAGCCGTGACACCAAACCCGAGCGCTCCTCTGCTGTTTCCAGTGCAGCAGATGAGAGCAGGCACCGAGATCAGGCAACCAGCCAGGGCCATGACCATGCAACCAGCCAGGGCCATGACCATGCAACCAGCCAGGGCCGTGACCATGCAACCAGCCAGGGCCATGGTCATGCAACCAGCCAGGGCCATGACCATGCAACCAGCCAGGGCCGTGACCATGCAACCAGCCAGGGCTGTGATCATGCAACCAGCCAGGGCCATGATCATGCAACCAGCCAGGGCCATGACCATGCAACCAGCCAGGGCCATGGTCATGCAACCAGCCAGCTGTTAACCACACCTCTAATACAAACACGAAAATCAAACAAATCCCTACCAATTTCACAGCTCTTTTTCCTGCTCATATTGTAAAATATGGGTGAAAATGACCCCAGTGCAGATTTGTGGGACCAGGTTACCGTCAGTAGCTAATAAGGAAAGCCAGAATTTGGGCCCTTGCTATCAAAAGTACCAAGAGAGAATTATTGCCTCTGCCTAGGTGACAGACCGTCAGAAATGCTGGTTTGCACACGGATGGTTTTCTTGCAGAAATTCACTAAAGCAGAGCAGTTCTTTATTTCAGGTTTTGAGCCTGGCTGTGTACACGAGGAGCAGTGGCAGGCCACAGACAGTGAGCCTGGATCTCAGAGTGTGGGACATTAATGGAGGAAATGGTGCAAGATACTCAAAGTCAATGGCCTTATGCATCTGCTTGGGAATGAAGGTATGGGCCTTGGGTCTGCATTTTATACCAGCTACTCAGCTCTAGTAAAAATCTTCTGCCCTTCAGTTGCAAAGCTCTGTGTGAGCAATGAGCAGCACAGAAATTGTGATTGTGTCCAGGCTTTTCAGCTCCACTTTCATGGCGTATGGTTTTTAATAGTTCTCTCTAAATCCCTCTTATACCTTTTTTTTCTTTTTAACAGCACAATAATCCATCTCATACCTATTCATCCTTCTGATTATTCTCCTTGTCAGGTATTTGTACATTTGTACCTTTTGTAGGAATGCCACTTGAAAGAATAAACTTTATAATAGAGAAAATTAATAAACAGCCTTGCATGCCTGGCTCTTTCAACTTCTCTAACCCACACTTTGTTCCCTCTCTTAAGCAAGGTGCCACAAAAGTCTCACTCAGCTACTCAGAGGATAAACTTAAAAGGAGGAGATGAATAAATCACAATTAACTGGGAAGCAGCCAACACCTTTTCCAAAAACCAGAGCTGAGATCTCAGCCCCAACTGAAGCTCCCAGCAAAACTCTCCTTGATTTCAGGAGGATGAAACTCATCAGGAATGTGAGGCCTTTGTGGCCTGTCACTTTTTGCCATATGGAATGAGTCTTAAAGCTGTATGAAAAGAGAAGGCTCCAACCCACAGAGACCTGTTTTCTCAGCAAATGCAGTATTATGGCTGTTTCTCTAAGGATCCTTGGCTTTATTGGTGATTAGTTTTGAAATGTGCTCACAGAATTTGAAAGTAAGAGTTCCTGATCTCCACTTCTCATTGCATTTAATTTCTCTACAAAGTATTTTTAACTGTTTGCAAAAATGTTCCTTCCTAAAATGATACAGGAGAGGAAATAAAGGTGTTGCTTCCTGGATAGCAAGGGATCTGGGGGGAGTGAGGAAAAAAAAAACCCAACGGAAAAACCATCTGCCTCCATTTAAAAGAAGTAATCACTGAATGTTTTCATGTCTTCCAGTTATAAATTTGATTCAATGGGTCACTAAATTAAAGCAGTGATAAGCAAAATCAACTTTTTGTGCAACGAGATGAGAAAAGAAAGTACAAAGCTCTCTGAGACATCAGGTTTGTTCATCATCTGGAGAAAACAGATGTCCAAAGTACTTATTGTGCCTTCTGTGAGCAGAACTGGCTTTCTTTTATGTAACTGAGACATGGCTTCAGAGTTATAAAGACTATCTGCTGCTCACCAGAGGGACCTGGCTAATTATTCCAAGTATTCAGGCCAGTAACACTAACGAATCTGAAGCTGCCTGGCACTGCAATGGCCCCAGGCCATTTGACGACTTGGTACAGATGTTCTGTGGGTTTCTGGAAGAATCCTTTTCTTCATATCATCAATGGAAGGGAAGGGATGGGGCTTTTCTTATTGATCTTTGAAAAATGAATTTTTAATGAAAACAAAACTCTTCTTCTATCCTTTTGCAGCTCCAATATCATTGCCTCTCAAGGAGAAAGAAAATGCTGAACTGACTCAGAAAGGGAGACATTTTTATAGAGCAAGAGACACTTTTACCTATCTTTTAGCACCAATTATTAATATCCAGCTGATTGTTATAGCTTTGGTTCCAAGAGGATGGATTATTACTAAATGATTTATGTGAAGCACTGTTAAAAATGAATACTTATTATAAATTAAATTGAACAAGAGGGGTAGGCCTGCATCTTGGCACCACAGGGGATCTGAGATCACTTCCCACTCTCCCACACATTTACCTGTGCAAAGAATGAAACTCTTCTGTAGAGAGCTTCACTTTTGCACAGCCAGGGTAACAGGCCTTCTTTTTGCCACATATTTTTTGTTTTTTACACAGAAACTGTACATGCTCTGGGATGGGGATAGGCAGATACAGCCCCTAGCAGAGCTGCCTTTGGAAAAATCTTTGCCATCACAATATAGTAAGTAATAATATCATACAAAAACCTGCCCACACTTGGAGAGACCAAGAGCACCTGAGGAGAAATAAGTTTTGATACAGGGTCTGTACAATGAAAACAATTCAGAACATTTGGAAACAAGGAGGAAATAGTGTTACAGCTGTTGCAGCTGCTGAGCCTTTTTGCCGTGAGCCAAATGAAAACATGTATGAGCTGAGTCCCCAGAAATCTCTATTCTGTTACCGAGCCAGTAATGCAACCACTGAGAGCTGATCTCCAGGCCAGGGGAACGCTGTGCCCGTGTCAGTGGTGATTTTCAGTTAAAAGCTGCTGGTCCAGCCCGTGTGCAGCACACTCAGCTCCCGGGCAGGACCCGCTGGCAGCGCTTTGCTCGGGCACAAAGCACAGAGAGCCTCACTGGGGGCCCTTGCACAGCAAAGCACAACTCTGACATCACCAGGCTGGAACAGGAGGATGTGGGAATACTGCCTTCAACGGATGCCCGTTAATTAATTACTGGAAACAACACAATTTGAAGTTTGAGTTGCCTTTAGGTATCGTATTATTAACATGGTATAAGGTTTCATTAAAAATTATATCAGTGGTAGCTTCCTCTCAAAGATGAAGGAGGGAGGAATGACATGAGAAAAAGGAAAAAAAAATTGTTAATTTTGGACTATGTAATGAATGCACATTGCTCAAAATCTGGCAGAAAAGTGGGATTTTGATCAGCTGATCATGTTGCTCTATGTAATAATGAATCAGATTCCTGTTGCTCCTGTTCAGCAAAATCATATCACTGAAAGTGTCACCAAGTGCAAAGTGTGCTGGGGTCCCTTCCCAGCAGGTAATTCACAGTCTCAAGTGAATTCTCCACATTAATTTCTTTGCAAATTCGCCATGTCCTTTCACCAGCTGAATGCTTCTGCTGGGCTCCCACAGAACTGGGGACCACACTGCTCCTGCTCCCCTCAGGCACAGACAGGCCTGTATTAATCACATAAACTCAAAACAAAAAGAACTTCTGACAAAAACCTCTTCAGGTAAAGAGGGCCTTTAAATGTTGTCTTGCTTTAAATGACACTTCTGTTTCTTGTCCTCTCTGGATTTACTAAATAATTTTATTTAATTCTTGTACATAATAAGAGCCTGTGACTCTGGCTCAAATTTTGACATTGACTTTATGAGTTCTCAGGCATTAAATTCTGTATAAATTGAGTTTCGTATCTGGAATTTGAAAATAGCTCACTCAAAGTTAGCTCATCTTTTGCTGAAAAAACAAATATATCATGACACTGAGTACAACAAGCCAAATTAGACAGGAATACTCAGGGAGGAGAAGGCTATTTAGCAGATCTTACAGAGGTCTCAAAATATGGCAAATTTATTAAAAAAATCCCCTTTATACCTGTAATACAGTATACTTACTGAAATTTGTGTCTTTTCTCTTTAACCAGTGTTGATTATTGTTAATTACTTTTCTTTACAATGAAAAATAGACGCTATAATCAATTCAAACCTTTACTGTCTGAAAGATCATATCAGCTAAGGTGACAGTGATCTCTGGCTCTTCAGAGAAAGAGGCTCAGCAGGATCTCAAGACATCCTGTTATAGTTCAGGGTAATTAATGTTTTCCTGTTACTGCTGGACTATGGACCAGACAGGCTTAATTAAAACCTTCTGCTATGAACCGCAATGCTGGATTTTTACATAAGTATGTGGATGAACCACAAGTATTTTTTCATGTCAGTTTTCATTGCTAATTTCTGGCATGTAAATTGGATAAAAGTCTGTCTTCCTTTCAAGTAGAGTTTGAGAACTGTGTTTAAAAAATCATTATGAGGTAAATGCAAAAGTAGCTGGATTTACATAGTGGACTTTGAATCAGAGCTTACAAGAACTTTATGACTTGCTAATCACCCTTGTAAAGTGAATACAAAAATGTTAAAAATACAGTCAATTCAGAGAGTGACATCCCAGGTAAACCATTAAAAAGTTTAGTCTTTTCATCTTCCCAAAAATCACCTTCTCAACTCCTGAATTCCCTCAGTGTCTTTCTTCAAAACTTGATTATACAACCAGGTTCTGGTCTTTGTCAGTGCAAAATCTGAATTTTCTTTGATTTGAGGTTCAATCCTTCCTGGAGTGAAACCGAAAAGGCAGGATATACATAAATGCCATTATAATGTATAATACGAGAGTAGAAAAGAGCCAAAATTGCCTTGGCAGTTCTCTGTCGCTTCATATGCAGCTTCAGCACTTAATTGAGCCTCAGAGGTTCTCTTCGTTTATAGAACTTTAGGGTGTGTGCCTTGTTTCTCCCTTCACACAAATCTGTGGACGAGTTGCAAGAGCTTTCTACCTTTAAAACACATTTTTTTAATGCAGTGTAAACTCAAAGCAAACCATGTTTTTTGTCTTTTTGAGGAGCTGTGGCACACAGAGGGCACCAGGCACTCCCACGGGGATCAGCCTGGCCAGCACTTGCCTTGAGCACTGAGGCCCCAGGTGCGAGTGCCCGGCCAGGGAGTCCTGCAGGGAACGGAGCTGGAACGCTGGAGGAACGCTGAACAAGCAGAGTGAGCCTCACGGGAAAGCAGCTGGGAAAATCCCAAAGCCCCAAAACTGGCAGGAGACAAATTACAGACACTGTAGAGCTGCCAGGCCCACACAAGCTGGACTCCAGACAAGCTGGAACTTGCCACTGAACGACTGGAAATAGGAAAAACTGTATTTTTCAGATGAATGAGATAAGAGAAGATTAATGTTTATCTGAAAATTGGGAAGAGAACAGCATTGTTTGTTTTGCTAGCTTAGTCTATCCTATTATAGTATTTGCATTTTCTCATCTTTTGATGCTCATGGTTTTCTCCAAGGACGTAAAAGTCTGCTGCAGAAACTGGGGCAAGAGGCTGAGAAAAGATAATATTGGAAAGAAGTGGACATCTGTCCACTGTGGGTTTTTTCCTATGCATCATTCAGAAGCAGAGTCCAGTTTTGGATACTTTGATCCTGAAAGGTTCAGAGTTCTAATTCAAAGTTATCTTTGTCTGTGGAAAGCATTGCAGATGCTCCGAGACTGCAGGATCCCAGAGAACATATTCAGAGCAGCATCCACAAAGATAATTTAACTAGGATGTCACTCCTATCGTACAAAAGAGTGAATGAGAGCCAAAGCCAACTGGTTCCCAAGATCACGATTTAAATGGAGAGAAACAGCTAGAATGGGTTCTGTTACCCAGGAGCACTGGGTTTGTTTCCTCCCTCACGTAGCATATGCACCATTTTCATTCCTTTTGCAACAAATGACACCCTCAGGTTACTCTTCTTATGCTGCTGCTTAGCACTGCTATGGAGGAACCCATTCCAAGTAGGGTTAATCTGGATAATCAGCCACAAATTGTTTTTGTAATAAAAATTCTCCAGCTTAAAAGTTTAAGCTACATTATCCTTTTTTCCCCACAAAGTCAATAGTTCTGATTTTCTAAAAGATGAAAGTGAAGCGTCCACTATGCCTGAAATGTCAAGGCCTCTACCATGTGATGTTATGTTACTGCTGTAATTGTCTGCCCACTGTCTGTGAGCCCTTCCAGGGGACTGTGGAGCTCTGTAAAGAGCCTTCCAAGCAAAGAGCAGTCCCTGTGTCCCACTCACACTCCGCATCCTGCTCCGCACTGCCGCTGGTGAATAATGCTCAGCAGCCCCTCCCCAGCCCTTCCTCTTTCAGCCAGTCCTAAATGCAACGTCACACAGGATGGGGAAAGTTTATAGCTGCTGAAATAGCATAGGCTTAATTTCAGTCTTTCTCACGCCAGTTTGCTACAGCAGTTCAAGGGACAATGTTTGCCTCAATTTGAGAGATCCTTGAAATACTCTGTGAGGAGTAAGAGAGAGCTCCCCTCCCTTTTGTAGTGGCTGATCATGTGAGGAGTACAGCACTGGTACCAGTCCAGCAAAGCTTTTAAGCATAAATCTATTTCTAAGTTCTGTGTAGACTTGAAATAAGTTTCTTGTACGAGGCTGTAAAGCAAGATGAAAAAAGATCAGCTACATGGGCAATTCATCTGTTGAGTAGAAGTGAGCTCATGTAAGTAAATCTAAGTGACAGGAAAGAGGACAACCTAGAGACAGAGAAGTGCTGTCATTACCATAGCAACAGCAGAATAGCAATTATGTGAAACACTATAGATAGGAAAAAAATTACTTATTTTTACCTGGAATCTCATATCTTATGGCATATTCCTTTAGCTCTAGAGATTGCACACAGTGTGTGAATCTTTCCCTTTCCCACACCAATTCAGTCATAGGAATGCTTGGGTTGGAAGGACCCCAAAGATCATCCACTTCCACCCCCTGCTGCAGGCAGGGACATCTCCCACTAGCCCATAGGCATCCCTCTGGGAAAACAAATAGCATGCCTAAGCATTATCTTTGTGGACTGGCATTAGGGGGCAGGTTATGGCCATCAATGACCTAAAATCATCGAGGAAGACAATTTTCTTTAGTAAAGTCAAGTGGGTTTATGCTGGAATGGAATAGCTCTGAAACAGTTTAATAAAATTATTCTTGCCATAGCAAACGCCTCAACTTATCTTCAAAACTTATTTAACTGGAAAGAGCCTTTTATAGCCACATAGATTCCAACACATCACCAAAATTGCTCATAACTGCTGGTTTGAGCATGAAAAATGATCCTGTTATAATGCCATAAATCAGAATATCTTGTTGCACTAGAAGAGAGTCCACTGTTAGTGGCACAGGAGGAATGGTGCTTCCTGGGTGGAATTAAAATGGGGAGGGGAAAATGTTACCTGTCAGCATCTCCAAACAGCTCCTGTGCAGCACTGCAGAGAGAGAGGGAAAACAACAACACATCTTCCTGTCCCTCTGTGTTCATTTTTGTCATTCAACCAACTCTCCAGCATGCTGACCTACATCTATTGCTGCCTTTCCTGGTTAAAGAAAAAAGACTTCCAAGCCTTTGAATAACAACACATGAGGTCTGCACTCACTTTAAGTGGAAAATATTACAAACTCTAACCTGTTTAAAGCATTCAAACAATTATTATCCACTTCCATCACTCTTTCCATATTTTGTTCTATATTTCGTGCCAAAACAGAACCTGTTATATAAGTTTTTGTGCCTCATTTTGCATGTTCCTTCAAATACATTTCTATTAATTGATTTTTCTCTGCCTTCCAAATTTAGCTCATGCCTTTTTTTTTTTTTTTTTTTGGTCCAAAATATTTTGCAGTCTGCTGGTTTTGAATTAGTTTTTATTTAACATTTTCAGGTCATCCATTTGGCTGGCAATAACATGCATTTTTGAACAAGAGCAGGGAAAATAGGCTCTCCCCAGGGAGCAGCGAGGGACAGAGCAGGAAATGCTGCAGCATTTGCAATGCCCAGGCAGCAGGTTCTGCTTCCCCTGACAGCCTTTCGAGTCAGTGCCAGTCCCACAAAATTACAGCTCCTTCCATTTGCAATACTTGTTTTCAGCCCTTTGGGGCACATGGCAAGTACTCTGAGAAAAAAGGACATTAATGAGCAATAATGTCCCCTCTGTCTGGGTGGACAGAGGTGAGGAGAAAGGAAAGAGTCACCAGTATAAGTGTTTGGAGTTCAGGTTATGTAATTGCAAAGATGGAAAGCTTCATTGTGAAATTACAAAAGCTCATGTATTGTAAGTTTATAAGAAAAGAGAGAGTGTGTGGCTCAAGACCGGACGGCTTCTGGCAGAGCTCTGGTTCCTGAGAAATATCTAAGGGAATAAGCCTTGGGCTGACACTGTCAGCACGTTGTTTCTCAAAGACCCATCCCACTTCTGCAAGGCAGGAGATCAAGCAGGTGATTTCCAAGAAAATAAAATATTTTGTGCCTACCTCTCCGCACAGGAGTCTGAGACTGTACAACGAACAGATAAATGACCTCATGACAAATCCTTCAACTTTGCAAGTATCCTGAGTAATTTCTTCCCTCATCACAGCAAGAATGGGAAGAAAAGATATCTTACACTCTATCGAGTTAGAGGGGCAGAGGTGTCCACCACTGATATTTCTGCACCATTTGGAGCTGGGACCATGGAGATAATACATCCTGAGTCAGCCTGGATCCTGGCTTGGATTAGAGTCTCATTCTCAGCAGAGTCCTTCAGCACACACAGGACCGTGTTCACTGAGGTGTTGCCATGGCCAGCAGGAAGGCCTTGCCCTCGGCCATGTGCTGCTGAGCAGCTCCCTTTCCATGATAAAGTGAACATTTCCTCTCTGCTCTCATTCGTTTTTGTAGATCCTGTTGGGCACCATGAAAACAGCAACGTGCCTTGGGCACAATTTGTTTCCCAGTCTCTTGAGGGAAACGTAGTTATCTCCTGATAAGGGGGAAGTCACAAGTCACTGTCTGCACCTGAATGATTAATTTTGCCTCCTCCTGAGAGACTGGACAGGTCACTGTGGAATTCTGGTGGAATTAGACCCTGAGCTCAGACCCTGAAAGCCTCTAAGCCCTTCAGTCCAGGTTTAAAGTAACCATTCAAGACAGAGGTGAGATTTTGTTTAAAAATGGAAAAGGTTCAGGCATTAAGGATTGAACACAAACCTACAGTAACACCACAGCTAAGTTACTCTGCAATTGGTTTGCTGAACTAAGACATCAAAAAGTTGTTTTGTTGTTTTTTTTTCTTTGCTAATCGTACTCAAACCTTCTCAAAACGATTTGTGATCATTCCTGTAACATCATTACAATGTACTGCCTTTCCCTACAAATACGTAGATGTTTCTGCTGGGTTTCACCATTCCTTGTCACCTTTGCTTGGACATTTTCCTTCTTACACTCTACTGATTGCAGTACTTACCCCGTCCCCTGCTACAGGTGAGAACTGAGAGACATCAAAATAAAGTGGACTGGGAAACACTCAAAGGCCTAATTTTTTACGCCATCAGATTTCTGCTAACTTCTGAGGAACAAATCCTGCCCCTTGGGAGCACATCACCAGCTCTCTGTTAGGGAACAAGCGTGGAATGAGGTTGTCAGATGACGGAAGGGTTCAACCAGTTTAAAGAAGATTGCTCTGTCACTAGGGGTGATTCTATCTGTGACAACCAAACACTTTGCAGAGGCTTCATTCTGCAATCACAGCAAATTTTTCAGACTGCTCCAGGTGCATGAGATCAGCATCTTTGCCGGTGTGGAATCAGAGCAGACCCCGCTGTTCCTCTGCACCAGCCACCGCTGCAGCACATCCCACACCTCCTTTTCAAGGACACAGATTTCCTCTTGCTGGCGTTTCACATCAGTGAACCCTTCTGGGGGGTTTGCTGAGTCCCCCGGGCGTGTGTGAGGCTGAGCTCCACGGGGGGAGGCCATCCTTGTGTTCCCTCCGTGTGGGGAAGCACAAACTCTGCTCTCAAGGTCTCTGAACGACACAGAGTTTATTACCATAACTCTTCTGCCTTTTCACGCCTTTATTTCCTGGTATATTTCATATTTAGTGATTTGATGTCATGTTTATATAACACAAGATCTAATAAAGGACTACCCATCCAAGAAGATTGGGATTTTCAATGTAATATATGAAATACAAAGAATATTCGCTGGATAAAAAGAATAAAAGCATAAAACCCCCAGCATTAAACAAACCAACCAACCAAAGAACCAACACAAACAAACAAACAAAGGGCAAAACCAGCAGAAACCAAACAAACCAAACCAAACCAACCCAACCAAAAAAACCCCCAAAACAACCAACCCCCCCCAAAAACCAAACAAAAATTTCCTTTAACAAATGAACCCTGAAGAAGTGGTGCAGGCTGACGATTTCAGTGATTACCAGAACGTGGGAACACTTTACATTACCAGAAAAATATCACTACATAAATGATAGGATCTTTATTTTAACAGACCCACGCTCACAATATTTTATTGTGTCCTGATGCAGGAGAAATATTTTGTACTCGAGCTCCCTACCTGCCCAGGACCTGCAGCACTTCATGAGCTGAAAAGCAACATCTACCTGGAGCTGTGGATACAAATGTGTGCACAATGGAGATTTAAGGATAGAAATTATTCCATTGAAGACAGCCAACAGGTTCCTCACGGCCACAAGAAAAACAGATCATTTCCTACAGTATCACAGCAACCTTGAGTAGAACAGTAAACCAGCTGCATTTTCAAACCACCTGCAGGCAGCAGGGAGAGGACAAGACTCGAGAAGAAAAAAAAAATCCTCAAAATTATAATAGAAATACATTTTAGTATAATTCAGAACTATAATGAGACTGTAAATGAAGATCTGCATAACTATATGGACATTTTCCCAGAATAAAGAATCATCTTTCCATTTCGTTCACAGGAAGGAGTATATATTTGGGCAGGAAATCATTAGGAATAATTAATTTGTGTGAACATACATTGTAATATTTCTAATTTGGCTTTATAGCATTGCCCACTGCAAAACAGCACTCCAAACAAATTAAAATGTTCAATTACAGCTGCAATAGTAATTTTTGGGAAGTACAACATTAAAATATTCACAAGGTCAAGGGAATCAGAGACACCTGAATGAGGCAGTGAAGATTTAAAGTCCTCTTGGGAAATTACACACACAGACACACATATCCCACCTTGGGATGCTCAGGGACTGTTTTGCTAAGAAGCAGCTTGAGCTGCCATTACAAGCACTACTGAAGTCACAGCAAATTCAAAAGCAAATTTGATTTTCTTTTCTCAAGTGACGCCTGGTATCTCTGGGATAAACTACTTTCAGATGCTTTAAATGTAATTTAAAACATACCACTTACAATCAGGAAAACATTACTGTTTATGAATGTTTCATAATGATACTATGGAAAAATCCATCTTTGCTCATATGATGGCAAAAAAAGAAAGATTGAAAAAAAGCTTTGGAATGATACTACTTGCCGGGTTACTCCCACTAAGTCAGGGGACTGTAAACACCACTTTTATTTATACCCAGCAGTACAGATAGGAAAGTGACACTAACTTAAAATATCTAAAAACTCAAAATTTTATTCTAATTGTTTTTTAATACTAATAATTAAAACTTACTCCCAAAAATGGATCAAAAATAATTTGCATCTCTACAAAATCTTGCAGGAGCTGGGAATATAGAGATTCAACATGTAAAGAGATTAGAGTTACAAATTTTGTAGTGTTGCATTCACCTCAGTGGAGATACCAGTAGCACAGATTAGTATTTGATGAAGATTTAAATTTATTTCCAGGCAATAAGGTGAAATGCCAGAGGAAGGCAGCCACCACACAAAGGAGAAGGTTGTGATCTGTGCTACCAGCCTGGCTGCGTGAGGACTCTGCCCAAGTTCCCCTTCGGGGCAGGATTTGTGGGGTTTAACCCCAAAAGCCCCCGCAGTGACCCCCACGGAGCCACATCTGTCCCCTGCGGGAGCGGGGAGCCCCAGGTCCCACCGAGACACCCGGCCAAGAGGGGGAGCCAAGGAATGGCCGTGGGATGATGAAGGGTTGGATCGAATTGCCTCCCAGAGCAACAGCTTGTTTATCCTAACGGAGAGCTGGTGGCAGTGCCAAGGAGAGTAATGGCCCAAAGCAGCGCCATTTATCCTCAGCTCTTTACAGGACAGCGCAGGAAACCCATTTGATTAAAGAGGCAGCTCTGTACTTTATTGCTCTTGATTTCTTTCTTATTCATGCATCTCTGGATAAATTCAATCTATTCTCCAATATCATCAGAACAACCCCAGGAACATTTGAGAGCTAAAGTGATGATGTGATCCAGCAGTGTGATGGAGCAGAGATAAAGCTTCAGCAGCCACTGCACTCACTGATAAAGACTGAGTGTAAACATCCCCTTCCCAGCCTGGAGGAGGAGGAGCGCTGATGTTTCTGTTTATTAAATTAACGGGCCCGGGAAGTGCAGCGAGCTGAGGCATCGGGCTGTTAGCAGGAGCCCTGCTGGCACCCACTTAGGAAAAAACACCAAAGCTGTGACAGCAAATAAGGCTGAGGAGCTGGGGGGTTTGGCTTTGGGTTTTTTTGAAGGAGTACATAGAGATATCAGCTCTATTTCAATGTCCTCTTCCTCCACATCTAAATAACCCACAGCCCTCTACGTCTGTGGTCAGCCAACAGCTCAGGCCAAACACCCAGCAGATGTAGGTGACACCTGGGGACAATGGAGGACCTGACTGGAAGCACTGGTGGCAATGGGCAGACAGTTGGCTATGTGGATAAGAAATCACTTAATATTTAAAAAATTGTGACATTGATATACATTTAATGGGTCTTGCTGAGGTTACCTCTTTACTAATGGATTTTTTACACTAATTACCAGATTTTGGGGTAACTAGTTCATGGTAAAGTACCAAAAAATAAAATTAATACACAGAAGTGGTCACCAGATGTCACTGTCTTGTCATTCCAACATGGCCAAAAGTACACAAATCCATCAGCAGAAAAGAAAATCATAGATACAAACAAGAGGTACGAGAAAATCTGGAATATGAAGAAATAGTCTCCTTGTTAGTCAGCAGAACTGGAAGAACAAGATGCCATTGTTTACTTTGTAACACGTTTGCCCCCTTTGTTACAATCGCTGATTTATCACACTGGTTCCTTGAGGGCTCTCCCCAGCACGGGTGGGTGTCACTGGTTACCCTGCGGCTGGGGACACTCAGGGTGAGCAGGCACTCTGTGAAAAGATGCTCCCAATGAAGCCAGGCAGGTCTGTAGGGTCAGGATCGCAGTACCCAGCCCGACTGAGCAGCTTCTTCCATTGCACATCATTTAGGAAAATTCCAGCTTTGTGAATATGTCTACCTGCTACAGATACCCGTGCTCACCTATAGATGCAAGGTAACAGCACCATCTTCCAGAATAAGGCCAGCATTCTATGAACATGGAATATTCTCTTGCAAAGTAGCCTATTCTTCCATGAAATGGCTACATTACAATAAACTGCTGAACATCTCCATGTGAAAACTGCATCTTCCAGCTTGGTGTGCCTGAGAGCTGTCTAATTACAAATATTCAAACCACGAGAGGTGTCATACCCAGAGAATGAGTGGTGCAATGTCTCTGCTTAGGCGCTGTCAGAAGGGTGAAACAAAAGCCTCCAAAATTCATCCTGAGGCACAGCAGCACGGCCAGCACGATGGGAGAGGCAGCTCAGCTCTGAACAAACTCACAAGCCATGTGCCTTTTCCCACAAGGCAGGGACAGCAGGGCCTGGGAGTGTCCTGCTCTCACTCCTTGGCTCAGGAAAGTGGTGACTCCGAGGAAACTTCCTGAAGTGAACCTGAGACCTGAGAGTTTGGGAGCTCCCAGCTTGGCTTGGCACAAGGTCAGAGCACTCAGAGATGCCAGAGGTGTGCTGAGGGCTGCTGCCTTTCTCCACTTTCACCCCTTTGACCCCTGCTTTGGTAGGAACTTCCTCAAGCGACAGATACGTAATTAGGTCATTAACTCAGAGTCAAACAGATTCCCTTAGACATCCAGGATGAGCTTGTCTACCTTGGTCTTGCTTTTTTATCTTCCTCTCCATCAAGATTTATCTATGCCTTCTCATTCCAAAGAAAAAACTGGTGCTGGATCAAGATAAATTTGATACTTTTTTATACAGTGCTGGTACTGCTTGTACTGGACTGTATGATATCACCACCACAAACTTTGGATTTGATCACAGAATGCCAGGACAAAATAAAGAAAATTCTCCTGCTTCTTGTTTAAATTTTTGCCTGAGTAAGAATTAGAGCGTTAAGAATACTTTGGAGTTAGGTATTCCAGGTTAAAATAGCTCAGGGCTGTTACCATTGGTCCTGTGAGCTTTCCTGTAGATCCCTGTGTGCAGTGTTTGCTGACATTAATAAACAGCTGCAAGCTAAGTCTTCCTAGGGGGACAGGGAACAGTCGGGTACTTTTGTAAAGGTACTGCTCGTTACCACAGTTCAGAGAAGCTGTGAGTGACTCAGAGCAGAAGATTTTGAAATGACTGAGAAGCAGCTTAGACTGTATTAATTTGAGTTCTTGTTCTGGAACAAAGTATTCTGGCTTGTAACTGTTATAGAAACAGATGCAATTATTGGGGTTTTTTTTTTCATGACAATTTTACTTCCATTAGAGGTCTGGAAAACCCATCAATGTTTGTCAAATGAAAAAGGCTAAAATGATAGAGAAAAATGTATTGAGCAATTGTATGAACTGTGAGGGAAGAAATGCTACCAAGCTTTCCTGATTAAAATTTTACAGTCAGATCTCAATTTCAATCAAGTTACAACCCCAGCATTATAAGCATTGTTCAATAATATAGCAAGTGACAGCTCCTGTCCCAAAGAGATCAGCTTATTAATATCACTTGATTTATAAGATGCAGTAATTATGTTATGCATGAAACTTGCCCCTAATGATGCCAAGAGCTGTACACTGACCTCTAAGATGGAATTCTCTGCTAGTATTTAGTTACACGTTCTCTGATGAATGCATTTGCAGTCTATGGATATTCATGGTGTAGGACTAAAAGTAATTTCAGATGACCTAACTTACTTTTTGACAAAAAGTAAATGGATTTATTTGTCTATTTATTTGTTTGTTTATTTAAACAAACTTACTGGGGGTGAAAACCTTATTTCCTGTAGGACCAGGACCAGAAACAGCCATTATCCACAGGGTCCTTAAAGTGGTCTTGCAAAGTGTGGTGAGATCTAATTGAAAACAACGGGACAGGATGAGATGCACCAGGATCTTAACTAAAGGGTTAAAATGGCTGGGGAAGGGAGTGGCTGGGCAGCTGCAGTGACACAAGTGCCTCACTGCTCTGTCACTCAGGGTCACAAAGAGAACTGCACTCTGTTTTCATTTAAAACACCTCCCACTTGAATGAAAAATAAAATGTACAAGGAAGGAGCATGTGAATGCTGGTATCATTTAGAAGCAATTCTGAAGAGTATGGGCTAAAATGTCATAATATTGTCTTAAATACCATTAAACAGTCTAAGAATTCAATCAACATACTTCTTGCAATTACATAATTAAAACTCAGACTAAAATAGTATGATTGCTGTTTTATGGCCATCATTACATAATGAGTGGTTTTATGGCAATCTCGGCTAAATATGGATTTGGGTAATTTCAAAAAGTTGTTGATTTCTACAGTACCATTCATGGTTTTGATTCAGAGTTCTTCAAAATAAAGAGGAATTCTGTCAAAGCCAAAGATGTTCTTTGTGGTTTCCTCTTTTAAAAAGATTTGAGAGGGATTTTCCTTTTGAAAGGGTTCAATAAAAGCTTAAAAACTCAAACTGTAGAGTGAACATTTTTTTGGAGGCATAAACAGCCAGCTTAAAGCTGATTAATAGAAATGCTCAGCTCAACGTGATTCTTAATGAAGATGACAAGCCCCAGAAAACAACCATTCATGGGCAATCTATAACTTAACTTAAAACGGCAGCTCAATCACAGAGCCTCTGCCTCCCACACACCACATTCCGTGCTGTGCATCTCGAGATCTGAAGCATGAAAGACACAGCCTAAGGAAGAGAAAGGGAAAAAAGAGAATTTGTGTGTGTGTGTGTATTGTGCCTCTCAAATATTGGTTCAGTGTGAGAAGCTTTCTGTCCCGGAGCCACCTCCGCCGTTGCCCTGCAGGTGCTCTGCAGCTCAGCCTTTCCATCTCCCAGTTTGCCCCCATCCCTGGGCTGCACCGGCCAGCCCTGGGAAGGTGCTGGAGCACTGGGAAGCTCCTGGCAGGCCCTGTCCTGTGGGAGCTGCTCTGGGCCCCTCAGCCCCTGCAGTTTCAGCTCTGTTTAAGCAGAACACCGAGGGCTCCGGGACCAATGGCAGCAACCCAGCACCGCCACAAATCCCTGCCACAGCACTTCTGGGCATCCCGACAGGACCCAAACCCAGCTGCTGCTCCTTGTTCCACCCCACACAGTCACAGCTGCATCAATACCCACATCTTACCCGCAGTCTGTCTGCAGTTGCTGCTCGTGCAGATGAACCAGAGCTAAGAAAAGACATTTTTGCAAGTACGCACAGCACCAAGCACGAGATCTCACTGCAGGCTGAGAAAGTGGGAAAATTTTGGGGAGGGCAGCTTGCAGAGCTTTTATCAGTTCCCAGACTAGGTGGGGCTGGCTATATATAGATGTATCTACACAAGTCAGACCTTTAACTAATGTGCAAATGTATTTCTGGATCATCTCTTTCACTGTCACTTACCAAAAAAATCATAAGCTAAGGCTGCATGAAAATCTCATCTGTTCTCATTTCACTTACTACAGAATATTCCAATGCCAGTGTTTGCATCTTCCTTGCCAAGGAGAACAAAATTACAAAACTACACCGGGGTGTACATTACAGAACATGTCACTAATGGAAGATGAAAGCTGAACTCTCGAGGAGTATTTAAAATACTGAAGAATATTCAGTACTGAGAGTACATGAATGATTCAAAATATTTCTCAATTTTGTTGATAACATAATAATAATAATTATAGAAAGCAGTTTCCTACATATACTCTAGTGAGATAATGCTAAAAGTGTCACACTTGGGCAGCAGCTGCAAACCAGTATTCTCTAGGCTAACTAAAGCAAATTCCAGTTTCCAGTGTGCAGATACTGGGGAACAGGGGAGTTCCAAAGGGAGCCATGTGCCCGGAAGGTCGCATTCATTCTGCTCTGAAAGGAATTCAGTCAAAGCTGCCTAAGCTCATTGTCAGTAACACACATTAAATCTGGTGTGGCTTTCACTGTCTCATCCATTCTAGGCAGGTGCATGTCATTTTAAAAGGTTATCAGAGGAGTAAACCTCTAGATGTATATTTAAAAGACAACTCTGATGATGTAAAGATGTAACCTTTATATTTCATCCTACATTTGGTCAAAGCCTCCCCGTGGCAATGCCACTTACCTGCCCAGAGATCTGACAGACAAAAACATCCCTCAACCAAAACCCAGTTACTTCTTTAAGAAGTAATTGAGCAAGCCTGATATGGAGGCTCTCGGATTTCATTGCCTTGGACTTGCCCACATTTATAATGTATTTCTCCATTTTTACAGTTCAATTTACACCACATAATGTACAACATAAAAGTTCTTTGCTCCCTTCCAAAAAAAGTCAGGGGGAGGAAGAAAACGGAACTCAAAACTCAAAGCCAACCTAGTTCTTTGAAAGCCCTCAAATTATTCGGTTTTCTGATTGATTACATGTTAATTGATTGATTAACCTGCCAGGCCGAGTTCAGCAGCAGAAAACAGCACGGAGATAAGGCAAAACTGAAGTATCATGGTTCACATTTGAACTCCTGACCAAGTTGAGAGGCTCCTCTCAATTCTGACATTTATGAAAACATATTTAAAATAAAAGCCCCACAGCTACTGCACTTTAATCCAAATAGGTTGCAGTTCAAACTGAGTCCTCCTTTCACAGGGAGCAGCTGTGTCTGGATCTGTGAATATTAGCTTCTCATCATATTTTCATGTTCCTTTTCTGGACTATGAACACTGTCTTAACTTATGCTAAAACAATCTGCTGGAACCATTCATTAATCTCGTTTTTCAGGTCCATAAACTTTTGCTCCTCCTCTGGATTTGATATTCTGGTTTTTGTTTCCTTTCCTGCCTGCACATGAGGTAGAAACAAAGACTTTTGCAGAGTAAGCAGCAAGAGATTCCTTCAGGAATGTTATCATTCAGCGTCTTTATGTGATTCTCTTCAAATGTGAACACCCTGCTGCATGTTTCCACAATCTTCCTACCTTTTCTAGCATTTAATAGCTTACTTTTGCAGCAGAGGCACTCCACATAGCGGGAGCCAAAAAGTACATTAGTGGATTCATCTAGTGGAAGTGTGCTGTTAAATAATATGTAGAGTAATTAATGTAAATGCCATGGTGAGAACATGCTGACATTGTTGAAGTTAATGATCCAGCTGCATTATCATTTCCAACACTGTAATGTTGAGAAAACCCAAGAAACTTGGTTTTCTGCATTCTGGCACAGCATTTCCACTGGCCTCTTGCAGAGACAGCTGAGCAGCCTTTCTGTACTTGAGTAAAGACCACTCTGTGATTTTTGTCATGGAATTTGGGACAACAGGTTAGCTTTACCTACAGCCTTGAGCAAATTTTAACATTCTGTTTGATAAGTCAGAGGTGGGGAGGCCTGACCCATTTCCATGCCTCCGTCCTCTCACGTGTATATCATATGATTATATCCATGGATATAAACAATATTTAATCCACAGCATTAGGAAGAAAGGCAGCCCTTTTGCCAGACTGACCTGGACCGTGCAAAAACCAGGTGTCTGCTTTCCACCTGTGAATATTCCGTAGCTGGAACACCACTGACAGTCCTGAGGAAGATGGGCAGGGTAGAGGGGAAGGCACATGCACTAAAGTGGTTCTTTTTTGATAACAGCAGAGGCAAAAAAGCACCCATCCTGCCTGCTAGGCAAAATAAGGAGATGCTCTTCAAAGTTTACCAAGGAGCTATTCTGTGGAATAATTGCTTGTCATTTCTGTATAATTACGTTTTGACTGAAACTGCTCCTCAGACGAGGCAGGAGATCTGAAGCATGGGCACTTCTCACCCTCTTGTCTGCGTATGGCAATGAAGGAGGCTTTTGGAAAGTCAGAAACCCACATCAGCAACACACAATGCTCTCAAAGAAAATGAATAAAAGATTATGGTGCCCTAAATGGCCTAAAGAACAGCACAGCCAGTGATCAGTTTTGGTTCATTTCATCAGGAGCATTTTTGCTGCTAATTTTCATGGTCCAGAATGAAGGGCAGTGCTTTACAGCAGCAGAAAATCACAATGAAAACAACACAACATCATGGCCTCAGTTCATCCTGCACAAGTCAGGAATCACTGACATCTGATTTCAGCAGGGCTGAAACAACCCTGACTCACAAGTGCATTTAGCCACCAAAGGGCTTTTTTCACTGTGAAAATGAAGCTCGTATGTTCCAGCCCCTGTCTCAAGCAGTGCTGCCACAGATCCCTCTTCTGCCTGTGATTCATTTTACAGTTCTGAAATTTCCTTTCAGCTACAAGTCCTGCACAGGGACTGCTACTCAGAAAGGATAAAAATGGCAAGCACAGTTGGCCATCTTGCCTAAAGCCAGCGTTTCTTCGAAATCACAGCAACACAGATTACACTGGCCAAGGGAGAGAGATGATAAGGCCCCAGGCAGACAGACCTTTTCCTCTCCATAGCTTTTTCTATGACCAGTCAATTACTTTGAAGATTATACTCCAGGGAGAGATTTTCTAGAGTTTCAGATATGCTCTAAATTCCAAAACAAATGTACAGATTCTAAAAAAGTGCTCAGTGATGGTAAAATACCAAATAGGAGATAAAGCACTACAATAAAATCACATTTTATGAGAAAATGGAATCTTTAAACTGTTTTGTTTTTTCCTTTCCTGTAACTTGTGTTTTTACTGACAGTGCATGGCTGTTGAACAGGAACAGGTTTATTTGTGAGTGACCTTCTTTTGTTGTTGAAAAACACTGTCAGAAATGGAGGTATCAAGAGTACAGCCTATACCAAGCAATCCAGCCTTTCAGCACAGAGTAGCTGTTTTCACAAAGATAGCAGCTTCAAAGTTTCTGGCCAAAAAACCCCTTACCAATATTTGGAAGTGATGGTGTGCCATGCCAGCTGCCCATGGGCTGGCTGGAATTTCCACAGGGCATCACACCCAGGAACTCTTGTGATACATCACAGTAACTCGGTAAAAGAAAGTAATTTTACCTGACCCGGGATATAAAGCCCAGCTGCTGGAGGGGTTTGGGAATCTGCAGCACTCAGGATGATGTATCTGCAGATAGGACTTCTATTTATGCATCTTTTTTAGCTGAAAGGTTAAAAAGTAAAAAAGGAAAAACTTTTTATGCGCTAGACAATTCAGCTACACATATGCATTATGCATATGAGCAGATGATAAATGGTAAATATTTTTACCCTAGGGAATGCTCTACATAACAAAGCAAACACATGCCCTGACTCCATTTCATGTAACTCTTACAAAGTAAGAGAAAAAACCACCACATTTCTCCTGCTGAAGCCATTGGCAGGTTTTCCAGTCGATCTACACTGTTAGGTACATGATTATTATTTTTTTCTCTGCAGAACATACGGTGTGAAAGATTAAATAGCAACGTGTGCACACAGTAACACCAGGGAAAGACAAGGAGGTGGATCAGACATTAGTTACAGCCTGGCTCAAAAGTTCACTGTAACCAAGAGAAAAACACCACTTACTCTGGGACAGCTTTCTCTGGAGCCCATGAGCTTACAGAAAACCCACACGGGGGAAAAAACGTGGTCTGAATATGCTGCTGAACGTAAACACAAGGAATTCCTTCTGTCAGCATGGTAGGTAACACGTCCTCAGCCTACTCACACCATAAGGTAAATAAAATATGTCGGCTTAAATTTCAATTTTTCTGCTATGGAAAAAAAGGAAACAACTTGCCCAAAGGAATTTTAAGCTGCTCCAAGGCCAAAGTCTACATAATTTCAGCACTGTAGGTTTCATGTAAGAAGATTGAGTCCTGTCCAAACTCTCAGTTCACAGTTACCTACAGGAACCCAGTCAATTGTGGGTGTTACTGAAATGACATCCCAATTTTTAGCTATCAAACCATCCTCCTTTTCTGAAGGTCACTGAAACTTCTTTCCAGTGAGATGAACAGAGGATTCAGAAGACCAGAAAGTTTTTATTTCGATTTGAAGTCTGCAATGAAAGTTATAAAATGATGGTTCTATTTTAAAGCTAACCACAGCTTTGATGCTCCTCATCGGGTGCATGTACAAAGAACCTTTGGTTGACTACACAGCAGCTAATTTGAGGATACCAACATACCATACTATTTCTCCAAGGATTTTTTAAACTGACCCTTTATTGCCTCTTTTTATCTCTTAAAAGCTGAAGTCACTACAGCCCTGGCAGAGTGTCGCTGTGTAAAGCTTCTAGCACTCAGTAGCCTTTGGAAGAGCATTCCCATGGCAACACTTCAAATCCTGATGGCTACATCATTTCAGCACAATAAGCTTAATATCAGATGCTTGAGCCATCTGTCCAGCTCCTCAATTAGCATAGTTAGCTACTGAAACTTCAGCAGTTACAGATGTTATTGAAATCACACTGCAATCAAGGAACAAATCCACATCACGAAAGCAGGACAAAGCAAACCTTAAAGCCACATTCCAACAGAGCTAGTATGAGTGAAAAGAGAAGGACAGCTACTTCATCCAGAATTAAATGCAATTAGAACTTAATCTGGCCCATAATATCTGCCTCAAGTCCTCGCTTGGACTGTGAAGCAGTTGGAATCCTGTTCTCATTACTGAAATGACTGCGGTGCAAGGAAACAGAAAACCAAGCTCAGCACTTGTGTCCTCTATAAATAAACTTGAGAAACACCTTGGGAGTGAGATGAAAGCAGATCAGCCCAAGGCTAGGCCACGAGAAGGAGGATGCCCTTTTCTGCTGGCTTTGGACTTGAGGTAAATACCGTGCAGTCATCTGGGTCTATTAAAAACCTGGCAGATAAAAGTACACTGAGCACAACCAGACCCCGTGGTCTGTGGATATGGAGTGCAAATCACTGGGTTAAAGCAGGCAAACAGGGGCCCTGAAGGGACAGCAAACAGTACGGGGTCTCTCAGAGAGAGACCAAAAGTGGCACCCCCTGGTCTGTGAGGCTGCACCTGCAGGAAGCTCAGGCACAAAAGGCAGGAGAGGACCTGGTGGGGAAGGGCAGTGCTGAGCTGGCTGCAGCCGGGCACACGGGGCTTGGGCTCTGTCTGCAGTGCCAGCCAGCAGCAGCTCTCTGGCTGTTCTCCGGGAGGGCCAGGGTGAGGGGCTCACCTCACCCCCCTGTAAATTCACAGGTCTTCAACCAGTTATCCACAGCACCTCAGCAGTCCTTAGAGAGACACAGGCATTTCTAAAGCATGACTTATATGGCACTTTAGACATTTACTGTAGAATAAGACAAATCATTCCCTATTTCTCTCCATGGGCTATAAAAGCACTCTGTATGCTCAGCTCAGCTCAAGATGTCTGTACAGTGGATATCTAAATTAAGGCAGCAGAGTCCCACCTTGGAGCACTCTGGTGATTGTGGTAAGAACTGTTTTTTGGTTTACAGGGATCACAGAATTGCTGAAACCAAGGATGTTTCATACTACAGCAGCAAGATCTGCACTGCTAAGTCCTTGCTAAAGCATTACAAAAAGATGCTCAAGATCTTGCCCTGCCAAGAACAGCAGTCTGTTACCACTCCTGAGCTCAGCACAGCCTTCTCTCTCTTTGCAGCAAGAGAAATTCTGCTCCAAGTCGCAAGAAAACTGTGTAAAACTGCATGAAAACTGTATCAAACAGTAAGTTTATGTCAGAAGACATTATGGCGACACATGTCAGCAAAAGAAAGACAAGGTACAAATGAATGCACTTGTAGCACTTTGTCCCCTCACAGCAAGCACTGCTGCACAGCATTTCATCTTTCAGCTCGTGCTGGGTTTGATATTTAAGTGTTACTGTCAGCCCTGAGTATTCCAGGGAGTGCTTCTGTTTCTTGGATGGAATCCACTCAGGGAAGCAGCAAAGCCCAGGTGTCTTCCCATAGAGCTGTTTGTTCTGCAGTCTCACATTCCCAGAGCCTGCACCTGCAAGCCAAGGGAAGTTCACTGCACATGAGAGCTGAGGGGTCTCCCCTCCACCAGCCTGGGCTTTTCCCTCAGGTCACTTCTCAGTCTGTCCCCACCAGGCCCTCTGCCTGCCTTGTAGCTCGCTACGTTGCCTCCCCAAGGAATCACAAATTCCACTTGTGCCTAAGCTCCTGTCCATGAGCCGTCCTTCCCACAGACACCCGGACCTTGCCAGCCTGGGCAGGCTCCTGTGGCCAGCTGTCAGCTCCTCCTCTCCCTGCCTGCTTTTCCCCAGCAGGCTCAGGGAGGCAGAGGGATGGTGACAAAAAGGCTGCCTCCAACCCAGCTTCTCTGGGCTGGCTGTCACCTACATACTTACCTGTTTAGAGCTGTTCCTCTGTTACCTTAAGAAGAGCAAATCATGGAGGAAATCCTGTTTCTCCTCAGAGGGATCCGGGGGATTTTGACAGCACACCGAAGCTCCCTCGTGTTCCTTGAAGGGTCATGTTGCACTTTACTTCTGTGTTTTTGCTAGAGACTATTAAGTCTGCTCATTATTACAGAAGACACGTTTCTAGCCAGAGCCATTCACAGCACAACATTAATTTTCTCCTCATTTTGTATGAATGTATTGATTTGACCACAGCTACAACCCATGATGTGTTTTGCTGCTATTACATTCAAGTACTTGAAATAATATTGCCATGTAAAGCAGAGCTATTAACTGCAGCCTAATATCTACCAGCCAGTGGTGTGTGATAGAAAACCAAGCAACTATCCCAAAGGGAAAACTCAAAACATGTAAATATACTTTAGTAATTCAAATAATTATAATTGTTTTCAATAACATTCAAATGCAGCATTCAGACTATGAAGTTCATTCTCTGTACCCCCTTATCCACTGGGTTTTTAGTTATTATAAAACCAGCTATTACAAGGTTCTTTGTACAGCTGAACAGTAAATGAGCCGTATGTGCCAGACCGACCTTTTGTCACATTCTATTTATGAACTCAAGCCTTAAAACAATTATATCGAAAATCCATGTAATGTTGATATAAGACTGTCCACCTTCCTGCCATCAGAGAGATACTCCATCTTTTAATCCTGTGTGTCATCAATATTGGGACTCTGCTCTTAAAAAATAAACCCCAGCTACTGCAGATCTTGTAACTTGGCTGGAGCCACTCTTCATTTTTGTTGTCTGAAACTGCAATATTGCAGTGCCCCAAACTCCTGCCAGCAACGCCAGGCACATATGGTTTTTTTTTGAGAGAAACCATTTGAAATGAAAACCTGAATATGGTTTGGGTTCGCCCTCCTGCCCACAGGATTAGCTTTTCTCTGAGTGCTTTCTGTGATTGCATCTTTCCCAGGGAGAAATCCGTGGTGCTCCCCAGGGAGCCAGAAGGCCTGACTTGGAAACCTCCTGCAAATCAGTTTTGATTCTCCTGGGTCTGCTGAGGCAGAGATGGATGAATAATTAATGCCCTGTCTTTTACATCCAATTATATTTACCAGAGAGTGTTTTTTGCAGCTGGCAGTGCCAGTGGTGTTTGTTTGGAGTTTTTTTGAATAACCAATACATGATTTAAAGTTTATTTTCCCTTGCATTTTCACTGAGTGACAAACACACAACCTACAGCTGCAACTAAACTGAAAACAACAAAGTGTTAATCCTGTGAAGGTCCATAGCAATTCAGGGCCTCAGTTTTGAATTTATTTATCAGCAGATTGTTATTAAATCAGACAAACATATGCACACATTAAACACTTCAGTGACCCAGTATAGCCCTAGGAACTAAACCATAAACCAGCACATGCATAAGCTTTGTAACTCATTGCCAAATTGTCCACAGGATACCAGAGGGCATAGTTCTGTTTGAGTCTTCAGTAATTTTGCATTTCAAACTAGCTCATTTGGTACCATTAAATTGTAGAAATACTTATTTTTATTGGTGTTACTTCATAGTATAAATTCTATTGTTAAAAAATTTTAAGACTCTTTTTAATACTTTAGTATTTTTGCACAGTTTTGTGACTTAAGATGATTGTTATTTATTAAGTTTTCATAATATTTTGTGAAAATGTTAACTTCAATTTTTAAAGAAATGAAAGGAAAGGTAAAAATTTTCATGATCTTTAAAATTATTAATTTTCAATTTTCCCAATTTTAATCCAGATTTATGATTTGCAGACCATAATAATAAGCTTAGAACTCTTGGGGCTGCTATTTCTGCCCCAATATCTAACTTCTATGGGAACTGGAGAGGCACAGAGACTCCTTCAGTACCAAGCCATGACCTGAAAAATGATTTTAGGATACAACAGGGTGCAGCAAAAATGTTATTTTGCGTGCTCCTGACTGGCAGACGTGGAAACAGCAGCCCACTGAAGATAAGGAAACACACAACATATTACCCCTCCATGTACCTCCTCACATGTAGTATGCATTTCTCATCTCGTACCTACCCATCTGATCCTCATTATCTCTTTCAAAGCCTCTGTATTTGAGCCAAAAGAGGCGGGGGGAAAAGGACTGAAAAAACCAAATCCATTATAAACACGCTGACAGCGCTGGCCCCACGTGTCAGGACCATCCATCACATTCACTGCCCCAGTGACATTGCTGGTGTGGGCAGAATGCAGACTCTGTTACAGTAGGAGAGGTTTGCGAGCGCCTGCTTGCGCAGCAGAGACGCAGGGGCCATAACAGAACATAAATAAGGCCATTCCAAGTGTAATGCTGATTGCACTGTACCACATTTGCTAATAAAACCCCCCATGCCTGAAAGGCACAGAGCCTGAGGAAATGTGCTTCCAGGAGCTGCTGTGGTGTGAGCCGATTCATAATGAGCATGCAGTCATCAGCTGAAAATGGCAAGGCAAAAGTTAACACAAGACCAAGTGAAGCACACTAAGCTCTCTGGAAAATGACAAAATAAGGGTGTCCAAATTCCACTGCAAACCTGATAGACTGCATGCTGGAAGCAAAGAAATGAGATGAACAAGGGCTCGTCCACATTAGAAAGTTTTACTGCTTTAATTAATCCAAAAACATAATTAAAGCTGGGAAATCTTTCTAGTGTGAATGCAGTTTTACTGGTTAAATGAACAAGCACTTGGAGCTCACTGTGGTTCAGATACATCATTTACCCATCTGACTGTACCTATTTTAATATACCCAGAATTCTTCTACAGACAGTTCTGGCTACCAATCTAAATTTCACAGGGAAGTTTCATACCACAGAATAGTGCTGAAATCACACAAGTCTTTTAGATGATCAAATACAGAATAATTCACATTATTATTTACAATGTTTGCAGTTGTCTTGAAGTCATGTAACTTGTAAGGGTCATTTCCTCTCACTCAATATATAAATATTCAGATTATTTTCCCTGCTGAGCGCTGAGGTACTAAACAAAGCAGTGAAAGTCATTTTGAGACTAAAAAGACAACTGGCACTCACACAAAAGTCACAGAGCATTTTATATTGCTGGAAAATTTAGCAGAGAATCTCCCTGTTGCTTTGCATTCACTTTCCAACTGGTCTATATCAAATCTCCATCCACAACAAATATACAATTACCCCAGCCTTTTCTCTCCTTGTCCTCATCCAATTATGTTTCAGTTGGGATCACTGTAACAACATCTGCAGGATCTGAACGACCTCAGAAGCTGGAGACCTGGATTCCTAAAAGGACTCCTGCACCTTCAGCTGCCTGCGGCTGCAGCTGCTTTTACTCGATGCTGCACAGCAGCTGCCCCGTGTGAAAGCGCCCAAAGGAGCCTCAGTGGAACAGCAGCAGCCAGGGCTCCCAGCTGGCACCCAGGAAATAAAAGGGGATGCCACTCGTGCGGGAGCTCAGCGTGCCCAGCGGCCGCGCGTTCCCGTGCGGGACCTCAGCGTGCCCAGCGGCCGCGCGTTCCCGTGCCGGAGCTCAGCGTGCCCAGCGGCCGCGCGTTCCCGTGCCGGAGCTCAGCGTGCCCAGCGGCCGCGCGTTCCCGTGCGGAGCTCAGCGTGCCCAGCGGCCGCGCGTTCCCGTGCGGGAGCTCAGCGTGCCCAGCGGCCGCGCGTTCCCGTGCGGAGCTCAGCGTGCCCAGCGGCCGCGCGTTAGCCTGGCTCGGCTCAGCGCGGGTGCAGGACGCAGCCGCCGAGGCAGAACGCACCTGTTCCAGCACCGTGACCCTGCAGCCTTGGGGTCACTGGGCAAAAACTGGCAAGTAACAGGCAAACTGAGTTTTCCACCGCTGATTAGGACTGGGTGACCTTCTCCCTCGTAGAGCTGAATGTGTAATCAGCAGAGTGTTTGGTATCTCTTCCCGCCTGAGCCCCTGTGGCATATGGGGCTCTATTAGATAAGAGCACTCAGCTGTCATGTTCTGCCGTAAAAAAAGCAGTCTCCTGCTATTCAGGTACTGAGCAGTATTGATGGATGTCAATCAGTTTCCAGACTGCAGCATGGCTAAGGGAGATTGTGCTTTTGCATTCATGTTCACGTGGGAAGATGAAAGCTGCCAGCACTCTGGAAAAATTCATCTGCACTTCACACAATCTGGGTTTCACTTAGTACCACATCAAAATTCCATTCTGATTTGCTTTCTACTGACGTTAAACTAAGTAGCTTTTAAAAAGTTGTCTCTCTAAGTATATCAATATATAGACAAACGGATGAACAGACACAGGAGTATGGATATGCTCTTGAAAATGGAAGGACAAAGCAATTCCTCTGTGAAGTGTCACCCACAATTTGTAATCAGTGACACAGTATGTCACATTAACTGCTTCATTCCAAGTATTCCTAAGGAAACACAAAGATTTTTCATCTAAGAAAACTTCATCAAGGCAGAGGACATTCAGCAGTCGAAGTAAGCTAATTTAAGCAATGAAGGACAAATAATTTCTCATTTCTAACACAATTTGGAAGATTGTTTATGCTGACAGTATATACTGAGCTATAATGAGAAGCTTAGAGCTTTTTGCTACAGCGCAGTATATCCAGAAATTGAAATTTATAAATAGAGTATATTAGGAATCAATGCATACGTGGTCACCAACAGTCATGTAGAGACAGCAAAACACTACAGATTTAAGTAGCACCTTGACCAGAAACTGCTCTCCCCTCAAAAAAAGGGGGAGAGGTATGATAACAGTTCTCTTTGTGGAGAACATGGAAATTACAGAAATGTTTTACTCAAACACATTTAAATTCCTCTCAATACTTAATATTGAGTTACTAGAAGTATGCTTGGAAAAATTCAAATGTATGTTCAATTTCAAATACAGTTTATTCTGCAGCAATCTAAATATTTCATTCTGTACTAGGAAAATCAGATATTGTTGAAGCACGGTTCTGAAAAAATGATGTCGCTGCTATTCGACTGCTTATTCCAACTTGATAGAGGAGTTTTCCATCAAACCCCAGCTCTGTCTGGATTCTCTTTAGCCCAGCTTTAATAAACACACTTGGAATGGTGACAAAAATGCAACATACCCTGCTTTGTGACAGTTGTAACCCACGCAGAACTATTCGAGAGAGTAAAAGGATGCTTTTTGTGGTTTTGTGTTTACAGGCAGATTAATCAAAATAAGACAAAAAACTGTCTCAAAATCCAGTCCCCCACCTCCACTGTATTTTTCAGTGTTTCCAAAACTTTTTCCCAAGGTTTGAATAGGTCAAAATGATTATCTTCAATTATTTGATGTGCCTAGAAGTGTCATATCACAAAGCAATTAAGTGTGACTAAAGAGAGAGTCACATTAGTGACACCACCAGCTTCAGTGGGGGCGTGAGCCCGTGTCTGGAGCTGAGCACTGTGCTCCAGTCCTTACCCTGGGCCCAATTACGGCGTCTGCTCATCGCTGAGCAGGGCTCTACCTCAGCCTTCAGCAGGAGCCTCATTACTCGGAATGAGCAAACTTAATTGGCATGTGGTTCCACTTGCATGAAAAGAAGGTTTTGAAAAGGTCTGTTTTGCACATTACAGCAAAGTCAAGGTCTTTCAAAGGTTTTTGTGACTGCAGATGAAAGGATAGACAGAAGGAAAATCCAGCCTGAGACAGGAGCGCTCGGGGTTTGAGGTTACGCTGTCTCTGACTCAGACTGGTTTCCTCAAGCAGAGGCTCTCCACATCATCCTCCAGTTTCCTTCAATTTGGCACAGACCTATCTGGTTTTCACCAGAAATCCCATCCTTAAACAGAGAGGCCTCTTTGAATCTAAACTTCCAGAACATGTCTGTGCTCCCACGAGGAGCTAAAAACCTCCTAATCAACTTTTTAAAGTGAGGGAGGCTGCAAGAAACCCTGCACAAGTGGCCAGCAGGAAGGTAGCACAGGATGGTGTGAACTCACTGAAATGAGAGGTGGCACTGCCCCAAATCAGCACAAGCTGATCTAAGGAACACAATCATTCGGATGAACCCTGAACTAAGTACAGCATCTGAGTTTCACACACAGCTGGTGTCTCAAATGCCAGGAAAACAAACATTAACGTCCCTGTCTTCTGTGGGGAGCAAACAACAAAATAACACAAGTTTCAAAAACTCAGAAATTTTGTCCAAGACCATTGAGTGTGTTTAATTAAACACAGTCGTGAAGTGGCACTTGCTTGTGTTTAAAAAAAAAATTTGCACTATTAGGACACTTTAGGAGTCAATTTTCAAAAATGTCTCCTTNACTTGCTTGTGTTTAAAAAAAAAAATTGCACTATTAGGACACTTACACTGCCAAGCTCAGGAAAAACACCAGTGAAGAAAAGAGTCAATTTTCAAAGATTTCTCCTCGGCTTCCCTGTAAATTGTTATTTAAAAAGCCCTGCTAGCCTATATTCTTTAGTTTCTCTGTGGCTGTTAAGACAAATAACTTCCTCTTTAAAAACTTCAATAAATAATCGAATTAGATTCCAAAATTTCTTCTGTAAGCCCCAGAACTGGGCCCGTTCCCATCCTAAGTATTACTGCCAGAACTGAGAAAGGTTATTGGCGAACTTGAAGGATGCAGGGCCATTGGAAGTATATTTTTCTCATCTAACTAATCTCCCTCTGTAGTCAAAAACCAGAGATAGACACTGCCATCCCACAACATTTTCATCTGTCTCAGAAATCAGTTCACTCTCTGGTGTCAGCTTTTCCCCAGATTCTGACTACAGAAGTGAATGCATTTACATTAATGTATTAGATTTAGAAATTGAAATATTATATAATGTAATGATAAAATATGGTAGAAAATAAGTCTGGAAATGCCGTCAAGTCACACAGTCTGTCCTCTTTCCAAGAGAAGTTTGAACTCTGTATTCCTTGACACAGGCTTTCCAAAGAATTATTTAGAAAATTCTGTGACTGAAATTCTGCTTTCTTCCTAAAGCATGTGGTCTCATACTTCTCTTTAACTGACAAGCCAAGACAGCTAAAGCAGCTAATACGATTTAATTGACTTAGGGTTGGCAATTCTCCAAAATAATGAAGGAAAGCTTGGAAAAAAACATTCCTTTTCCCTCTTCCTTGAATATAAATCTAAGAGAGAAAATTCAGTGAGGATTTATTACGTGCACACAAGTTGGGTGCCCTGTTATCTTGAAAGCACTGGTGAAGTTTAATATTTTAGTTCCTCAAAACAGCTTTGAAAATCCCTATCTAAAAGAATGAGAGTTGCCTGCTCATTAAAGGAACCATTCATTATAACAATATTAATTGTGCATTGACCTAATCCACACACTTACATTCAATTGGAACTTGTGGAACACCCATTGATGTGAACGACAAACATCAGCGAGGTTTTCAAGCGAGTGGCACGGGCAAAGCTGCTGGGACAGAGCAGCCACCCACTGGCACGGGGAGCGTTCCAGGCTGAAAGGTGAACGCAGGAAATACTTTATCACAGAAGCTCAGTGAAGCCACAAGTTCTAAGCAGCTTAAGAAGTTGCTCGAGGAGAGTTTAACCAGGAAAGCAAGGTGGAAATGCACAGTGGAGGATTAATGACTCACACGATGTATTATAAAAATTGCTATTGAATATCAAGCTGGCCCCAACCTTTAAACATCCCATCTACAACATTTCCCACAGAAAGGTGAGCTTCAGCTCCTGGTTCTTCAGGGTTTGTTTGGATCTAACCTTATATCTTGGCTTATTGAGATCGGTGCATAATATTTTTCAAACGATTTCTTTTATTTAGCACACGTGGCCCTTTCTGCAATGTTTTTCTGTAAAGTCTTGAAATTGTGCATTGCACTGGTTTTAGGAGTAATATGCATTAAGCATAAAGATAAAATAACTGAAATGTCAGTCATTATTTAGCTGCTTTTCCTCTTTGCCCAAGTCTGAAACCCAATGCACAAATTTGCATTGGCAATGCAATAGCAAAAAAAAGTGAAATAGTTTTAATAAATTATTCTGAAAGATATTAGATAGAGGTCAATTCCCAATTCTTTTGAACTCCATCACAGAACTCTCATTTAATTTTCTGGGAATAGATTTTGGCCCCAATCGCTTATAAAATGGGATTAAACTTCTGGCTTTCTTCCCAGAACCTGAAATGAAAGTACACCAATGAAAATCTGCAGAATCATAAAACAGAGCTTCCTAAAGAAGGGAAAGCCTTATATGTAGCTTTATGAAACAGATTTTTAGTTCCTTAGATTGCCACCTTTAACATGAGCCAGCTTATCCTGTTATTCATAAATTGATTAAAATGCCTGAAGTCAGAAGGAATTTCTTGAACTTGACTTGAATCAGTGGGTTTTCCACATTTGAACATTTTTCAGCATGCATTTAAAATTGAAGAGTATGAGCAGCTATCATTTCTGTAAGACCATAATAAAGGTCAAACATTTATTAGATTGAAAGTGACATTAATACCTACTGAATTCTTATTAGAGAAGGTCCATCACGGTACCATTTTCTTGGAGAGTAATAGGTCAGCTGTCAGACCTATCACCATGTCTGTCTCTGTTTTCCTACTGTCAAGCCAGCACCGAAGGGAACAGAAGGAATTCAAGGAATTACACTTGTCAAAAGCACCAATTTGACAGTTTTAATTAAAGACACAAATTCAAGCACATGGAAATCCATTACCTGGAAATCCTAGAGTCGATTCTTCATTCTACACTGACTTAAAGAAATTGAATTTGAATATAGGACTGCACAAGCCATTTGCATTCTTACATAACTACCAACTCAAGCAATTACTTAACCCAAAACATGTGGAAGTTTAGATTTCAGCTAGGGCTGGCTTCCTACCCAAGAGAATGAAGGAATCCCTCTCCTGGCGTGACATCCTGGCCTTGGTTGGAACAGGTTACTGAGAGGAGTTAGGCTTTCTGCTGCAGGGCTGAGACAGCTGAGCACGGAGGTGCCAGTGCCAGGCAGACCTCTGGCCCCCTTCACCTCCACACTCACAGAGAAAGAGCTGCAGGAGTCCAGGTACCTCCGCCCACCCCCGCTCACAGTGGAGTACTTCTGCAGACATTTACCATTTGCCTGATAAATATTCAGTAAATGCTGAGGCGAGGATCAGCTGTGCCGACTCCTTCAAGGAGACGTGGATGCACTAAACCTTCTCTGACAGGTGGGTACCTCAATTCGTCACAATATTTGGTTAATAAATTAGTATATACTTTTAAAAAGGTATTTACAATGTGAGAAATGCAATAAAATGAAAAACATAGTGAAAAGAAAGACATATTTTACTTAATATAGTCACGCTTCTGGTTTTAAATGTCAGTGAGAGCTACCCAAGTTACTTGTGTTTTATGTATTTGTGCATGTTGGTTTAAGAAGATCATAAAATTGCACAAGTGGAAAATATATCATTTTAACTGCAGAGGGCAAGTCAAGCAAGGGAAGAGAAAGAATATGGGGAAGTTACTCCTGTGTTGCTTGTCACTAAGAAGTAACTGCACGTCTTTTTAAACCAGGCTAAGATGAAGAAAAGCTTACAAGGTAACAATCCATTATTAACAGAAAAAAGGTGGGGGCAGGGAGAGAGGGAAGCAGAAAGAAGAGAGAGAAAAGAGGCACCAAAACCTCTAAGAATCAATAAAGAATGAAAGTACAGGGCAGCCAGGGAAAATCAGGAATAAATTCCATAAACTTCTCCAATTTTACCCCCAGGATAATTCAGTGATACTCTGTGCCACAGGCATGAAAGTTAAAAAATACGAAAGCCATTAAAACAGTCTACATTCACAGAAAAATGAACTCATGTTGTTTACAGAGGCCTCTCTCTGCTCTTACACTGATAAATGGGTGTTCCTGGTAATCACTGCCCCAAATCAACTGTGCTCTAATGCCTTCAGTGGAACAACACTGATTTTTACCAAGAGAGACACAGGGAGCCTTCCTGTCTGCAGCAGAACTGAACAAAGATCCTTCCTCTGAATTCACACATCCAAACCCAAATCTAGGTCCCAGGTTTTGCAGCTCAGATGCCGCCATGAATACACACATTTTTAGTAGCAAGTATCTCAAATTTCTTTATATAATTTCACAAAATATGCAATTATGATTCACTGTGAGTATACAATGTATCACATCGCTTCACAGCACCCAGACTCCAAAGTGTTGATAGTGATAAATCTAATCAAGAACTTCCAAAGGCTGTGCTAAAATGAGAGGTTAAATGAATTTTGGTTGAGAAGGGAGGAAGAGATAGAGTTTTGCCACTTGATAAAAAAAGTCTCCCCAAAATAGGACAGTGCTGAACTGAGATTGGATAAACCATTTTAAGAGATCATAGTCACACTTCACAGAACGCAAGCTGAATACATGATGATTTAAATTATAGGAATGAAGAAAAGTTTTAATGAGATGAATGAAAGTTCTCAAGATGCAGATAAATCTATTTTCTGTATTTTTTTAAAGTAGGAACATGTAGGAAAGTTTTTGGCCTGACTAATTTCTCATAGTGGTCTAAAATATGTATTTGTCAGGGATTCAGCTTCCACAGGTAGAGTAAAACTGATGAAATGCTAATAATACAACACAAATAAGGACTGAGAATAGACAATCCTAGCAGCATACATGTAATTGCAGAAGTATCTCCTTCCCTGAAGCACCTGCTAGTACCTACCTATAAGCTGAGAATACAAGTAATTATTGTTTTAGCTGTTAGATGTAGCATGTTTGGCATCCTCCAGGTTTTATCCAATCCCGTAAGGCCACTAAAAACTTCTGCCTGTAGTGTACATTAATATTATGTATCTAGGAAGAGCTTTTAGCTGCTTCCTAGAAGATTGTAGAAGACTGTATCATGTATTTAAAAATCCATTATTAACTCCATATTAGCATTCTGAGTCTCTAAGGAAGTAGATGTTGTTGGAGGTTACCCTCAAAGAATCTACTTTCAGTAATGAGGAGCAGAACTCTGACATCTGTCAACTGAGTAAATTCCACTGTTTTGTAAATATTGATCAAACAATCATGGCTAATGATACAACTCTAAGTGAATTAGACAAATGTTCCCACATGGCCATCAATTTAATTCCCAGACTAAATTAGCTTCTTTTGTAAAGCAAAACCCTTTTAAGGAAGATAAATTGTTCAGTGACATCAATGTCCATTTCAATCATGGCTTTATTCTGGTGGTGCCTGTTCTGCATAATGCACCTGCTGTTCACCTGGTTGTGCTGTGAGAAAGGACAGTGGGAACCACGCCACACTAACCTGGAACATTTATTTCCCTTTTCTCTAATATATGGGATAGCTGATGTAAGTGATACACAAACTGTAATTACTGTTCTTTGTACCAGCCCACACCGTCAGCTGAGCTGAAATCACCATTATTAGGAAATACTCTGATTTGATTCACCTCAGCACACCTGCGTTTCAGAACGGCACGGGAGATAAGAGCTGCCCCCTGAACACGAGCTGGGGGAAAATGGGGAGCCAGAATGCACCAAAAGGATACTTGCAAATGGGCAGAGAACACTTCTCAAAACCCAGCTAATTATCTGTCCTAAGTAATTTGTGCATCACTCTCCCGCCTGCTTCAGGGGAGACAAAACTGCCTCAGGTTCAGCCCTGCTGGCCACAGTCAGGCAAGAAGGGAGGGACAGGGCAGTTAAATTGGTCTCACTTAGAGAAACAGGCAACTCTTCTCAACTCTGCCCTCCCTTCTGGGCTGAAATACTGCTCAGTGAAGTAGGGGAGCAGCTCCCCTCTGGCTTCTGGGGACTTAACCAAAGCCTGGTACGGCATATGAAATGCCTTTTATTTCTGTGTTTTAGTCTTTATTGGCAGCAGTTCATTAGTTTCGAGAGACTAGAAAGGCTCCTTAAAATGTATCTCAACCAAAGTGTCATTTAATTGCAAACAGTTTATTTCAAATTGTTTCAGCTAAAATAAACTGGATTTTTTTGGTAAACATTGTTACATTTCAAACTCAATTTTGTCACAAAATGACTATGAACTTTCTCTCCCCTTTTAGAACAGAGTATTTTCCGTGATACATTCTAGTAGCTTTTAGTGTATGGAAAGAAACACCTGAGTAGGTAG
This sequence comes from Machaerirhynchus nigripectus, assembly GCA_013397975.1. Lineage (NCBI taxonomy): Eukaryota > Metazoa > Chordata > Aves > Passeriformes > Dicruridae > Machaerirhynchus > Machaerirhynchus nigripectus. Next base: position 255,081 of record VZRQ01007964.1, on the reverse strand, counting down.
TTATTCGAAATTATAAGTACGTTCCCCCCCCCACAAGAAAGACAGCTGCTGTTTGAATGATCTTGTCTCACACGGGGAAAGAAAAAGCTTCACCACAGTTCTGTACAAATATGGGCTGCTCACAGGGCAGAAACAGCACAGCATGAGCCACAAAGCCCTGCTGTGACATTATGCAAAAGCAAACAGTAAAAAAGGAGGAGGTTATAGAGGCAATTCGGTGTTGCATTTAGAGGTTAATAAAGATATTTTTTGAAGAGAGGGTCAGCTTTTTAGGATATTCGGGTGGCTAACTCAATAGAAGTGCCTAAATGTCTTTAAATCTCCCACATGGTGTTCATTCTGACAGTTCAGTTTCAAGAACTGTGATGTTATCAGAACAATTAAACAAGTCTTATGTAGTCTGTGAGAAAATTTGTATATTTCTTTTTCTCCAATGTCTTTGTGTCTTTCTCTGTATTTGACCCCATTTTGAAATGACACAGTCCGAGGATACGTTTGAATAAGTGAGAAGAGAGACTCCCAGAATATCCTGAGTTGGAAGGGATCCACAAGGATCATCACCTTCCACCTCCTGGACCGCCCCAAGAACCAAACCGTGTGCCTGAGAGTGTTGTCAAAGTCTCCACACCCCTTCCCCTCCCAGACCACTGACGACTGTAAATTATTATCCCTTTTAACACTACTACCCAGCTACCCCCTCGGAGTGACCAAGACTCATCCTTCTAGCAATAAATCTCCTGTTAACTGCCACCTCTCAGCTGAGGGCATGTCACCTGTCACCTCAGTGTGGGGCTGCTCTGTGTGCAGCTCCTTCTTGTGTCACTCCTGAGCACACCATGTAACAGACAACGCACCTGCTTCTGCCTTCTACTTATTGCAGATACCTGAATCCAGCTTGCAGTGCTGTTGTAAGAAAAATTTACCAGAAGTTCTAAAGCATGATTGTGAATTATTGATGGGCTGGCCTACCCTAGGGCTGGCCAGAAAATGGAACATCTCCTCCATGACTCATTCCAAAATTTATTTTCATTCTGAGTCCAAATGAAAAGAAAATGAATCAAAATGAATGGTACAAATTCATGTAAACATTTCCTTATAATAAACATGTTCCTATGAATCATTTAAATGAAGGTATTTCCAGGAAAAGATGGATCATTCCATAAACAGTTGTTATCTGGGAAACAGGTGATGACGGGAGGGCTGATTTACGATCACACACATTCAGATCAGGGAGAACTGGATGAAACAGTTGTTTCTCCAGAGTGCCAATCTCAGGAACAATTATTCAAATGAAAATTTTGCCCTATGTGGCTTTCAAAAGGTTTGCTTTTCGTTCCTCCCAGGCATCACTGCAGAAACCCCTCTCCCTCCCTGCCTGCCCATCCACATCACCCCAAACACAGACCCCCCAGTTAATCACTATTGCTGCCCGACCAACAGAATATTAAAAACATACAACACTGATGAGGTTTTTCTTTAACATAATTTAGGAATTAATTTTCAGGCAATAATTTGTTTTCTTTTCAATTTTTTATACACCCAATGTACTACAGCACTTTGGATGTATGGACTTCTTTGTATCTCTAAAATTGAGATGACAGTGCTAACCACCAATTTAATATTTAATCTGAATAAAGGATTTTTAATAGTTGGTGTAAGGAATGGTGTACATACAAATGTACTCTTTTGAATGGCTTCTTTGGGCTCCATTGCTGTTTTTCTTTTCTCTGAACTGGGTCACTCTCTGACTCATTAATTGTCTTCTGAGATTTGACACATTTTTCTGAGTAGTCCTCTAAGACCTCTCAAAAAAGGGATGAAAGCAGTCCAAATTGCTGGTATGGGCTTTTTTAGGTTGCCTGAATAATCCGAGCAGTTATCTGAATAATCAGGAAGAACTGAATGAAGCCTCACAGTATGAAAGCCCAGGGGGGAAGTCAGTCAAACTCAGCTTTTGGGGGAAGCTCAAAAGACGTTGGGCTGGGATGGAGGAGGTCAGCTTCCCGCAGCTCTGCCCGGGCCCAGCATGGAAAAGGGGGCACAAACCCCCACATTTATGCATTTCGCTATGTGTAGATAGAGGTAAGAACTCCAAAGTGTTTTTTGATGCAAAGTTGCCGTAACACTTTCGTTCCTCACAGTACAAAGAATCCAAGAGAAATTGCAGCCTGGCAAAACAAACAAACACACTAATACTCTTAATTCTGAAAATTGACTGCTGCACTCAATGTACTTAGTTTCTGTTTAACATCATCAGTGAATAGTAGGCTACAAAGAATATTTAAAAGGGGCAATTTTCTTTGATTAAGTGAATTGTCAAAAGTAAATCAGGATAATTGAAGAAATTGGAAAGGCAAAACAACACCACTGGTTTGTAAGCGAAATACTTTACAGTGTCCTCTCCTGGGCCTGTTGCACTTATTATGGATTAGCTGCTTATTGGATAAATGAAATGTCTAAGTTTATCCAAATTTTCTCTCATCCATAAATTCATCATTAAAACAAATTATATATCTTACAGGAAGTATTTTGTGGGATTTTTTTACCACGAACTTCATTGAACACCAACACAGCCATTTCTGAGTGCTTTTACCTAGCTGACATGGGTAAACATCACTTCCAAAATTCCACTGTGATATTTGCAAGAAAACGTTTCTGCTCTTTCAGAAATGAAACCTCATGTCCTGAGACAGCTAGACAGATAGAGATGTAAACAAGGAATCTGAGTCACTGAGAAAAAAACAATTCAATAGAAAAAACCAATTCAATACCAGGAAAAGGTCTCTATTTGTGGGACAATGAAATGCTGGTTTGAGAAATGTAAAATGATACAGCCGTAAATTTTCAGGGCTTTATGTTTAAAATATTAAGCCTAGAAGATTCAAGATCCAATTCAGTGTCTCTTCCCTTTTTTTTTTTCTTACCTTTTCTAAGAAAGCTACATTTCCTGCCACAATTTCAATTTACTGGTATTTGTCTCACTGTCATAAAACAAATTTTTCCACATACTCTTTCTCCTTTTTTTATGAGCAAACATTTCATTGTTTCAGTACCAGCTTCAAGTCTAGTGCAAATTCAAATAACATCAGCTGGATGACTCAACAGCAGCCAAATGAAGCAAGAATCTGCTACCAGACACTCCTTTCCCTAGGGACAGTGTAATAAGCAATAGCTTTTACTGCAGACATTTTATTATCTGGTTGAATTTGGAAAAATACAGATGGCTGTACACATTGAATGCCTCACAAGTATGGATGCTGAAACCAAACTGGAAGTGCTTGTTCATTGCAATTACTCAAACATGTAAATAGATCAGTCTTGTCTCTCAGCCTTCAAAGGCCGGGTCTAGAAATCGGAACAATTTCAGTTCCCACCTCTTTGGTTCCTACAGCTACTGCTAAGCTGGCTGGAACCAGGAGTTTACACTGCACAACTGCTGGGAGCTGGCTCAGCAGCAGACATAATTTCAGCAATGTTTTTGTGTTAATTAGTATGTAGAGTTAAACACATCCCTACTAAACACCACACTGTGGCTGGCCCCCAGAATGGTGCTGATGGCTGTGCTTATTTTATAACAGGAAAGGTGTCGTGGCATCAAGGCTTTGATGTTGTGACTGCAGTGGAGAAAACAGCAATCCCAAATATACAAAACTTTAATATCTTTTAATAACTGTAGCACTGATGGAAATGCTACCTTTTCTGAATTTAGATACGGGTCCAGATCAGAGTTTCATAGCTGGCCTAAATTACTATAATGGATCAAATTAAAACTCCATGTTCAAACATCTGCAGCTCCTCAAAGCATGACCTAATGAACCATGAGCAGTGCAGCAGGTCATGGCAGAACCAGAAGTGCTGAATATCTACGAGTGCTCTGCAGAGATACCGTTGTTATTTTGATCTTTAAAACAGATGACTAAAAATGTTTTCACAACCAATTGTGTAAAAGTACAGAGTGATTGATATGGACAGTGTCAATTTTTCAGAAGTATGAGGAAAATTACTGGGAAGCTACGCTGTGACAGCAAAAATAAACTCCATAAATTGGTGTTGTGCATAATGAAAGAAACTCAGTTTTGGCTTGGAGTTCAGCATTTAAATAAACGTCAAGGGGGAAGAAAGGGTCAAAGAAAGTCTGGACTATCTTAAATCCTATTTGATCTTTGTCTATAGCAGAAAGCATGTGCAAGACATTTTAACTTCTTTTCACTTCTTCAGTAGAAAAACAAAGAAAATAAAGCCCAAAGACAATACAAAGTAACTGGGGAATTTATCTGAATCCTTTTCCTATGAATCTGTTAAGAGAGAAAAAGAAACCTGAACAGATAAAGCAGAATGACAGATCTCACTCTCAGTGAGCTAGACCAGAAAGAAAGCCCAAATGTGCCTCATACAGAATTCATCTGGCTTAAACATCATGGGTCTGCATAAGGGCCAGTCAGGGAGAAGAATTTAAAACAGGACAAAAAAATAAAGTAGAAACATCTCCTGACAAGTCAGTGTAGCAGATCTGTCCAGATTCGTGAGACATTTGTTCAACATGAATAAAAAAAGCACAGAGCAATGAGTTTTGTAGGACCCTGGGATTAGGAATGGGGAATATCCAGAGATGTTCTAGAACTGTGTCTACGTCTAGAACTGACCAGACCAACTGTCCAGCTCTGCAGTGGGAGAAAGGTAGCAACAATCATGAAATCACAGCTGCACTGTTTCTGTGGTAAAATGTATTCCCCTGCCTTAGTGAAACAATTACCTTTGGCAGCTGCTGCACTTGCCTCTAAGAAATATTAGAAATGCCACCACAATCATTAAGAAAAGTTCAGGATCAAATGAGGTATCAGTTTATAGCAACATCTGTTTTGGGGAGGAATTGGGGGAGTGATGGAAGGGAAAAATAAGAGAGCTACCTCACACAAATGCAATAAATTTCTGCTTGCACAAGCGATTTGTAGAGCCACTGGGAAAGCCAGAGCAGCAAGGAGGGCCACTGCATCAAGTACCACTCCAGGGTGACTCTACATGATCTGCAAGTTCAGTCTTCAGAAGAACTCTGTGTTCCACAGCCTCAATCTCCCAAAACAAGTTCCTGAAAATGTAACTTTGGGGGGGGGCAGGGTGGTCTGCTCCTTGTCAGTCCCATTTGGAAGCTGTTTTGGAAAATCCATCCCCTCCTTCTCCCTTCAAACTGGGGGGAGAAGGCTTTTCCCAGCTCCCTTTTCTGGGGAGAACCCCAGAGAGCAGCCCCGAGAGGGAGCATCAGTGCCCCAAACTGAGACAGAAATGACACAGGCACGGGGCCAGCTGCCAGGGCACTGCTGCTGTGGTGTGCTGCTGTGCTCTGGAGAGGAGCCAGGCAAAACCAGCTCCCTGAGATCCAAAACCCAGGCACAACTGATTGGGAACCTCTGCAAATCTGGGGACACTCCAAGCTAATTTTATATATGAACACCAACTCTAAGCAACTTGAAAATTTAATGCAATGTACAGCACAGATACAGGGCACAGATACCTGATAAAAGTGGCAGGAATAAAAAGGATTTGTAGGAATGTGAGTATAAATTACATTAATCATCACTGAGGTAAAGTGAGAGAAAGGAGACGTTCATGTGAGCTTACAAAAGGTGTCAAAAAAAGCATTTTCCACCTGAGCAAAGAGAAGTGCATATGTTGGAGCACTATCCCAAACAATACAAGAGAAGTACACCTCAGGTTATCATTTATGCACCTTGTGTCATGGTAAAAAAAAAAATTAATGCTAATTGCATATGTTTTCAAAAATACTCTAAATTACTCTATTTAAATAAAGATATGCCTCAGGAAACAGCTCCTGGCATGCATATTAATAGAGGAAGAGAACTCCTTTGAGTTTATTTCCTATTTCTGTGTGTTTCCCAGTGAAATCTCTGCAGTGGCTGTTTGTACAAGCTGATCCTGGGCACTTGTCCTTCCAGACTCTCAGAAAATTTTTACAATCTTTACAACTCTAGGTCTCACTTAAATTTAGGACATAAGAACCCTTATATAAGCTTCTCCTCCCTCTCATTTATAATGGAAACAGGTATTGCCTTCAATTGCCTGAGCATGTAAGCAAAAATTATGGAACTGTAAACTGCTAGGAATAATAAAAGTCATCCTTACAAACTGAGTTTTGCTGACATCCAACGAAGAAATAACAAATATATCTTAGAGATGGTTCAGCCACAAATGCGAGTTTGTGCACAGAATGGGCTGCTGTTCACAGCTATAAAATGGTGCTCTTTTAACCATGCTGGGGAGAGTAATTAAATTCAGGAGGAGAAGAGAAATAGTCAGTGTAAAAGCTATGTTCTTAAACGGCATAAATCTGAATTTTTCAGGACAAAGACTTGACATGTCTTTATGTCTTCCTTGCCTCTCCTTCTCCAACAGAAAGAACATTTTCTTCTGTAAATTTCTGTAATCCACTGAGAGTGAAAATTAACATCTCCACACCATCATTAACAGTACCATTCTGAAACACTAAAAAAATTCCATTTGTTTCTGTCTGTGCTTTAAAGTCCCCCAAAATAGGAATTGTTCCCAAAGGTGCTATCAGAAGCATTTCATCAGAACACAGTTAGCAGTCAGAAAGAGTCACAGCCAACAGAGTAGATACCAACAAGAATGCCAACACCTGTGAATTGACATCAGTGCTTACTTGGGAAAAGGGATAAAACACTCAAGTTCCTCCAAGAATAGTTTGTTCAAAAATTCTGCATCATGTTTCATGTAAATTAAATTCTAAACAAGTAGTGAAAGAATGGGAAGAAGGCAGCATCAGCTAGGTGGGTGGCTACAAGCCAAGAGTGTCTGACACAAACTCCATCTTCTGAAGCCTTGTCCGGAACTAAATTGGGGAGACACTTGTTTAATTTCAGAGAGGCTGTTCAATGTCACTAGGACACAGGGACAGTGGCTGTGATGCTGTTCCGTGCTTGGCTGTTTTCCCCCGAGGTTTTGCCAGGATCGAAGTGCCTGTGAGCAGTGGTGGCCAGGAATAAACACGACACAGAAACTCGAGTTAGAGAAGCAAAGGAAGATTAAAGAGTTGGGCCGGAGGCTGCTGCTGTGTGCGGGTCCCTGGAGGAGGGCCAGGCTGTGACAGCGGGTGGGGACCATCCCCTCCAGCTCACCTTGGAGAAGAGCACGAGCTGGAAACGAATCATCTGTTTTTCAGTGAAGAGCTGTGCCAATTAAAATAAACTTATAATGAGAGAAAATCAGATGGAATGTGTCGTCCTATTTCCCTTGAAATACAGAGATTAAAAAGGAGAAATAATTAGACAAAATAAGCTAGTCTGCAAGCAACGGGAACAACTGGAAATTAAATATCTGCCTATGAAAAGGCATACTAAAGCACACTGGAAAGTAAATAGATGTTTGGGGAATATCAAAGCTGTGTGGTTAGAAAGGAGCAAAGTACTTTAACTTGTATCAAAAAAATGCTAATAATCAAAATGACATTGAGAAATTAGAGCAATGGAAAGACAGCACATCACAGGCAATTTAAAATGCAAATTCCCTGCAAATGCAAGAAAACCCTGCAGATACTCCAAAGGCAATCAGAGAGCAAAACCAAACTTAAAAAAGCCACAGATGAGAACCTCAAATGTCCAGCACATATATATAAATCCTCATATATAAAAATACCACTGCATGCCATTCTAATATTTCTTAATTCCTGATCTGAAAACAGACATGGAGTGTGCAGCACAAGGGGTGTGTTTTATGTCCTACAGCCAAAAGGTCTGGAGTGCAGCTGCACAGAACACTTACTCCAGGGTCTCCCACTTACCCACAGAGGAGCTGACCTGACAGACCTTGGAGTCTGAAGAGAGGTAGGACTACCAGGAACTGAGATTCCCAGGAATCACACAGTTCATCCTGGGATCCATCCCACTGCTCTTTGCTAGTGAACCCACACACCTAACAGTGTTTCTCACTTTGAGGAACCCTGCTGAGGAGGGGAGCACTGCTCTTGCTGTGGGACAGAGCAGGCTACCCATGCTGCAGTCTCTGTATTTTCAGTTGTGAACCAATTACAGTTTATAATTCTCTGTTGAAGTGCAAAATTACACACACAAAAGCAAACACAAACAATGCTGATTTGTGGGTGTGCATCAGAAATGAATCATTCCACAGTCATCGCCCCTTCCACATCTTATATTAAATTACTAAAATAACGCTGACAATATTAATTAAACTAATTGTTCAACTTACATGCTTTACTGTATTTAACCCTGGGAATGATGCAAAAAACCTGAATAAATGCCATGCCTGCAAAATTTCAGTTTTCCTGGTATAAACTACCACAGCATGAAACTGTCATAAAACTATAGATCTTCTTTCCTTCTAGACTTCAGCTGAACTTCATATCCCCACAGGGGCGAAGAGTGATAAAAAAGGCTGGAGTAGAGATTCTTGTACTCACCAGGTACAGCTGAACCAGTGTGGAGGAGATGTTGCTGTGGGCAGGCAAATGATTATTTCTGCAAAAAATGAAAGGTAGAAAATATTTTCTTATCTTTTTTTCCTGTCCCCTCATCTACTTCAACACAGCTATAAACAGCTCCAAATTTAGGATGTCATACTTGACTTGTAAAATACGGTGTGTTGTTCTATGCAGCTGGCTTCAGCTCAAGGGCTGGGGGACACTGGGCTGTCCAGTGGGGTGACACTTTACAGAAGCATCTGCATGCTATTCCTTTTATCCTTGTGTTATGCTAACTGCCTTGTGGAAGAAAACATCCCTTTGCTTTGAACTCCTGTGTTGCCAGGTGAAAAATCTCTGAGCCTGCAGCTGCAATTTGCAGTAGCAGTTACACAAGCCCATGGCATATTTGTCACCCAGTATTCAGCAGAAATTCTACCATGGAAAAATAAAAACTGCTTTTTAAGGACCAGAAACACTGACAGATCTCTTTGGTTGATTTGCTTTGGCCACTGCTCTCAGTCTCCAGATATTATGAACATCCCCTTCCACCTTTTTGTTCTGGCCTTCTCCTTTCCCATCTCTGCAGCTGTCTAATTCGGAGTATTGGTAGAGGAAATTAATTCTTTAAATATTTATGTTTTGGTAGTTGGATGAACAGCACTGGTGTTGCTTGGGAGTAAAACTTTGATTCTCCAGGCAGCTCTTCATGTGTTTATTATAGATATTAATTATGAACAGGAAGACCTGCGGAGTCACTGCAGGGACCGACCCCTTGGGGTATAGAAAAGAGGTTTCTGATTCCCTTAAATCCCATCCACACTTTTTAACCTTTCTATCCATAATCTGTCTTTCTGAAGAAACCCTTGAAAAGGCAATTTGTTCTTCAATAAGGCTTAAAAACCCCTAAATATGAGGCAATTAACAAAATTGTATCCAAATTGGATGACAAAGAAGTTGAGTAACTGTTAAAAAGTGAACTAGAACTAGGTTAGTACAAGAAAAAACTACTGTCACTTAGATACTGGACCGAAATTAAGAAGATGCAATGGAATTCTCAAGTCCTCCACAGATATAAAGAATGACCTTTGGACAATCACTGTGTTTGAAGTCCCTTTTATGAAATAACACTGACTCTGTTACCTTGAGGCTGTTGTCTGCTTAATTGTAAAAACACTGAGTGAAAAGTGACTCATTCTTTGTAAACTGAGCTTCACGCATTTCCTTTCTCCAGAAAGTTAAAGAACATCATGGAAAGGGTCTTGTATGCTGCAAGTTACCAGCACATCAAGAGGAAAATCATGCCAAACTATAGTTAATAAATAAATCTACAGGACAAAATTGTAAAGACAGATTTTATTACCAAACTATGTCTTGAAAAATGTTTGGAAAATGCAGGCTGCCCAGAAGGCATTTGCTGTATTTCAGGGAGCCATTTGTCCAGATGGCAGAGGAAGTTACCAGGGACATGAATTGGATTCCAACTCGTAAGGAGAAGCTAAGTAAGAATTTGAAAGTAGAAAGAAATTTGGGAGGGGAATCAAGAAATGTCTGAGTTCTCTATTGCATGAGAAGAGTGACGTTCAGCAGATTCACAGAGACAGTGGGTTGGATCTTTTGGGAAGACGTTCTAAGGGAAAAAGAAGTGCAGAAGAGCTGGCAGTTAATAAAACAGACCCTATTAAAAACACAAAGGAAAAGGAGTCTACCACAGAGGGAAAACACTTGGCATGACTCTTTAAAGAACTTACAGATCTAAAAAGAACACAGCATAAAGGAGAAATGGAAAGGTATTATAGAACTAGACAGGTATATGATCAGAAAAACAAAGGTTAGAAGGGAGTTATTGCTGGCAAGGAATATCAGAGATAACAGGAAAAAGGTGCTTTCAGTCCCATGAGATAGAAAAGGTAGAGATTATCTAAAGGAACTGAGCAAATGTGAGACAACAGAGAAGAGTGAAGGATTCAAGTTATTTACTATCTCACCTTCCCACAAAGACCCAGGTATTTTTTGTGCTCATTCGATAGAAAAACAGCCCAAAGACCAGAACAAGGAACAGCTTACATGTTCAGATACACAGAGAACCTGAAGGAATTTATCCTAGAGTTGTTAAGAAACCAGTCAAAGCAATGTTAGGACCAGCAGTAATTCTGTGTGATGACTCAGTGTCTTGAAACAGCAGGACTTCAAAAACGCTGAAGTGCCAAGTGCTTGCTGTATTAAACTGCTGCTTCATACTTATAACAATTAGATTCTTGTTCTCTTCTTGGTTTATTCTCTGTGAGTACTCAGGAGAGTGCTTGGCAACGGCCACCGTTCAGTCTCAATGTGCTGAAAATCCAGTAATTCTGTGGTGTATTTGTTCCTTCAAAATATTGTCCAAGGGAGTAATTCCTGCTACAAGCAGCAAAGTATGTCTTTGTCAGCGTTACAGGCATTTAGGGAAAGCAACACGCACCAGGAAGTTGTGTAATTACATGAAGTATCAACACAGAGCCATTCCTCTCCTTCATTATCAGTATTCTAGTAATTGGACAGTTATCAGTTAATAAATTCTAACTGCAGCTCGAGGCTGGCACTTTATAAACAATTACAAAAAACCTATCAATACAGAAAGGTAATCACCCCTTGCATTTTAAATCATCTCTGAGGACATATCCTGTGGTCCCTGAAAGGATGGACCCTCCAGACCATTACAGTTGAGCAGTTACAGAAATCACAGCGGTGTGGGCAGTGTCTGTGTCTTAATTCCCAGCCACGGACACAACAGCTTCACTCATCACAGATGGAGCAGCACAGGGAGTACTGAACAGGTCCTTGGAGCTGAAAACTGCCAGAAAGTAAATTTCACCAAGAATATTTTATTATTTTCTTTCCCCTGCTTGTCCGTTGTATTTTTACTCCTGCCCATAAACCTTCAGGCACAGCACCTCAGCAGAGTTTCTAAATACCTGTGCAATATAATGTGTACTTGGTGTTTATTACTGGAAATACAACATCAATTAGATGCATCACAAGGGAGGATAATTACCTCGATTTAGTGGAAAAAATCTGCTCTGTATGAATAGCTGAACATATTAATGGCCCCATGCTTTCCCACCTTGTGGGAAGAGATGAGAGGTTGCCTTAAGGTTTTTTTAAAGACACTTAGTGTTTTATTACAACTCAGCACTCTTCCACTGGGGAAAAAAAAAGGAAAAAATGGTTTAACAACACAGTTCCCTTTGCAAGTTGACATCAAGATACTCTTAATGAAGATAGTAGTTTATTCCCTTAACTTCTCACTGTGGCATTTACTCGATAAAACACTATATAACTAAATCAAAAGATCAATAGGTGACCCTGTGAATTTATAGCCACCAAGACATCCCCAATATTTATATATATGGTCCCAGATATAATCTATGTACTTACACTGCAACTTGGAGGAGAATATATAAATAATTCAGAATGCTATGCAAATATCCCATTGCAGAGACACCAAACAGCAATTGCTGTGCACCCATCCCCATCCACGGGGTTTGAGCCACGGGGGAGGCTGTGGGACGAGGTCAGCAAATGTTTGGAGGGTGCATTACGGGCCCTGTTCACCTCTAATAGGCACCTGTAGGCACATCTGTACTGAAATCCAGTAAACTGTTTTCCTGGATGACCCCATACCTGCAAATGAATTTAGACAACTGCAACTTTCATTTGCAATACATTTCTAAGTATTGAAAATTGGATTTGAGTGTACCTTAAGCACTCCAAAAGTGGATAGCCACTGGACTGAGCTACACATTTATTTCTAAAATTCCTTATGACTTCTAAGTGAATCACATGCTGGTTTGAGTCTTGAGGCCAATGCTGCATAAACCAGTAACTTTCTGCTCATCCTCTGTATTTGCACATTGGAGCTAGGGAAAATACAGCAGAAATTGCACCCAGAAGTGCAGGTGATTTATAGTGCCTTGGGCCAAGCGACACAATTTATGCACTATGTCCTACATAGCCCAGCCCAGAGGCTCTGCATAACACTTTGATGAGGATTTAATTTACTTCCTGTAGTGATAGTATAGTCTGTCATATCAGAATTTAAGCACATTAAACAGCAACACCATAAACCTTCTCATTTTCATTCATAAGTCAGAAGTAATTCCAGCAGGGAAAAAAAAAAAAAAAAGGATATTTCACATCAGAAACAGATTCTCATCTTCTGAGACAATATTTTTTCAGTTGAATGTCTTAAGAGTGATATCCCATATACCTTCCTGATGCTTTAGCTGGAGATACTGATAGGTGGCAAGGCAGCAATATATTGCCATATGTGTCTCCTGTCCCAAAACCCTGGGTAATGCAATAAATTAACACAATGGGCAGTGAGATGCCACCACATCTGCAATGATCAGTAAACACGTTTTCTTCTGAGAGCAGGTAATTGACTGTCTGGGCACTCCCAGTCCCTGTTAGCTCTCAGCCAAACTGATTAATTTAAACTATCAGAAAACAGGCCCTACACTCTCAGAAGTGCTGGGACCACTCACCCAAGCAGCTGTAGCCCGATTGTGACAGTGAGCTGCTTTCTGAACAGAAAAAACTTCATTTCCTGAAGAAAATGGTTCAGGCCAGAGCTGTGCTCTACCACCTCCCCATCCCTGTGGGGGGTAAGAATCAGGGTCAGAACTTTGTCCTGGTGTTTTTCCTGTGCAACAGGATTTTATTTGCAGTCGGGCTCCCTGTTAGACTGCCAGGGCAAGGTGAAGCCCTGGTGCAGGCCAGCTGCCACACTGGCGTCATTAAGCAGATTTAATCAAACACAGCACTGTGACTTCCAGTCCGGCCTAAGACACTCTCAGTCATAATTTCCCTGGATTGAAATGATAATGGGTTCTTATTTTTCTGCTGACACTTCAAGAGGAATATGCAAAATATCTTAAATAAGAGATGACACATGCACATAGGTTAAACGGAATTATTCCATGGAAACGCATTCCCTTCTGCCCAGGTCAACTGACACTAATACATATATTTCAGACATCCAGGCTCATGCCATGGAGACAGACTTCTCAGAGAGATGAATTTTTGCTCACTTGCATGTGTAAATTCAGTTCACTTAAAATTAAATTTGCATATACACTGTTTTTCCTTATTAATGACAAAGAGAAAATACTTGGCCAGACTTGGCCTGCAGACTGGGTAGATTGCTTTTTATCTCATTTTTCCGAGAAGAATCCAGCTTTTTTAACAGGAGTTAAGTATTCCTGATACCAGTGCTCATAGGGGCTGAAAAATCTCACAGCTCAAGAGCTTCCTAAAGTAGCTAAATACCACCTGAAGAAGTAAGAATAAATAGAATAGTGTCTGACTTCTATTTCTCTTAAGCTTTTTTGTGTACCTTTGTCTTTTCCTTATTCTTAGATGGCAACCAACTGAAATAGTTCATGTTTGTCAACCATTCTCCAGTTTCTACAAATTTAGGAACCCTCCTCAAACAGCAATTAATAAACTCAGCAGAGGATGAAAGTCCAGTTACCAAGTTCCATTAATCCAAGTTTTTGAAATGCAGCTGCTAATCAAATACCAGCAAATTAGTTGTAAAATTACTCGTAGGTCATTTGATTCTGTAACTGAGGCAATTTAAATAGCACTCAGAAGTTTCTCGTTACACTAAAAAGGTACCTTTGCTATTGAAGTATTTTATTGAAAGAAATAAACAAACACTACAACTCTCTTAGAGGGAAGAGCTCAAAGGATGATCTCTGGCATTAGCCACACGGAGTCGGCTTTCCAAGTAAGGGATGTGTCTTGCAAAGGGGAAAACTGAAAACATCAAATTAACACTTGAGAATTTCTTGAACTCAGAACAACAATTATAGTGATCTCAGAACCCCTCTAATTCCACTGAACTGTCCTTCAAATAATATTAAAGGCTGTAGCATATAATAACCATGAGGGAAATCCTATTCCTAATAGCTCAAAATAAGATTCAAATCCAACCAGTAGAGCATTTTCTGGACTTGCACAGGAGAAACAGCGGAGGAGGTGGAAATTCTACAGGTATTTTATATTTTTTCTGGAGTTCCAGTTACATTAATTTTAACATTTTGTAATTTATGTTTCTATTCTTTATGTAAGTGATTGGTGTCTCCTTTCCTGAATGAAGCATTTCTCTCTAATCATAATGCAGTTCCTAAAACCCATTAAAATCAGAGACACAGTGTTAAAATGTCAAGTGTGTAATTGATGTGTGAAATAAATGGACTCTCAGGGCTATGTAAAGGGTGAACTGGCGCTCTGAAGGATACTCCAAAGGAAGGCAGCAATATTGCCTGTTGAAATACAATAGACAGGAACATTTTAAGGCAGCTTTTTCCACTGCCCTTCTTTCTCTTTGCTGACAATGGCTGTAAAACACAAACAAAAATTCAACAAATACAATATTTCATTTGGGCAAAAATCCTGCTGCAAATCTCCCATTCCTCTGAAATAAAGTGAGAAAGATTCAGAAGCAGAGCAAACAGCCTGAGGGTTTTTTCAGGCCGTCACGGAGCTGAAGCTGGTTTCTGATTATTTTTGCAAGGTGTGGCAAGAGACCACAACAGCCAACACTCACTGAAACCCTGAGCAAAGCTGGGAAGGAGGAATGCTCTAATGACCTGGAAGGTAATTCCAAGCTTTTGGCACTTTCAGAAACTGAGAAATAATTATGGATCTCATTCAAATGAAACTTCTACCGATTAAACAAGCATAGACCTAATCTCTCCTTACTCTTTTTAGTTTGTTCAAATGGGGTACTTTTCTTCACACTGAAAAACTGTTAAATCCTGTGATTGTACAAAAAATGACACTTCCACATTTGAGCTATTAAGACATCAATGTGGATATTTATGTAAGTTTTATTAACACATATTCATTTTTAAAGATGTGCCATTTTGCACTATGATAAAAGATCTTAAATTATTCTGTAGTTCAAGGGCACAGATGAACACCTTTGAAACCTCTAAAGAGGACAGAGAGCTACAAGGATAGATGTATAGAGGGTGAAAATTAATAGAGCCTAACCTTCTAATCAGTCTGAAGATTTTAATTTCCACTACTACCAGCAGAATTTAATTGTCTATTTAATTGCATAAATGTTGCCAAGTATCATATTTTATATTTCTACTGCCATTATGAATATTCATCTAAAGATGATGACTGCAAATAGGTTGTCAATAGAGCAGATAGACAGCCTGAAATGCTTGATAACCAGCACGATGGTAATTATCGACCCTTGTATAGTATTTCCCATCCAAAATGGCCTCTTCTCTTCAAATTAACAAAAACTTAATTAGGATACTTTCCAATTACCTTGGGAGACTGCAACCTGAGAGAGCAAAATGAAAGACTGGCCTACAAGAAAGAAGTCTGTTCTTGTGGACAAGCAGCAAACTACAACAGAGGGAACCTGGGACAAAAAGAGAGCACTGGCACAGGAGCTTGGGCTAGTCTGAGTGCTTTCGAAAATACTCAGTGATTTGGCTTGTTCCCCCTTCATTAAAGTCTTCAATTAGGTTGGAATCAAAATTAATTCAGTATTTTGGCCATTTAATATGAGAGAAATTGTCATCTCTCACACTGTCATTCAGGATTCCCTATTGTTTCACTATGAAAAGGCCACTCTTACAGCGATTTTTAATTCCTCGTAGTAATTCAAGAGAAACAACGATCTAGGTTTTTTTCTTCTCCTGTATTTTTGCTCAGTGGTAGCAATAAATGAAAGATCAAGGCCTGATGAAAGTCTGGCATCTACTAAGGATATTTGAGGACCAAGTATCACACATACAGACGTCCGAAACTACACTGAGAGCACAGCAGGCTTGCATGTCCATCTCTCAAACCTCATATCCACATCCTTGGTTTAATAATTTTGTCTGTTCTGATAATAATTTACCCTAAAAATCATGTTAAATGTGCCAGGCCTAGGACAGATTACTGGCAGCTGAAGTTACCATTCCTCAAATGAAGTAAAGAGCTTGACCTTGTCAACCTCGGCACTTAAATGCAAAGCAGAATAGGGTGTGTTATCTAAAGCCTTAGGAGGAGACCTGCAATCGTGTGCTCATGGCCTCTGTCCTCCCAGATGCAATCTGCCACCCTGCTCCAAATCTGATCTGCAAGCTCGAATTCCTGAGGGAAGTCAGTTCCCTGCTTAAAATACCTCGAGGTTTATACATCCCACTGTGCCTTTCAGGGACCAGCCCACACCAAGCAGCCCTCATTAGCAACCATCATCTCCAGCAAGATTTCCTTCAAGCCCATCCCTTTCCTCTGCAGATCAATTCCACGGGAGTGCAATTCCAAGCATGAAATTCACCCACTCCATCAACAGAGTCTTCAGCCTCTGACAGAGCTCTGTTAGAAAAGTAACCTTTCACTGATCCCAGCCAGACACTGATTTTTGTCATCCCATTATAATGAAACTGGAAATTAACATGTTTTTTCTTTAACGAAGGAAAAAAGTGTTTTAATTAATTTTAATTAACCTGGGCTCCCTCTGCAGCAGCCGAATGAAAGCAATGCAGGTGCACCTGGCCAGCAGAGCCTCTGTGCACAGTATGATCTTTCCCCTAATGCATACAAAAGTACATTTGCATTTTCATATTTCTTTAATTTATGATTCTGCTTCACATTTGGTCAAAATTTGCTCTACTTTTTTTAGCAATTAAACACTTCCATATAGTGCATTCCTTCCATGGGTAGACCACAGGTAAAGGTAAAGTTCCTGTCTGGTATAAATCACCAGAATGCTGATTTGAATGGAACAGAATTGATTTACACCTGCTCAGGACCTGCCAGCAAACCTCTGAAACACAAAATATGTCCTTTTTCTTTTCCCTTTTTCTTTAAGCCACTCCAATTTTTATTACCCCTTGAAAGGAACTTTGAAGGGTTTACTTGTTAAGAGGATAAAATATTTGCTGTTGAAGTTCATTCCCTTAAGTTTTACAGTGATTGCCAGTGTTGCAGGGGTCATTCTTCTCCCCACTCCAAACCCCAGGTCCAGTACAGAGACCTCAGGGAGTGTTTGGAGGAACAGTGAGCTTCCAAGCCCAGGGACAGAGCCAGCACAGGAGCTGCTGAGATGTTCTCAAGGAGAACATTTTGATAGAGATCTACCAGAACTTGTTTCTATCAGTATTTAGAGGTCTAAGAGTTTATGGCTCTACTAAGAAATTAGGGAATTAATGGAATTTTAAAAATTCTGGTTTCCTTGTGAAAGAGAAAAGTGGAAATAATTTGAAATAGTTCTATTCAGAGACAAACTACTCTGACAGGTTTCTTCAGGAACATGTTCTCCACGTGTGTGAAAGCTAAAAGTGTTCTGGCTGTGTTGGGATGATTGGAGCCTCCTGCAGTGTAGCTGCCCACAACCCACTGTTCCACCAGCCTCCAGAACTCCAGAAACCCCTGGGAGACTCTTTTGCTCTTTACACTGAGAAAAAGATCCGAACTAAATCACACCCCCTGTTAGCATTTCTGCTGCCTCTCCAGAGAGCCAGATTCATTTATCATTAACTCCCTGCATGCTGAGCTGACTTGGTGATAGCCTGAAAAGGAAAGGTTGAGTGTCTGCAAAGCTGCACTCTTAATACGCTGCTTATTTGATATTTTTAGAGATCCTCCCAACACTTTACAGTTGTCAAGCTTCTTGATCTTTTTATAGTTTGATTTACATAAATGTGTTTCTTTCCTCTAAATAAACATCCAAGCAATTCAAGGCTTAGTTGATTTCCAGCCTGTTGCAAGTACAGCAAGAAAAGGCTAAAGATGAGAAATTATAGGGATAGGTATATTTCATTGACAGAAAGAAAGACTGTTTATCTGAGAAAATATATTTTGGCAATTTCTTTACCACCTTGGTCAGGGACTAGTCTATAATCATAATGCTTAGAGATTACCAAACAAGTTTAAAGTCCAAATATTGCATTACTTCTAAAAACACAAAAAGAATAAATATTCCAGTGCTGTTAATTTAGCGCAGACAGCTAATAGTTAAAATCATCTCAAAATCCACTACTTTCTGTGCAACTCCACATTGTGGTCTCTGTTCCCCACTGTAATCCATAAGGTTTCCAATGTAAGATACAAATCGCCATCAAGCGTTACAAATGAAAGAGGAAAAGCAGTCAATAACTGCTGTCTTAGGCTGTGAGAACAGAATATCTGCTGGACTGGGGCACTCAGAGGAAGCTCACTGAGGCTGCAGTTGTGGAGCAGGATAAGCTGCTGGACCACGGTCCCGGTGCACGGCTCTGTCGCTCTGATTTTGGAATGCCAATTCCCAGATTAAGCAAGACCTTAGTGCACCTTACGCCCCTAGGATTACTCTGCCAATCCAATGTTCAAACTGCAGCTCCAGTGGTTGCCTGCTGACTGCTCTGCTCTGTCAAAATTCATGGTAATTTTGTGAAAGGACAGACACCAGGCCAAAATTTCCATCCTGCAGAAGTCCCTCATTTTCCAAACCGCAGCGAGGAGGGGCAAGGGGTGAAATTGCTTTTTGTTTGGTGTCAGAACCAAACTTCAGCAGTAAGAAATCTTCTAAAGGTGAGAATTAAAACAATTGGAAGAATGGAAACAGAGTTTGTTAATATTTCTGGCATGGCACGGAGAGTCCAGAGTCAGCCTGAAGAGGCTGCGGGTGAAGCCTCTCAGCCAAACAACCTGGAACAACCACCACACGTGGGGCCCAAGGGAAAGGATGGCCCAGAAGGGGGTGGCTGGAAGGATTTCTTCCAGCAGGCTTGACCTGCCAGAGCTAAGAGAATGCCTCAATTCCATTGAATACGCATTTTCCAATGAAAAACTGGGCTCTTTAAAAAACTGCAATGAGCTCTGAACACTTCAGCATCACACGTCTCCTTTGCTGCTTTGGCTTTCATCCAGCAACATTTGCAGAATGTCCTATTCTGTTTATATTGTATATTCCACTATAATGCTGTCTGAAACTGTATTTTAGTCTGATTTTCTTCTCCCCTAGGTTGGTAAGAATTGCAGAATTGCTCCCTAGAAGCCAGTGAATATAAAGTAAGTGTGAAGACAGCCAAAACTCTGCATGCTGTCTAACTCCAAGTGTGATGTGTTTACTCTCAGCCTGTTCTAGCTGTTTGCTTTCAGCTGGCATATGAAGACAGCTCACTAGTGGCCCATTATGAGATGAAAAAAGTATTTCATGATGGATTGAATTTATTTTGGGTGCAGCTTCAGAACTCAGAATGGTATAATAAGGCTATCTTATATGACTCTTAATGCAGTGAAGGCAGGTTGCTTAGATCGTATTTGAATTTCGGTATCAATTATTTTTTGGCTTGGCAAATAAGCGTTCAGAAGACTTGAATAGTGGAATATCACGTATAAGCAGAAGAGAAAAACAGATTTAATACAAGTATTCTGAAGAACAAAGGCCAGCAAAGTGCCAAAGTGCCTCTACTGCATGGGTGTTGGTTGGATGAACATCCTTGGAACAAAACATGGATCAAATGTAACCCTTTAAAATACAAAGAGTGAAATTTCCTTTAGACTCCATCTGAGGAGAGCAGCATGTTTCTGGGAGCTGCACAGAAGGACAGAAATGCTCTTCTGAATAAAGTAGCTCCTGATACATCCAATAAACAAAGATATAAAAAGAGTCCCAGAACATTTTGGCACTTCACATACTGTTTTACACACAGAAGTACAAATGTGCTCACCTGCAGTAAAATCAGAGCACCAAGAAATATGTTCTGAAATTATTGTCCTCTTTATGGTGTCACACTAATTCCATAAGATAGAAAATAAAAGCCTACAATCATTATTAGTCACCTCACACAGTTTTCCTTGTTTTATCTAATTGCATTTCCATCTTTCTATAGACTATATAAATAACCCAATTTCCACAGAAATTTACAGAGTTTTAATTTTACAGATTTCTATCTACAAAATTCTAATTTTATAGGTCTGTTTTGGCTCTATGTAACAATTACAAAGCTGCCCCTCCTACTGTTCTAAGGCACATGCAACAGAAAATGCAGGGGACGTAACAAAGGGCACAGGAAAAGTACCTGATAAAGAGAAAACTATGAGAAACTCTTTGTCTCAGCACCTCACATGTGATTAAAGACTCCATGTTTAGTCCCTGCCATATCACTGATGCTACAATGAATCCTGGACCAGTTTTTTCTGAATTGGTTTTGTTCTGGTCTATCATTTTGTGTTGTATATAAAAGACCTCAGTCGGCTGCTACGTCTGACAGATCAATTTAAATTTCTTTTTGGACTGACATCTCATTTATACAGCCTTGTTGAGATACCTGACCGTGTCCTGGGAAATGTTCTTGGCATTTAAATCAGATTTAAGACGTTCTCTTACACGTATTTGCATCCCAATCAGTAAGTCTTTACTTCCCTGCGGGAATTCATTGCCATCTTTACCCCTACTGAGGCTTATCACTTTCCATATATCAAGAATGTCCTTTCTCCTTCAAATCCCTATTTACCCAACTTGCCTGTACTAATTTCCCCACAAATCATCACTGCTTGCCTGGAAGGTAGATGCTGTAATGACTCTCCTGTGTTTAACTCCAGACAAAGCCACTGAAGGAAAAAGGACATGGCTTTAAAAGCTTCTAACCATCTGAACACCCAATTTTTCTGGCCTGATTTCCAGAAAGCTTCCAGCTATTACTCTCTCACAACTCACTTTGATTAGGTATTGAGCTGATTGTCTGGAATGTGACTCATTCTTAAATAAGAATTAAATTTATAATTATTTGTGATACTGATAAATCCTTCTAAAATAAGTCTGTGATGGACAGCGAGCATTTGTTTGAATTCTCAAGTCTGTATTCAAATAAGTAACTGCATAAATAACCAGAGGCAAATAAATAATCTCAGCAATAAATAAATTCTCTTTCATCATACATGAAAAATGTATTGGTTCTGAAAATGAAGTGAAGGAATTGTTGTTATAGAAGCTTTCTTTTTAGGTGATGTGTACCTCTGTCAAATGCTTGTGAAGGAAAAATTATTTATTATTATGTATGATTCTTAATTTCCCAGCGAAAAACCATATGTGATACCTCATTTCCTAGGTGTGAAGGTGAGAATGAGTTAATTAATGCTCAGCAGTCTGAAAATGTTTTGTTCGTTGTTTTCCTGAACATGCTCTAATCAGTGTTAGCTATAAACATACACATAACTCATGGTAAGAAAAAATTCCTGCAAGTTTAGGCAAAGCTCCTGGTGAAGATAGATAGAATGTCATTAGACAAAAAAATTAAGTCATTTTTTTCTGAACTTTTGACACATCCAAATGGAATTTCAAATATTAATTTTAAACTACATTGTCACAGGTTTTTTTTACTTCCTAAGTATTGACACTGAGCTAAATAAAATATGATATGCAACATCTTGTCTATGAAACCTTGTGCTCAACACCTCTCCTAAACTGACTACGACTTGTAAATCAGAATTTAGTGGAAAGGAAAAGTATTCCAATGCATATCATGAGAAAAAGGCACGGCCAGTTACTTCCTACAGGTAAACAAAAGAATTTAATTTTTTTCTAAAATGGAAGAAAAAAGAGTCACACATTTTCACAGTCATGTGGGAAAAATAATCACTCTTACAGCAATGATGGACACAGAATAAACTCCTTTGTGCTTACCTGAGCTTCCCATGCTAAGTTCTAGCACATATTAATTAGCAATTAATCACTTGGATTGTGCGATAGAAATTTTCAGATAGTCAGCACTATTGATTCTTATCCATTGTTTTTAAAAATGGTTTCTGTGCTCTGATGTTTTATCAGTCAAGGCACTAACTTCATAGCATGAATATTTGTCATTCACTGCCTCTCCACATACCCATCACACTAATTGCCAAAAGAGTAATCAATCTGAACAGCAAAGCAACCTTTTCCATTTCTACTAGAAAATCCATCCCATGAACTGAAGTTTCAAAAATGACCAGTTCTCTGATTCTACTTCAAGTTCTGACTAATATTTATATGGAAAATGATGTTGAGCCATAATGCTGAAAACTCTGTGAAAATTTTATCCAAGTTATAAAAGAATTTTTGCCTTATCCAACTCAAAAGTCAGAAAATTACTGTACTAAGGCTCTGACTGAGAGAAATTAAATTCAAAATTGGGCTTTGGTACGGAGCAGGAAAGCATCTTTCTGAGGACGGAGGAACATCAGCTCCAAGAATACTTTCAAACCCTTTCCCATCCAGTTCCTGGAACTGACCCACTTCAGGGACTGCCAAACCGTTTGCTTTGGTGTTCAGCAATGAATTGCACTTTTGCCTGGGAAGAAACGAAGTTCAGCCATGCAAACTGAAGAGACCTGCAGGCCGAGGTGCACGATGAGTCTCGACACAAACGCTGCACGTGAGCTCCCTTTTCAGGAGGAGAATTTTTGTTTAGGTGTTTGCAGCCCCCCAGGGAGTGCCAAGTGCCCAATTCCACAGCCCCTGCTGAGCACCAGGAACGTCCCACTGCCAAACACCATTCAGAGGTTCTTTGAGGGGTGCTAGGAAGCATTCAAAAAAACTTGTGCCTTATTTCTCCACACATTGTTAGAAATAACTGAGGTTTCTTTTACAGCATGAGAGCGATATTTCACTCAAGATCTTCAGAAAAATAGTGCCTACTATCAGCAGAGACTGCAGTCACAAGGTCACAACAATTTAGAAATCATTTCATCTGTATTTCCTAAGGCTGTAGGGTTTCTTTTGTGATGTTATCATAATAACCTTTAAAGAAATGACACATTTGGAAAAAAAAAAAAGAAATGGCTTGAGGAGAGGAACAGTGACCACAGATTTATGTAATATTTATGGATCTCATTCTCAAAATAGAGGAACTGGAAAAATTAATACATTCTCTGCCTGAGGTTTTTCATCTGTAATAATACATCAGGTTTAATAATACTATCCCAACACTACAGTAAAATTCAATTCCTGTTTGCAACAGGTTTTTTGGCAGCTTTGGATGAATACCTCCTTTAAACGCAAGGGTGTTCTACAGCATTTTAACTCCTGTCAAAGCCTGGTGGAGCCAGGAGCATCATCTTTGGAAACACTTCCTGTGCCCCTCAGTTTAGGCAGAGGTAGGTCTGAACACCAGCTGTCTGTTCCATACACAGACACGGAAAAAGGAGGTAAAGCCATGTGCCACAATTCCAGTTTGGCCTCAAATTCTCCCTGAATTATTGACTGCAATCCATCACCTGAGCACATTTCTGGTCTAGGTCTAAGCGTTCACATTTCTACCAGCAGGATGGCCCAGACCCATCATTCAAAACAGCAGAGCACTGTTCACAAATAAAAGCTGTGGGTGCTGCTACTACATTTACCTCAAAAGGGTCTGAGGAAGGAAAAATCACTGACCAAGGATACAGCCATCAGCAGTGAGGAATGCCAACAGAACTGACAAAGGGCTTGGGGCAACAAAAAGAGGTTCTTCATCATCTGTCAGTGTGCCTAAGGCTTCCACCACGAAGCACAGGAGAGAGAGGCCAGAAATATTTCATTACTGTTTTACACATACATTTCCTTTCAGCTGGAAAAGGTGAGAGGAACTGAAACAGCCACCCCTTCCAGTAATGGGTATTTTTGCTATCTAATATACATCAGTGTAAATGATAGCCATAGTCAAATAAACTGCTGAAGCACGAAAGAATTCAGGCATGGAAATGGATAGTTCTGCCTCTGTCAAAGGCATTGGGGAGTCTCACCTGAAAATAAATGTGTACCTACCTACAGGGGGAAGTCATGCCAAAATACGGCTTATATTTCTTTTCCAGTCTAACACTGAACAATAACAGAAACTCAAAAGTCTTCAGTTCTGGGGTCTTCTCATTTCCACCTTATTACTGTGACTATTAGACCACGTTCTTACGTTCATTTGTTTAGAGGAATATGCATTGCTTGTTTCAGTGTTGTCAGTATGGCTCTCTAACGGTCTGGACATCTGTCTTCCCTTATGCATTCTGTGATTTTTTAAAAAAGTTTGATTATTTCATTACTCTTAATGATCCTCTAAAGGAGTTTAAGTGCAGTATTATTATTGTCCTTGCATCCCTTAAAACCACAAATCTGTGGCATTGTTTCTCTTTTTTGAAAGCATTGTTTTTACTACCTAATAGCAAAAAGCAGCTCTGTCCTTTCTTGTAGAGGGAGAAGAGCCACGTTACTTCTATAACTCAGGAAATTAAATGAATTCTTCTTTTTTCATCATTTGTAGAGTCTACAGAGAGTAAAAAATGAGCTTCAAGGTCACAGCCTGCAGAGACACAGCCCAGCTGACATCAGTAGATGTTCCCATTCAGAGGAACAGTAATTTCGTCTCTGGATTATCTCTCTCACACATCAGCATCAGATGTCTTAACCTCTCTGTGCCTCAATTTTCTCACCTACAAAACGGTGGCAAATGACACTGATGGCTGCCAATTCTTAACTGTTCAGAACACCTTGTCAATTGTGCAGAGGAAAAGTGTATTTTTAGATCACAGGCATCACAGAAGTCCCAGCACATCCAAAGACACCAGGGGTAAAATCCTTTTGATTTCAATGGGAATTGTTCATGCTTGATGAAATACGGATGGTGCACAAAAGCCTCTTGTCTGTTAGAACTGGCAGTGACTTTGCATCTGCTCAAATTTCACCTAGAGAGGAAATAAGTTCTATTTCGGTGAAGTAATTTAACCTTGATAAGAATGTGCTGGGTCCAGTATTAAGTGGCAACCATTTAATAACTAGAACTATTAACATATTTCACTTTTTAAAACATTCTCCAATGTTGAAAGTTTCAAATTACACTAGGAAAAGACCAAACATTTTGTGTTAACATAAAGTTAATTTAGTATTGACTGATACGTGAAAATTATTCTCCATGCTTGATTTTCGTTTACTCTTCCCTAAACATCTGCTGTTGTCCTCAGTTGTGAGGTCCACCTTTGTCTTGGTCCGTGTGTGTGTGCAAGTCATGTGGCACAAATGATGAAGGCGTCACCGCTTGGGTTCTCCAGGTGTGTTTCACTTGAAATTCCTTTGGCTAAACTCTCATGGTTACAGTGGTGGTCACAGTAATTCTGTGACAGAATAGAATCATAGAACGGTGGGAAGGGACCTTCCAGCCCATCTCATTCCAACCCCCCTGCCATGGGCAGGGACACCTTCCGCTAGACCAGGTTGCTCAAAGGCTGAAAATTAGGTCTGTTTTTTCTGAATTTTACCAGCTCAAATCCAAGGACTTTCATGGCTGCTGTTAATTTTGGCATGTAATTTACTACAATGTGTATTTAGATTTCAGCATGTTAAGTAGCCTTTCTGAATGCAAATGTTCCAACCTCAAGGTTTTGTAGGCAAAATCCAAGAAAATATGACCTTTAAGAATAACAAAAGGAACTAAGCTCCTCAACAGCTAAACCAAACTCTTACACAGAAAGCTTCATGGAAGCTGAAAGTGAATATAAAGTTTCTTTTAAATTAAAGGTCAACACCAAGAACTCTCTCAGAAGTAGAATTAAAATTCAGCAAAGGCAATAATAATTTTCTATAGGTTCCTAACTTGGCAAGCAGTTTCATGTTAAAAAGGAAAAATAGAATGAAGGGAGCATATCTTTGTGCCTGAACTGCCACTAAGTAAATAAGCAAATGATGTATTGAGCTTTGCCTTCCTCTTAGATCCTGGAATATCTATGAGCTATGTTTGATCTCTGTGAAGAAATCCACTTGAAATAGCCAAAAATATCCTTACTGTGCAGATTGATTATCAAGAGCTGTCAGTGAGGTTTTTGGCTTCTCTGTGCCCCTCAAGCCATTACTCAGCTGGACCATGCAGCATTTTTTAGCCTCAGCTGGACTTCCTGTGCAATCACAGAAATGATTCCAGCGTCTCTGGGCAGTCAAGGCTAAGCCCACTGTGCAGACAGACTCTTCTGGTGTAAAAACAGTATTGAAACACCTAAACATGCATCCTGGTTTGCATTCTGAATAGCCACCTAATTTGGCAGGTGGGGTCACATGAATAAATGTTAACTTCAATTAAATTAAATTAAAGGTAAATTCTTTGTGGAAACTGAGGCACAGAATTCCTTTTTTTTTTCTCACTTGCCTGGAAACAAAACCTAATCACCACAATAATGTGTGACAGTTGTTGAAAAGCATGGAAAAGGATGAACCAAATGGATATCAAGCAAAGGATTCATTCAGATATGAAAATGAATTTGCAAAGTGTGTATATACAGTCATTTACTCTGGACACTTGCTGAAAAATAAATCAATTTTTCATATTGTTGTACACCATTTCAGAACAGAAAAGGTATTTAGAGCCATATCCTTTTACAGGAGATTGTCTCTGAGACTGTTGAATCAAAAATGGAAAAACAAGATAGACAAAAATCAAGAAGAAATGAAATATTGAACATTTGGAGCTATTTTTCTATGTTATTTTATGTATATATTTCACAAAGAGTGCTAATCAAAGAAGTGTTTATATGTAATGCCTATTTCCTTTCAGATTTTCAGACCAAAACCTCTTTTCATGCTCATCTACAGAATATTTTCCGTATCCTGTAACTGCATTGCCATGCGAAGCGATCTGTCTGAGGAGCACATTTCCAGCTGCAGGCAGCAGCTGCTGCTTTGGACAAGCAGGGAGTGATGACTCTTGCGTGTGCCTCAGGGTGTAAAGGCTCTGAAAGCAGCAGAGAGAAAGGAGCCCTTCCCGGAGAGAAAGGAGCCCTGCCTGCTCTGCCGGCATCAGAACAGCTCTGGAACAGAGACATCAGTGACATCCAAGGCTTTCACTGCCTGCCTGCCGACCAGCCAAGACAACAGGAGATAAACCTGTGTAAAACTCATCTCCATTTCTGCGCTGACTGATTTTACAAACAGCTCTCACAGCTGTATTGCTTCCTACTTCATTTTAAATCTGCCTGGGAGAGGAGAGGGGAAAAACCCCAGATTATTTCCGAATGCCATAACTGATATATACATATATACCTATTCTGTCTCCATCGAAATCCTGCCAGGACTGCCAGTGAGCCACTGTGGAACTGCGGAGTGCCAGAAGTCAGGGAACAGTGGGCAGGGTGTGAGGCCAGAGGTTTAGCCAGACACTGCTTTGCCTTGGCCTTGCTCTGGCAGCCGTGTCCACACCCTTGCAAATGCCATTTCTCTCAGTTGCCACCTCTAATCTTTTTGAATTGCTGCTCAAAAAAACATTTGCCTCACCCACCCCTGATTAAAGCAATTTGTAACTTATGCATATGTTTGAGTATAATTGAGATGTATGACCTTCCAAATATTATTACATATTGATTCTGCCAATTTATACCACAGGATGAAAAAGAATTTTGCTGTAAATTGCAGTATTATTGCAATCAAAGATTTTAGTTTCCAAAGAAACTAAGGTTGAGAGAAACAGCTTGGATAATTCAGACAGGAGATTCTGAATGTGCTGTGAATGCAAAGCAGCCTCTGATTGCATAATGCTTAACACAATAATCAGAAGTAATTGATTTCACACTTTCAGGTTTTATTTCTCATTACTAGGCAAAGGCAGTGATCATTTCATTTCATTTCAAAGCAAAAAATTACAATTGTTGCTAATTAATACAGAATATCTTCAATAGTATCTTAGATTCTAATTTTCTGGATCTCAAATTTTTTTAAGTCCTCAATTTGCAAACCAAATTCTCTCATAATTGTAGAACTTTTATTTTGTTTGTATTACCTACTTAAAAGATGATAAGCAATCCTGACCTATTCCTCATATACGTTTTTATGCAGCCTTCTTAAAATACTATTTTTGCATCATACAAATGTCTGAAGCATTCTCTGTAAGTCACCTTTCTAGAAAAATAATTTTGGAGAAGTAACTTCAGCAAATTAAGAATTGTGATGATTCTTAGCACAAATTTCAAGACTAAAACCAACTAAAAACATGGTTATTCATGTAGTCTGGGAAGGGTTGCTAAAATGAATATTTTTACCTCTGTGTAGCACTGCAGACTTTTACAGAAGTCAATTTAGACACCACCAAACTGTGCTACATCTCTGGCTGAATCAGGAGATCAGGAAAATACTAATACTCTACAGAACTGCCTTCCACTGCTTAAAAGGTCGAGGTTAATAGTGCTTGCAGCAGCTGGTTGTGCAGTGCCACCACTCGCTCCGTGTCCTCTGCAGGATGGGGATCACCCAGCCTGTCAGCAGTTTGTTCAGAATAGAAATGCCTCATCTTCCTGATGCCCCAGTTTGCACCTTCAGCTGAGTTACACACTGTGTTGTACTGAAAATAGGTTTTATACACAACTTCAGTTTCAAAAGGTGCTGTGGAGATTATGCTGGCAGAAATGTCCTGTTGTTACTTTTTTAAGCAAAACAGGAGATGGAAACATGGCTCCTTATGGCGTGATCAGCCTTTGGACAATTCTGTAATTATCCTGAGACTCATTTTTCCCTTTGCCCTGCAATGACAGAACACGCAGCTCCCACACACAGGGAAGGCAAAGCAGAGCTTTCTTTGCAAATTGCAGTGCCCAGTTCTGGAAGTGCACGATTCACTCTCCCTATGTTACTTTCACAAAAAATAAAAGAATCAAACAGTAAGAGCAAAAAGAAGGAACAAGACATGAATGGCACGAATGAGGAAAGGTTGTCAGTACTGCCCAAAGTATTTCAGTAGCACAGAAAATTTGTGTGGTCTCATACCCACATTTCCTCAGACGTACTGTGATAGGAATGTAGAGAGTTCCTTCCTAAGGAAACAGTTATCTTCTAACATGCTTAGCAAAGTTTGCTTTCTAAAGTTATTCTCTGAAATAACTGATATTAACCTGTCATCATCAAGATAAATGGGTCTAATCTTATCCAATACACTGATTCTTTTGTTCCTATTAGTTTCCATCTAGCCAAGCTACGAAGTTACAGAAAATCTATTTTTGGATACTTTTCAGTATTGATTAGGACTTATTTTGAAAGGTATAACAGAACAGGAAGTCAGTAGCTGAATCTTGAGCTTATCTTTATCAGTGTTAAGGTAGGTGATTTTCTAGTTCTTGTCTGCTGTATTTTCCAAGAGCTTGATGCATATGGTAATTGAATTAATTAATCAGGTTACCTGGTGGTACCAGCAGGTACATGGCAGTACCTGCTCAGTCAGTGATCAAATTATAAACCGAGAATTCTCATTACATTTAGACAAGAAACATCCAAGTTTTTCTGACTTTATCAGATCAGCTTCTATTATCACAGACAGAAGAATAACTTGGCTCAGAGAGGGACCAGCACAGAGCTGTGACAGGGGAGGTGTAGGCTGGATATCAGGAAAAGGGTCTTTCCCCAGAGGGGGATTACCTGTTCAATTGCCTGGTCAATTACCTCTGGACACTCCCTAGTACCTTAACACTTTTTTTTTTTTATTGTGATACCCCAAACTTCACACAGGACTTGAGGTGAGGCTGTATGTCCTGGAATACACCACGAGTTTTTAATGACTGCCCTCTGGTCAGCCATGGCATCTTTGTAAGAGATGTAGTTTCTACGAAGAACTTGCTAAGGAAGAGAGGAAACATCTGACCTTTATAAACTACTACGAAGGCAACATTTTGTATGAAGAGTACAACCAAGCTGCTTTATTTATTTCCGATTACAAAGAGAAATGATTAAATAACGCAGCCATCCAAGGGAGGCAAAGCCATCCCACTGCTGTAGGGACAAACACGCCTCTGCCTGGGCTCGGCGGAGCAGCACCTTGCAGAGCCACCTGAGCTGGCTGTGGCAAGTTATCTCCGGGGCCAGGAGCACCAGGGCTGCCTCGGCGTGCTGCTTGGAATAACCACCCTTTCAGGGAAGCAGCACTGATCACCTTGGCTCCAGCCCAGGCGGGAATTTCTCCCGGGGCTCAGGCTCCCAGCTCCGCGTGGCGCTGCAGTGTGCTGGGCATTGTGCTTGCTCCATTATCTGCACCACGGCGTTCTCACATCAGCATATCCTAGCTGATAACTGCTGGAAGTGCCACAGAGCTAAGGGTGCTGAGAATATTAAGATATTATTTGTGGAACAGGAAAATATGTATTTACTACAGGTGTAGCTTTTAGTACGTCAACAGGTACAATCAGCAGTACGTCCTCTCTACCACTGATTATAATTCATACGAAATATCAGCTATCACTTTCATTACAGAGCTTATAAAAAATAAAATAAATAACTTCAAAATATTTTTGCCTTCCAGCACAGTACTTGAACACACTTTCTCCTGGAAAGCAAATAAAATGACACAAAAATCTGTACACCAGAGAATTTCTATTTAAGGTTTTTGTTCTTGGTTTTTTTTTCCACACTGAGACATTAAATCCAGGTTTTCAATTGATCTCATCTTGTTATAAAACACAAAAGTATTTCAGCCTTGGGGACTGTTCTTAAAGGGATAATTTTTCAGAGCCATGCTTTACATTTTGATTGCCAGAACGCCCTACATTTAGCAAATACTGACAAGCAGCACTTCGGTTCAGGAAGGCAAACAATAACTGAACATTAGTCATAAAGAGCAACCTCTCAAACACATTTTTCCCAACCCTGTAACATGACTGGAATAATCTCTGAAATTTCAGTGTGGTCAAGAAATCTGCATTACAAATACAGAAATGGGAGGACTAAATTCTCTGGCATTTGTGCTGATCTTTGGGTGGAAAATGCAGTTATTGACCTGAGGATTGAAGCAGACCTTTTGAATTTTGTTAGAGGTTAAAGCTATTCAACAAGTCCACTGATGGTTTTAGAAAAGCTGTTTAAAAGAGAGAGGAGAACTACATTTGTTTCCCTGCCTCTTTTTTGGAACCTCTCATACTTCTCTGCTCTCCTCCTATCTTCTGTTTTTGCAGACTTAACTTTTGCTGAGCAGTTATATCTACACAGAGTTATTATAAAATAATTAATACCACCATAGTATCTGTCCCCCCCAGTAAATAATTCCTGACATGATTTAATGAAGGATAATAATCAGGAATGAGAATCTTAAATACTAAACATTTACTTTAAACATTAAACAATTAAGTTCTCCTCTGAATTTTCAACACTTATACCAACTTTACAAAAACTGAAAATGAACAAGGAAGAACTTTTAGTATGAAAAATATATATCCCTTAAACAGGAGAAAGAAACTGGGAGCAGGACATTAGGGACACCCCCACATTATTATTATTTCAGAACATATCTACAGAAGAAAAAACCACCATGTGATTTTCCTTATCATCAGGTAAACATGATCTCTGATACCAGTCTTGGTAAAGAATTAGAAGTTTCATCTAGTTTGACAAAAATGCCTCAGTGACACTGAAAATTATAGCACCAAGAGCGTTTCTGTGTCCATCCTGTGAGCCCGTCTTTGTTTGCATCAGTGGGGTGAGGCCAGCAGCAACACAAACCGGGCAGTTTCTGGCCTAAGTCAGAGCCCATCAGCTGAAGAAGTGACAATCACCATTACTTACGGCCAAGTGGGAGTAGCAGACTTCTTTATTGCTAGTTTCACTTGTCTGAACCATAAAAAGCTCATTATCCTGAAAGCTGCACTCTTATGTTATCCTGTAGACGAAGTCAATACCAGGAGAACTCTCACACACATTATGCTGATTAATATTTGATCTATCATATTTGTAATCAGCAAAAATTCTCTTCTTCTGTGAATCTTGAACCATTACTTTCATTGCTTTTCACCACCTTCTCAGTAAGAGAGAAATGACATTTTAATAGAATTTTATACTCACGAAATGAAAATGTCCAAGGTAATACTTAATGAGGCATAATGCTGCTAGTCACACTCCCTCAATCTTAATTATAATCTCTGATTTTTTTAGAAAAATGACTACCACTTTATTACAAACTTTTCTGAAGGCTGGGGTATACCAGGACACAGAAAGTAAACAAGCAAGCAAAGAAACATACACATGTACTACTTCTAGGCTTGGGGACTTTAAGTCTAAAAATGAGTAAGTAGCTCTGACCAGTTTTAATGCACAGAGAGATGTAATTATTTCATTGTATTTGGGAATAAATCAGAAAGTTTTGACACCAGCAGTCATGTCAACAAACTTTCTTTCTTTCTTAATATTTATTTTCTTTTTTGGCCACTGGGATAGTCTTCAGAGACACATACCTCATTTTTATGAGAGTAGCTCAATGTGCAGCTGGAAGAAGAAAACCCTGGGATCTACTTTTCAGTTCACCCCAGCTGCTGAATTTTTCGTTTCAAGCAATTAAGGAAAAACATGGTAAGTGGAATGTTAATATTAAAAAAAAATCAGAA
Organism: Machaerirhynchus nigripectus; assembly: GCA_013397975.1. Lineage (NCBI taxonomy): Eukaryota > Metazoa > Chordata > Aves > Passeriformes > Dicruridae > Machaerirhynchus > Machaerirhynchus nigripectus. The sequence goes on along the minus strand of VZRQ01007964.1, from coordinate 222,311 downwards.
AACTTTCTATTGTTTTCTTTGCGTGTGTCTAGACAGTAATGGAATGCATTAATTCAATTGCTTTCTTCTCAGTATTCATTTTTTACCTTTTTTGATATTTAATGGACTCTGTAATGCATTTCCAAAGGTGAAGGATTAGAGAGAGAGCTGAAGAACAGGAAGTCCAGGGGAGTGCAGCCTTCCTGTAGTTTTTCTCTGGCAAGAAATGCATTCAGTGAAAGCAGCCAAATGCATGCACGGAAAACAGCCACGACCAAGTCAGGCTTTATGTTGTATTTTGTTATCACTCAGAGTAACAAATCAACCCTCTGCCATGTCCAAGGATGAATATCTGTCCAAGCAGAATGCCAAACCTTCACCTGTCTGAGCCCTCCAAGCAACCCAAGGAATTTTCTCCTTTAAAAAAGAAAAGAAATAGCCTAAAGAAAACACACAACACTTCACAGGATGCGTTCTGCTTTGTCTTTTCAATCCTTAATGTGTTGGGTATGTTTGAAATGTCTGTCCCCCTTACAGTCCTCCCCATGCCCAGGGGACAGCACTAATGGCCATTTGCCAGACACCACCTGAGGGGAAAGGCGCAGTGAAGGAAAAGCTGGTTCTGACCACAGCAACAGCATCTTCAACTCTCTCAGAAACCTGATGTGCTGGGGAAAAAAGATGAACATTTTCTTTTAGATGCCTGCATCCACCCTGCGTATGCCGTCAGAAAAACTGGAATAAATTGACCATGGTGACTTTATTTTCTTTTTATCTGTACATATGGTTCCTCCTGAACTGTCAGGCGAGCCGAGTGCAATAAGCCAGATTTCTTCAGTCAGATGTGCATGGATTTATCTCTGCTTTTTAACAAATAAACAGAAACAAGCTGCAGGCTCTTTTCCAACAGGGTGGTTGTTTTCTCTAGCTATTGACATATTTCTAAAGTTCATTTATTTTACATTTCAGAATGGCTTTGCCTATCGCACTGAAGAGTTTTATAACTCTTGTCTGGAAACTTCTGAATGTGAGGAATACTTTTACAATTCTATTGCTATTTCCTTGATATTGTTTTTGCCATTCGTTATTGGATTTGCAAAAAACTAACTCACAAATTTCTTTACACATGTAACACAAGTTTTGGAACTAGAAGTGAAGTATAATGTCTAAATAGACTTCTCAAACATTTGGATTTTATTTCAGCCCAGAAATCAAGCCACATTGTCAAGGAGCATTTAAGCCAGTCAGATGGAAATGTGTAGTTCTAACAAATTATAGGAATTTAAAAAAATTAAATATCCTGTTTTTCTACGGTATAGACGCAGTCCAAGAGCCTTTCAAAGCAATGTATGCAATACTGAAATGGTTTTAAACTGTGTGTCACTTCAGCTTAAAAGGATAAAAATTTATTTCCTTAATCTCTTAATGCAGGGCTGTGTACTTCTTTTTTTTTAACCTAAATTAATTTCAGCAAATTATGTGATTATAGCTATTTCCAAATCCTTTTCTGAACCAACAGATGTTCTTAAAACATGGAAAACAACAAGAGACAGCAGGTGAAAGATAAAGCATGTTATTCTAAAGAAGGTAGGGATTCTGAAAGAACCATTTTCAGAAGCCCAAACCTGCAGCCTAGACAACACAAGAGGCAATTCAGAGCATCTGTGAAATTACAAGCAGGGCTGTGTACTTCTACAGTAAAAAAAACCAAAAAACAAAAAACCAAAAAAAATCCCCAGACATAAACTGAAAAATCACCAGTGTTTTAAACTGAGGAATAGCTAAGGAAGACTGTTTAAAAACCCCCAAAGTCTTACTCGCAATATAATTTCGAGAAGACAATGGCTCTGTCAAGACGCGATAGAAAAAACCACAGATAATTTCAGTCTGACAACCAGCTGAACACCTCAGAAACCATATTCTCTTTATGGAGAACACTACCAGGAGGCTGGAGGAGCGCCAGAGGAACATCACACTCGGCTTTGGGTTTCCCTCTGCCTTCATGCCATGCTCATTGCTGCTACTGCACAGGCTGCTGACTGGATGAAACCCTAATCCCCTCAGCCATTCACACATCATGGGCTTTGCCAGTGGGCTGCTGCTTTTCCATGTATCCCAAAGCTTTTGTGCTGTCTGTAACTCCATCACCATGAAACCAACTGAACCTCAGCAGCAGCTCTGTCACATCAGATAGAAAGAGCTCCCCTGCCCCAGAGCACAGCTTCCAGTATTCAGGGCTTTGAAAAGCATTCAATAGATCATTTTCCTCTTTCTTTGCCTCAGAAAAAGTAAGGAAATGATGTATAAGTTGATATGCAATAATCATTTGTCTATTGAACCCACGCTTTTCTTTGAGAATGAGACCAGAATTATGTTTAAATCAGTGCACTGAGATTACTGTTAGATATATGTGCATGATTCATGAACCACTGAAAAATACTAAACTGCCCCGGATAGTATGAAAATACTCTATAATTATGCACACAACTAGTTACATTGGTTCAGATGGAGAACTGAAACTTGTTCTAACTCAGATCTCCCTGATGTTCATTTGCTGCAGCTTGTATGTGATGAACATTTATCCATTTTCAACCAATCATCAACTAGTGAAATTATTTTTGCATGCTTATTAATCACATAGCATAATGAAATAATTTATTCCTCAGCAGATCATAAAAACTGAGGTGTATATGTTGCTGTTCTCTGTTGAAGAGCAACAGCTGTCAGAGTATTTGAAGTTGTTATTAGTGCTGGCCCCTGTGCAATATATTGCCTGTCACAGGGTCAGTGATGGTATTTGGTGGATGTAGCTGTTCAGGGTAGATGGGACAGTAAATAACTTTTTTTTCCCCAGGTCTATATATTTAGCAGCTAGAGCAGGACTGTACCAATGATTGCTACCTCAGGACTACACACTATGGAATATCGAGATTTTCACCTATTTAAAAAGAGGAGGAAGCATTGAATATGTAATGGACAATAAACTGAGGCAGTTAAGAGCAAAAGGTGACTTTCTAAACAGTAGCCATGTCTATTATCTGCACTGGATTAGCGTCACTGCCTTTGCTTTTTAATGCTCTTGTCACCCAGGATAAATGGAGATTGATGGCAACTATTAGTCTATTTTCTCACACTTTCTGTGGTCTGGTACCTTTCTGCTTGAAAACGTTGTTGTGTAAAAAGGTGACATTCATCAGCTATATTGTTCATTGGTTCAAATCATGTGCTGATGAAAATACCAGTGTAGTGCTACTGACTTAGACCATAAGAGCATGAGAGATGTCTGGGGCACGGTGTCAAACCTCCACAATCACAGTCATTAATGTAAATGACATTCCATCCAGGCAGTTCTTGACCATACATCACAAGCCACAGAAAAACCCATTACACTAAACCACTTACATACGAAAGACCAAAACCCTCAAAATATGTTATATGCTTGAGAAAAAGAGAATGCCAGTATCCTGTATTTCTTAAAGCTGAGTATCTCATACGGAGTTGGTACTTTCACATGGTAATCCTCTATCCACCATCTCTAACCAGAAAGCAAAATTAATACCAAATTCTGATCTACCTAAATAGAAAAAAAAAATTATTAAGTGAAATATTTTGCCTCCCCAACAGAGGATTTACAAACATTGTGGAGTTCCTATCCCAGGTAGTGACCTAATGGATGCCCAAATGCTGAGAAGCCAATGATGTAATTTAGTAGAAAATATATAAAATTTAAGTCTTTAAGAGCCACAGGAAGGAGTAGGACTGAGGGAAATTTTACATGAAATGACTGTAAACAGGTCATTATAAATAGTCAGATTCCTGTAGGAGCCAGTAACAAGGTGGCAGTAATCAAAGGAAAACTGGCAAATGCCTTTCTATCAGCAGTTAAGCAACGTTACCCATGTGCTCTCTTTTTAATTAGTTAAAAATACTTACACTCAGCCTTGTTTACATGCAGACAAGGATTTTAAAGTACAGTTAGCAGAGGTTTCCTACTGTTCCCATATAATTCAATCTAATTTATTTCAGAAGGTGAATTTTTTAAGCTCTGCTTACTGAGTTATAAAGTGGTCATGGCATTTCACATCTTTGTGGTGAGTTTGAGATATTGTTCTTCTCTTCCCACACAGCTTTTTAATAAAATGCTGCCAGTTTGCTGACCTTCCCTTCTTCAAGGTTAATGGTTTGCTACCTACAAATTACTCTCCATGATACAACTTGGGTTACGAACTCCAAAATAGTCTTCTGTTGGCTCTCCCTTCACTTTGTTTTAGGCTCAAACAAAAGCAGATTTCACAATAGCAAAAAGGGCCAGAGAAATGAAAAGAGATAATGTTGGCTTTAGAAACTTGTCTTTTTGTTCTGTTAGAAGACACAAAATTATTGCAGTGGGGTGATACTGGGGAACAACTGCTGTCATGTTCCGTAGAAAAGCTGAAATCCTCTGAGATTGCAATTTACCACTGCCTTGACTCCTTTTTCTTGCATACAGAGCCTCTAGGCTAAAGATATTTCAGAGACAATAATTAGTGACATTGCATTATTGTAAAGGTTTATAAAGATGTTAATAGTCAGACAATTTATAACATGCAGGCTTTGTTATCATTATGGAACATCTGTTATTTAAGATCCAACTGCATAACAAACCATGTCCTAGCATTTCTTAATCCTGTCACAGTTTAAGAAGCTAAAAAGAGATGAAATTAAATTTGATCTTGGGAGGTAGCAGAAATATTTGCATTCCATGGAGGACAGTAAAAGCAGAAGGTGTTCAGTACCACCTGGCAGTTTTTGCATCCTTCACTAATGCATCCCATAATGCTTCACCAGTTGGCCCTTCCCAGCCTTTAAACTTTGAGAGGGGATTTTGTAAGACACCGATGACAAGATTCCAGTAGCACATTATAACTCAGTATCCAGGAAATCTGCATTTGCTTTCAAGGTCTGGGAGCCATTTGAGTATCTACACTGCCAAAAAATATAACTCTGCCACTTCAACTGCAATTTCAGTCATAAGAAAAGGGGTAAGAGTCTCCCATTCTGTTTCACTGTTGTTTTCCAAGATCATTTACTTTACATGGAGCCATTTATGAAGGAATGGAAAATCACACAATGATGAAGCAGACCTTTCTTGGTGTACTTGTGGTACCCTTGCACACAGAGTATTGCAAACTGCTTAATTACTTTAATTTTGAATAAAGCATCTATTCCACTTCTTTTATTTTTAAGGCTTTTTGAGTGAAAACTGGCAGCATCCTGCAGAATTACACACTGAGATGACTCTTATTACTTTATAAACAAGATAACAGAGGCCAGATTTTGGCTTAAAGTTAAATTATGGCAGTTCTATTGCTGCCATACAGAAGCTGCTGAAGTTATGTCAACTTACTCCATAAGGCAGTAAGCCCAACTTTTTTTTGTCTAAGTTGTTGGAAAAGGGTTGAAAACAACCCTTTTTTTTTTTTACTAGTGCACTGTGATTGTACATTTAATACAACAAAATCACACCCCATCCCACCCCACCCCCATATGTTATTTGGAAGAAAATGCCTGACTCTAACATCTTCAGTATTTTCTCGATTTTTTAATGGAAACACACAGTGAGTTTTGACAGTACATTTCAGAAGTAATCTAGAAATGGAGATTTAAAATATAATTTGATCACAAAGAATCATAGTCATCTTATAGCTTCTTATTAGCTTTTCCTGTTTAATTACTACTTAACTCTGGACGGAAAAGAATCTTTACCGTACCAAATACAAACTCAGCTCCTGTAATGTTTTGCTGAAGTATTTATTTTACTCTGCATAAGTTTTGTTTTCTTGATTACTTAACCTACTTACAGCAACAACACCCAGGGTTCCTTAGCACTGGCCTGGGACATAGGTCTAGTTTGCAGCTACTGAAAACTCCAAGACCTCTGGGAGCACATCAATCATTGTCAAAATCAGCAAAGGTTTGAGTAACAGTGCCAAAGCACACAAACTTCCCCAAAGTGGCACTCAGCTTCCCTTCGTGTCCAGTGAAAGGACTTGCAGAGAAGCAAAGTTAGAAGCATCTTTAAGTGACTCTACATCTGGAAAAACTGGCCTTGTTAAGAGGTCTCAGGCTGGGGACTCAGTTCCTAACGCAAAACTTGAAAGCATTCAAGCCTGGTTTTCTAACAAGGTTTAGGACATGACAGTTTCACGCTGTCCTCCTTACGTAAAACGTGCACTGAATTAAGCAAAAGTTCCAGAAGGGATAAATCTGATAGCGGTACCCTAAAATATCATCTTAGCAGCATCAGTGACCTATTATGAAATAGGTGAGGTAAAAAGATTCGGAGATTCAGGGCTGAAGGGAAAGGACCGGGTGCTGCAGCACTGCCGTCAGAGTAAATCAGGATAGTCAAACTATCAATCCTTTTACCACTATGCAAAATTTATTTTAGTTAAAACTCTTAGCCTTTCATTATCTAAATTAAAAGTATACTGTGTGTATTGAATTCAGAGATTAGCTTGCTGTTATACACTGTAGTCCTACTTTGATGTCTCAGGATTAATATTCATGAGGTTTCAGACTATTAGCTACACATGTACAAAGTCTAACAAGAAATGTATCTTACAGAGTTCAATTATTGTACAATGCTTTACTTCTGATTTTATCTTTCTTTTCTTTTGTGGATTCCCATGGAGTTTTCATAAAATCAAAGTTTTAAGGTTGGTTGTGGAAGGTTTATTGTATTGATGGATCCGGCTAAAATTTGGACTTTCAAATCTGAAAGATATCTTTCAATTTCTTTCTCATTTTTACTAGTTTTAAATGAGTGAAAACTTTCAAATTCAGTCACCTGAAACATCTGAACTTTCAGCAGAACTGGAAATCAGCAGAAACTGTTCACTCTTCAATCAGTTCAGCCCAGAAAGTGGCACAACACTTTGCACACCACTGGTCAACACTGACTCTTGTCCCTTTCCAGAGGCTCTCAGAGACATTAAACCTTTGTAAACTCTGGGCCCCACAGGTAGCCAGAAACATAAGAAAATCTAAGCTGCTACTTTTTTGGAATTCAAGATAAGACTCAAACCCAAAAGTCATGGAACACTTGTGGGGTCATCACCCCACAGGGGCTGCTGTGCAGGGAGCACTTCCCACCTAAGCCTCTGTTAAGATGCTGCTTCAAAGTTTCTACGTCTTTCCCTCAGTGCAGGGGAGAAAGTCACAGTCTGCACAGCAATAGCAACAAAAAGCAATAACAAAAGGAAATGTCAGAATTTGAATTGCAAACTCTATGTGAGCCTTGACTGCTAAAACTAAATTCAAATTTGAACATTAAAGGTTTGAAGTTGCTCTGCTGGGGATAGGGGTTGCTTCTGCTCATCCCTTTAACAATCTCCTGGGCATTCCAGGTAGACTAGAGATGGCAACAGCTCTCAAAGTTCACAGGATTCATGTGAAATATTTATTATTTCAATAGAGAATATACATCAAATTACTCCTTATATAATGGATATTTATTTTTCTAATAGAGTTGTTGTGCAGTAATATAACTTTTGAAACATAATTTCTAATTATGTTAGACTAATTACTCCTGAAAACAAAAGATAGTTCAGACCATACTGTATAAGTCCTAACTCCTGCTTAAACCTGTGGATTTAGAAATGTGCAGAATTAGCATTTTGAATTTTTCCTCAATTTGAAATTTTGGAGCTTTACTTTTACTGTGTTTCAAGTGACACTTTAGTGAATTTGGTTTCTACAAATGCACATTATTCCTTACCATCAGTCAGGCTATTAAGCTGTCTGCATTGTTCCAACACAGCAATGTCATCACATAAATCTGGTTTCAGTTTAGCTCTCAGTGTAAAAGACTAAATGGAAATGAAACAAATGCCAATTTTCAGTCCTACAATTATTCCCTGAAAGCTTGATGGAGAAAAAGACTTGAAATGCCCAAACACAAAGAAGTGAAATAGTAACTGTTAAGACTAGTTATTTCTTCACACGAACAATCACAGGAGGTGTCCCTGCATGGCACAGTCGCCTGCTGTGCATAAAACCCTAATGTTGCAGGATCTGCTGGAGGCCCAGGAGCAGCTTCCTAACACTCAGCACAGGCCTGAAAACAACCTGACCTTCGGAGCAAGCTGGGCTGTGCTCAGCAAACCTGGTTTTCTCATAAAGGTTACCGTTTCAGTGCACAGAGCTGAGAGATCACAGTGTACTGGTGCTTAGATTTTTAAGGGAAAATTATTTTATCAGGTACCTCTGTTCTCAAGGAATAATGCCAGAGAGATTAAGAAGCATCTCTTCAGAATCAGTGTAGATATTTGACCCTGGTGTCCTGAAACTCTGCAGTATTTGTAATGGCTTACTGAGCTTTCTGCTTTATTAATAAAACTTACATAAAAACCTGCTTGAAAAACAAACCCTTGTATTTTCACCAGTAATATATTGAATGAATGTTCTCTATCAATTCTCCCCTAAACAGCTGGAGAGATATAGTAAATTTATTTTTGAGAGAAAAAAATTAATGCTGTCTACATTTTCATGCTGTGTTTCAGCTTGTTGGTAGTATCAAGAGGGAAAACCATGGAATATAACAACTGTTTAAAATTTTCTTTTTTATGCATCTTTCTGTGCCACAAGCTCAGTACAGCAGTGCAATTGTTGTGCCACTCAAATCTGCTGCTGCTTTGGCCAGCTTTGCTTACCCAGGGGCTGCCATGGAATCCCTGTCACTCCAACGAATCCTCGGTGCTGCACTCCGAGGTTCCAGGCATTTCAGCAGAAAACAAAGAGTGGGAACCACAAGCTCAAAGCTGCAGAACTGTTGGAGCTCTTCCCCAGGGTCTGAGATGCTACTGAGGGTTGTATTTAATCCTTTTATTTTTGACCAAATTCCTTTAAAGGGCTTGCTTTGGTGCAAAAAGCATCTCAGGTTGCTGCGAAATCCCAAGATCAGCTTTTAGTCACATTTCTTAATCAACATATTGGCTGAACAGTTAATGTTAGAATTCCAAAGCAGGAGGCACGGGGATTTCATTCTTTCATTATTACTGAAAGGAAAAAAAAATACAAAAATTATTTTTTTTCCTGGCTTCTGCCAGCTTCAAGGTCTTCTGTCAGCCCTATTTCAGTAGGAAATTCCAGCTCTGCAGTATGGACAGCTCATCTCTTTTCCCCTGCTCTCCCCAAATGCTGATAAGTAAGGATTATTATTTAAAGCAAGCAAACCTGCAGCACTACAGAATAGCTGAGATACGGATTGAGAAAACTGAAGCCCAGTAGCATTGTCTTCAAATAAATACAATTTAAATCATTAGCTTCTTAATTTGCAGCTTGCACCATTAACCATGGGGGGAGTTGTAGGTTTCTTCTTATCAGTTGACTCAGGGAAAATAAGTCCTCTGATGTAGTAGATTTATTTGCATTATAAAGAACTGAAGCCTAAATTCTCAGGTTTCACTTGGCAACACAGGCTTTATAAGAGCTTAGACTAATGTGTACACCACACTTAAAGTGAGATTTTACCTTAGGGGTGACTAATGGCTGATCTTTCTGTCTGACAATAGAAAGAGTAGCTGGCATAGTATTTTGGACTTTTACACTTGTAATCCTTAAAACTATTTGAGTTTTACCTTTCAATAAGTTTCAGGGTATACAAGAGCACTTCAGAAAAGAGCATTGAGAAGTGACTGATCACAGCCATCAGGTAATGATTGTGTTAAAAGGACCAAGTGAGTTTCTCCATAGATTATCCCAGTTGTCTGCTCTGGGAAATGCAATCTGATTTTCAAGTATTTGCATTTATATGATCAGCAGATCAGTGTGTATTAGGTGTGAGGTGATAGACAGGCTCGCGGTTCAGACATCCTCCTCACTCCTTTTGATGTATGAGAACTAGTTGGCCTCTCTCTCAAAATTCCTCTTCGTCAAGAAAATAACAGCTTTACATTTCACTCCCTTTTCCTCAGTAAATTTCTTTGTACCCTACAGTAACTCAAAAGAAATCCAACGTGGATATTAACACAGACAAAAGAAGAAACAAAGACAAAATCTGATGAGATTTGAATTCGTTTATGCAAAGTCCTTTCCTGCATTTTCCCACATTTGCGTTTTAGATGAAATGTGTTTTCATTTCCTCTACAAAGACTACAAAATAAATGTTAATCTCCTGTCCACATTTACAGACTTTGAACAGCATGTTGTAAGAAGCTTAGCTCTATGGACTTAGTAACAGTTCTTGTAAAAAGCTGGAGGCAACTTAGCACAAACAAAAGTTTCTACCTGAACCAAAAATTGGTCTGTGTGAATAATTTAGCCATCCTTTGTTAAACTCCTAACTAGGGCTTATATTCCTCTTCAACTGTGTACATTTCTAAGACTCGCTCAAACCCAAGGGACATGCAGGTGCAGGTCCTTCCTGCACCTTTGTTCTTCCACCCAGCTGCTCCCTTAGTACCTTCTACCTTATAAAGAACAGACAGGTCAGAAAAGCAGGTTCTAAATTTCAGAAAATGATAGATCATTAGATCTAGAAATAGCATGACTTTGAGCACATAGTCATGAGATCTAGTAAAAGAAAAAGAAAACAGAATAGAAGAAAAATTTGGTTTAGATACCAAGGTGAAACTTTCTGAAAAATAGATGCTGTGGGTCACACAGATGAGCTGTGGAAAGGTGGCAGATCATCTAACCCCACTCTATCCACCTTCTTCCTCATTCTTAAAGAGAACTAGAAAGAATATTTTTAAATGCACTATTTTTAATTTATTAAATTTTCTGCATCAGTAGTGTCTATGTAAAAGACATGAAATCACTATTAGATGGTTCAATTACCATCTAATAAAAATCTAATAAAAATAAAGTATGCAGAAGACAATCCATTTTTAAATGCAGTCCGTACAGCACAGGTCACTCTGCCTCTGGCTGAGTGCTGATGTCTTACCACTATCAGCCCGTTGTGGCAGAGCTCCTACGCTCGTCAGGTGCAGCATGCGTGGACATGGTGCTCAGTGAGCAGGAGGTCTCCATGGTGCTCAGTGAGCAGGAGGTCTCCACGTCCTTGAGCCATTTGCAAGGTCGTGCAGAGCTCTGCTTCACTCGCCGGCGTGCGGTGGGACACGGCACTGACAGTGTACCCGTGTCCGGGGGCAGCGCTGCAGTGATCGTGCGGTGGGACACGGCACTGTGACAGTGAGCCACCCACACTGGTACCCGTGTCCGGGGGCAGTGCTGCAGTGATTGTGCAGTGGGACACGGCACTGTGACAGTGAGCCACCCACACTGGTACCCGTGTCCGGGGGCAGCGCTGCAGTGATCGTGCGGTGGGACACGGCACTGTGACAGTGAGCCACCCACACTGGTACCCGTGTCCGGGGGCAGCGCTGCAGTGATCACACACAGCTGTGCAACATGAACACTGAGACAACTGGATTGCTAAAAGCATCCACACGGGACTTTGGAGATGTAAAAAACCATGCAGAAATAGCCCATACCAGAAGAACTCAGAGTTCATGGCTAGAACAGCAAAATGTTCCAGGTCAGAGCACACCTGACCTTCCGATCAAGCCATTTAACAACTCCTGACCCAGAACCAGAAGTACTGACTTTCTGCATGAGCACAAGCAATGTAGAGTTGACCCAAATATATTCCTTCGTGTATTATTAATTTTGACAGCAAATTACAGGCTTCATTTGGTTTCTTATGGACCTGAATGCTCCTCACTCTTCACCCCCATCTGACCGCTCCTAAATTCACTTTTTACATCTGAATTTGAAATTACAGTTCCTACCTTAGTGTCCAAGCAAACAAAAAAGTTACTTTCTAACTTTAGTAGAAGAAGGAAGTAGTTTGTTCATTTCAGTAATAAAACTAAACAAACTTGTGTCCAGTAGGATTCCTGTGAGTAATTACATTCCATACATTTCTAATTTTTCCAGGTCTCTGGTAACCTCACAGTCACTACACCAGTTTATAGGCATGTTTAGGCTGAACCATCTCAAAACTCTGTGATTTCCTACATACAATTTAGGGCTTATGACATGATCTGGGTATTTAATTTATGCCTCTCAGTTGCTGAGCCGTCTTTCTACTTCAGCTCTGGCTTTTATTTTTAGCCAATAAATCTGGCTAAATTCAGTTGAAATGTGGGAAGAAAGCCACGTTACCCTCCTGGACAACACAGGCCTTTCTGCCTACATTTTCTTGATGCATTAAAACACAAGGCTGTATTTTGAAGTGCATAGGAACTGCAGAAGCTCAGTGAATAAACAATAATTTGTTGTTCATTTTCAAAAAATATAAAATACAATTCTTTTCTGGCCACTTTCAGCATAATTTGTAATGATACCAAATACTAAAATATTTCAGAGGATGCTCGCTGCTGCAGATACTCCTGTTGCCCACACTGCCATATAATTTTGCAGTAATTTACTACAGAAATCTCCCTTTGTTCAGGCAGTGAGCTATTGCTGGAACACCAACAGGATACAAACAGAAAATCATGTGCATTCCATTGAAGGCATAAATAGGAAGTTTCCCTCACTTCCAGACTCAGAATTGACAGTAAGAAGCACGAAGATAAAAGAGACATAAAGATAAACCGTGTTTCCACCAAGTAATCTTTTTACAAGTACTGACAGTTCTGATGTTTCTCCCAAGCACTAACATTCTGTATTTACTGTTGCATTTCACTTTATGGATTTTTTTCCTCACATCGAGTTCAAACAGAATAAACAGAAGTTTGAGTTATAGCATGTAACATGGTCAGAAAGGGACTTTATAGAATTAGATCAATTCTTGTTTCTTATCCACCTGGATTCATAAAACACTTGTATTGACTCTCTGCTACTATAATCGTTGTGTTTGGTTGCTCAGGTTTCACAATCAATTAGAAGCTAAAGGAAGAGCTTTTTATGAGAAAATGGAAGTCATGGGACTTTGACAGTGCTGTTCTCTCTTCTTCATGGTTTTTCTCTGAAGAATTTTGAGAAAGTTTTCAATCTCTTATTTTTTTCCCTATATACTCATATTAAATAAAACCCTTCACTGAAATTCAAAAAACCCAATGATTTCACTGTCAGCAAAGTCAATGAAAATACATGTCTTGGTGTAGTTCCATAACAAAATAATCGTATTTCCAATGAAAGCATGAAAAAAATGGACAAATCAGATGTGAGACAAGTGAAATGGAAAGAAAGTGGAAGGGTGGAAGGAATTCTACTCTAGATAACTCCAGAGGGTTTCTTGTAAGATTCTCCCCTGAGTGATATAACAAAGGAACAGTTGGTAAAACTGATCCAGTATTGTCTTCTACAGGGAACAGACCGACGTGACAAGTGACTATTCTAGTGAAGGAAAGGCAATATATTCAAGAAGTTTCTAAAGAACTAATTATTCCTTAAATATTAGTATTAGATATTAGGAAATGCCATTAAGTATACAGGTGTATCCCTTAGATTCTCAGAATAATTTTTAACTGTCTTCAGCCTCCTTTATTTTCCTCAGGAACCTTAAACAACAGTGGCTTGAAATACAGGTTAAGAAACCCAATTTCTCCCTTTTGTTACTTTCAGGCCAAAATTAAACTGCTTGGATTACTTCCAATCTGGCTTTCAGTATGTATGAAGGAAGAAACAGTAGTGCCTGTGATTTAATAAAAGTGATTATCTGCAATGAAAAGCTATGACCCTTCTGTAATTCATCTAAATTAGATCTGCACAATAAAAAGGAAATTTTTTTCCTTCTTAGCCTTTCCATCCTGGCTGAGAACATCATGGTTCCAAGTGAGACTGAGATAAGCCAAGTATCTACCATCTGAGCATCCCTGAACACAAAGCTGTAACTGGGATTCTGACTTCATTCTCATGTCACACTCAGCAAACATTCCAGTAGCAGTGGGATGAGCCCCTAACTATGAAGAAAACTTGTATATAATGTGTCTACCAGCAAAATAAATAAACCAGTCAACAAAGTCTCAGGAACTGGGCACATAAATCATGTGGATTTTTAAGATCCTAGGAATTTTGTTGTGATATTTTTCATGCCCACAAAAATATTTAGAATTACAATTGTAATTGCAGTGGACGTTGGATCAAAGAATAAAAACTCCAGTTTCTGAGAAGCAAAAAAACGAAATTTCTATTATGGGTCAAGAGCAGTACAACAAACATTTTGAGTCTACTACAGTACTGTTTTAAGTATCAAGTAAACTAAAATTATTATGACCCTACTACTAGATTTTGCAATAAAAAGACTGTTGATCAAAAGGTATTTTAGTTAAGGAAATCTGAGCTTCACAAATAAAACTCAATTAAAAAAAAACCAAACCAAAAAACCAAGAAATCCCTCCCCAAAAACCAAACCAAACCAAAACCAAAAAAAAACCCCAAAACAACCCAATCAAAAAGCACCAGAAGATAATTTCACAAACTCAAAAATCAAAAAATAAAGTTATGAGTACCTTCTGCTCAGAAGATTTTGAATGGTCTTGGGACCCAAAAGGGACTCTCACATGAATAGGATGTATCAGAAGGATGGTATGTGCTTACCTGAATATAGCTTTAGTGATGAACATTTCTGCTTAATAATGCTAACAATTTAATTACTAACCTATGCCTTCATTGGCAGCCTGGGAATTGCATTGCCTTTGAATTTCCTGCTGTACCTTAATTTCTTGTCTCCTAAGAGAGCAAGACTTTATATGGGAAAGAACACGTGAATCTGCGCCCTTCCTTGCTCAAGTTACTGGCATTTCATGGAAAGGTTCCATTGTGAGTTTTGGTCCGTGACCATGTTTAAAACATGCAAACAACCTTGACTGAATTAGAGGCTAAAAAACCCATTTTCTTCAAGCAAATTATTCTACTTTCATTCTCGTGTTGTGTTGATATTGACTCAGAATGATTTTTCAAAAGATATCCAGGTCAATCCAATGATTTATTTAATTCAGTTCATGTGTTATGGTTCTGAAAAGGTGACTTTCATTGTCATTTTAAAATTACCACCTTCATATAAAAGTACTAAAAACCTGACTAGAAAACAGCACAGTTATACTTAATTTTAAAACATTCCATTGAAAATATTGGTAAATTTCATCCCCAGAACACTGAATACAATAGAAAGTGTAAACAAAATATTTCAAATTTTTCCTGCAATTTCTACAGCAATACATTACACCTTCCAAAAGCAGGCTGGATTACATCTCTCAGATTATCAGGGATTTAAAGACTCTAACCCTTGTCACAGGTAGATCTCACTGACTGCTGCTGAACAAGTGCTTCCTCTATCTCGGTTCATCAGCTCCTGAGGCATTTCTAGACAAGCAGAATCCCACAATTTTCTGACATATTTAAGAACCTTCTTATTCCTTTATCATCATTTTGTGTTTTGTTCAATGTCTCACCAGAGCAGTAAGTATTAAATATTACATTTTCTGTTCAGAGCAATATTAAGATTCATAGCTTTTTTACTCTAACACTGATTGCCTTCACCTCCAACAAATTAGTAACTTAATACTGAATGCACACAACCATAGCAATGAAAATTAGAGGAAATATTATATTATTCTGTGTCCTGGCACAGTTACTTGGGCTGTTACTAAGTTACATGAAGGGAACTTTCAGCAATTGTCTCAAGAAATGTGTCAATGTTTAAGAGAGAAAAGAACACAAAACCTAAAAAGAAGGGTTATGAGTTCTTGCTGAACACAGGAGCCAGAAGATTTTGATTTATAACCCATTTCCTTTGGTAGACGTTAGATACTTGTGTGCTTGAGGAAAGGAAGATAGCTAAACCCAAATGGATATAAGCTGCATCCTCACCTCAAGCCTGGAGCTGTATCTATTATTTTCACAGCTAGTTTCAATAAGTGGCAATGTGCTCCTCGGCACTGATTCACACACAGCAGAACAGCCAGCACCTGGCTACTGTGTGTGAAACTGGGGCCCTAGCCAAGAACCAGAACACTGCTGGGTGACAGAAATGTATTTAATAAAACATTTCCCACAAGGCAATTAACTTCCTCAATATTTGTATACCAATGAAACTACACAGAATGAAAAGAAAATTATACTTGCCATAATTCCATGTGCCAATTCAGCACAGGAACTAAGAGAGGCAAAAGCTACAGTCATATATTCCTGTTGACTGAAAGCAAATTCTGCCCAAACCGAGTCTTAGCCTTTCAAGGGGGAAGGTGTTGCTCTCCCAGACCCTGGGGATCTCTGGTCACTCACCCTGGCCTGGCCCAGGGAAGGGTGTTTGCTGCTGCTGCTGCTGCGGGATGTCTTTGGGAAAGGTGGAAACAGAAGCAAGCACCACCTTCAGCAGGAGGATCCCGGGAAGAACCAGTGCTAAACCTCTCCTCTGCCCCTCTTTGACCACCCTGCTCACTCAGCAGCAGACCCGTGCCCCTGAGCCCCAGCGAGCCCCCGGAACTGCCAGCAGCACAGAGTGCAAATCCAGATCAGTTTTCCCCCACTAAATCTCCATGGTTATTTGCAAGCACTAGAGGATATTGTGGATCACAGTAAGTCACTCGAGTGATTTCTTGAAATTTGTTCAGGGAAAGGCTGAGGCTTCGCATTCCAAAAATCAATAAGGTTCGAAGCAGCAGTAAGACATAATACGCTGTAATACGTGCAATCCACACGCTATTGCACTTGATTAAAAGTGTGACTCCTCTTTTATGGGATGTCTTCCGGCATACATCATTTGTATTATCACACCAGACACTGACTTTTTGGGTTTTGTTGAGACTTTTTAAAAATTGTTTTGGGGTCGTTGAGGGTTTTTTGTTTGGGTTTTTCTTTTTTTTTGACTGAGTTACTCTCCCCCAAATATGAATCCTGAAAAGAGTATCAAGCACAAAATGCAGCATGGTCTACTAAGTCATGACAAAGCAAATTTAATAAATAGATAAAAACACACAATAATATACTGATGAAGGTGGTAAATAAATAAGCAGTGCAGTTTGCTGGTTTCCTCTGTGTACAATACATGAGACCATAACTGCTTTGCTAAACTGTGTCCTCCAAGAAAGATTTCCAGTATCAAATACAGCACTGATTGCATTGCTACCAAATAGAGTTCCCTGTTGTGTTTCCTTGATTACATGTAAATATTTCCTAAATTGGACATGTTTCAAGCTACATTTAAAATTTGGTACAATTGGGTATTGTGTCAAAATCGTGCAAGGGAGAACAGGACTACAAGGTCCAACAGTTTAAGATTTATACCTTTTAGGTTGAAATGAAGGGAAAATAATTTATTCTAGATAATGTAATTTAACAAAAACTAATAAGATACTTTGGGTTTATGCGATAGAAATTATGTCAGTTTTCTAAGCTGTTAAAAACACAAAACTGGAGTTTAGCTCATGTGAGTCCCTAAAGCCTCAGACACTGTTCGATTGTTCTTAATAAATTAAGAACTTTAAAGTGTGATGTATAACAAGATGTTTTCCCATTACTCAATAAATTAAGTTGTTCAGTTGACAAGAATTTAATATGTAAAATAATGATACATGGAGGAATATATTAATAAAACCCTGAAGTTATTAACTGCTCACATCAAAATTTCTGGATTATTTTAAGGATGCAAAACTGTCATCTTGATATATTTTATTATGTTAGAATTCTGTCATAACCATCTTTTCCGAGTGCTGAGAGTCTCCAGAGAAATGCTAGGAGAGTACTAGAGAATACTGGAAGAGTGGTTACCAGTTCACAACTGAGATGGTTTGCTTTAATATACTAAAAAAGAAATAAGAAGCTTTAATTAATGCAAGATTTATTTCTGTGAAAATTTGCTTTTAATCTATCTATCTATCTACTTATCTATTTTCTCAGAACTTAATGGTAAGTTGCATGTTATTTTATTTTCTGTTAACTTTAGTCAGATTTCTCCGCTAATACGAAAACGTCTCACAATGTTATTACTTCCTCAAAATAAGAAAGCCAAGGGAAAAAAAACTAATTGGTTTTCCCCACACTCTCAAGGGTTTGAAAGATAAGGATGCACTGAGAAGTTTACTTAAACTTTAATACCTCCTTTAAAATTTTACATCTGATGCCACAGGAAATATAAATCAGAGTTTTAACAGAGTTTTAACAGCATAGTCTCATTGTCAGCCGTCTAACTATGCTAAGTAAGCAGGAATATTCTCAGGCTTTGGGGAAATTCTCGATGTTAATATGAGAAAATCCAAAATGAAATTTGCCTTTAGAGGAATACCACAAAAATGCTAAAAATAGTTTAGGACACTGATGGACTTCTGAATGAACACTGACATTTTCATAAATGCTTTTAGGTATGTTGACACCATATTCAAACAAAGGAAATTAAATTGTAACTCTACAACGTTTGCCAGTCATCCCACCCATGTTTTCCAGTTTAACATCTATGTTGCATTTTATACAACCAGCCAACTTATTTTCTAATCCAATGGGAGACAACTTTTATATAAATGTTGAATGGGGCTAACTAAATTCTGAATGAAATTTTATCTTCCTGATGAAATGCTTCCATATTGAAATGCTCAAATTTTACTGAGACAGAAATATGATGGGCAATACAGTTTGGGTTTTTTAGAGAATATTTTTCTATTCTTCAGTGGGCCAGAAAGCACACTATAAATACATACATGAGTTTGTCTGTGTACATGTCCTTAAAAACCCCACAGGATATGTCTTGTTTAATCCAAGACTCAGAGACAACTGAAAACAATCCCATTGCACTCTTTCCTCAACTGTTCAGCTTCGTGACAGAATTGCTAAAAGCCAGGGAATTCACTCTGTCCACTGACTCAGAGCTTTTGGATTAGGAAACGACAGCATCAGCAGTAGGACAAAAGATCTGCTTAGTCGGAACACAGATCAGGACACAAAGGGCAAACAAGGGCACAGCTGCTGCCAAGGAGCAAAAAAACCTCTTTGGCCCTGTAAACCCTCCAAGAGCCTCAGTCAGATGCCAGAGTTAAGTGCCCCAGCAGAAGACACGCTGCTCCAAGCCAGTCACAAGAAGGGGGAGGTCTCCCTGACTCTGGGAATGCCACATGCACCAAACAGATGATTTTTCTTTCCCACTTCTGTTTCTAGGGCTGCCTACTCAACCCCACGTGTCCTGTCTGATGGGTTGTACATGAACTATGCAGGTAGCTCCTGCAGGTAATCCAGGTTCTCCTTAATAAACCTTGCTTTTTACTTAACAGACCTGACACACAAACTTCATTTCTGGAAGTGCCACGTGACACTTCAAGGGTACACTTCAAAAATCATATCTCACCAGACTCGGTGAATCAGTGTTTCTAGGGATACAAGGCCTTTTCTTGGAGCATCGCTAAAGAGCTTTTCTTGCAAACATTTTTGTAATAAAAACCTGTGTAACCTACCCAAGGGTGCCAGGTGCACCGAAACATCGAGCAGTTTGGGCATGATTAAGCCCCCTGTTGCTCCCCTGCTGCTCCTTGCCATCAGCAGCTGCTTGTTTTGTTTTCGTAATAGAACCACACGTGCTGATGGCTGCAGGAGCAGAGAGCTCTTTGACATAACAACATCGTATGACTACAGATCTCATCAGTGACTTTCCATTTGAAAAATGCAAAAATGCCAAATCCCACTTCAGAGAAAGCTGAAGCAGAACAGCATTTCATGAAAACGATGATCAGAAAGCACTGGCACAGGCTGACAATCCTAGGCATCAATCAATATTCAGCGAATGATACTATTGAAAGTTTTCAGTTCTGCAAAAAGCACAGGAAACAATAAAAATTTTCAAATCCAGACCATGAATTGCAACTATTTTAGCCATTTTTTCTTGTAAAAAGACATCTTCTTTCTGTTGGAAGATCAATACAGAAGCCTTTACAGAATGTCAGGATACTACAAAGCTGTATAAAAATCTCTATCATGCTGCTCACTTGAAGTTTCACCACTCTGCTTATCCATAAGAGTTCACATTTTTAGAGATTTCACCCCCCCAATTTTTAAAATTACTCTTCCCCTTACAAGGAAGTTTTAGACTGCAAAGAGATCTCCTGTCTGTCTTCTCTTCCCACACTGAACAGACCAAGTGAGCTCAGCCATTCCTCATACGAATTTGCCTCCAGACCCTTCACCGTTCCTGTGGCATTGTAGAAACCTACTAGAACTATTAGGTTTTTTCCTAGATTTCAGAATTTTGCCAAATAACTGTTCCTTAAATTCAAAATAGTGAATTTAGTGTATAATTTCTTAAAACCTGCTTGTCCAAAGTCAAGGTTGCATCTTTGACTCCCACTCGCAATAAAACACATCTAATTCGTATTTTCAGGTGTGACAGGAAGAGATGTACTTCGATCACCTTACCCTAATTTGACTCTTCCACTTTTCCCTCGGTAAAAATTCCACTTCCCATATAACACTTAGTCATCTTGGTTAATAGACTAGGGGAAGTTATTGTCAAAGCACAAATTAATGAACTTTCTCCCATTAAATACTCCCTGTAGTCTTTAGATATTAAAAATTAGCTTAAAAGAATGCCATGGTCTAACTGTGCCTCAATTCCTCATTACTAAAAAAGAGCAATTTGCTTTTTATCTCATGCTCAGATCTCAAAAAATTTCTACAAGGACATTTGAGTTAAAACTTTTAAACTTTTGGAAAATTGAGCGATGGGCCATGTAATGTGATCATAAGTGATCCACCAAAGTATCTTAAGAAGATAAGCCTTTCCTTGTGATGGAATTTTCAAACAAGCTTTGTTGTCATTATACACTCGACCATCTACTGGGATATTCAAGACTTTAAGCCTCAGAGTCAGGTTGTGCAAATAGTAACAACAAAAACCAGTCCTGGAGGAGCAGGACACAGCTACGACGCCTTCAGGCGGTGGCAGGGGAGATGAAGGTTTGACCGTGTCAGTGAGTGTATCTGCATAAGCTAATAATGCACCAGGGACAGGTAGCTGAGCCTTTGTCACCCTCAGTTTTGGAAAATTTCAGTCTCTTTTGGGTAGGAGAGCAGCAGGAGGGACGGGGCACAAAACACTCTACTTTTACTATCTGTCTGTTTCATTCGACATTTTCCTGAGTTAATTCTTTCCTAGACACAGAAGAAGTTAATACTAACAATCAAAGGCAGAAAATACACTTTTCTCAAACTCCCCTGTATAAAAAAAGCCCTGACAGGCCAGCAGTGAATCTGAGTTCAGCTAACCACAGAAAGACAAGGTCTCATTACCAGTCTGAGAGGTTCTTTCACATTCTACACTCATGCTCCTGAATGGATCCTTTGCTCATCGACCAAGCCGTGACACAGAGGCAGGAGAACTGTAATATCAGGGCATGTAAGTTCCTGACCTATCATGTGCTGTGATAAAGTTACTAGTCTTATTTACCAAGAAGATAAGGAGGGAGTTAAGGAACTTCGAGAAATAATTTAACTTCAGAATTCTGGTAATAATAATGATCTAAAAGCAGTGCAGTCAGGAAACAGGGCTATTTAGATAATACTGATAATGGCACAACAACAGATTAAATACTCTGGAACCCAGCCAAACCACTAAGAAACAGGATAATAAATCTATGTCACATCCCAAACAGCAAGCAGTACCTTTCTCAAACCCACGCATACAAGGTCTGGCACTGCCTATCCAAAACTTGATCACTAGCCCCAAAGCAGCCTTGCTATAAAGAGAAAATCTATCCTCAAAAAAAAACCCCAAAAAACAAAAAACCCAAAGCCCAAAAAACCCCACAACCAGACCTAAACTAACAATAAAACCAACCAACAAAAAACCCAAAACAAACAACAAAAACAAACAAACACCAAAACCAAAACCAAAAAAGCACCAAAAACCCAAACCTCAAAGCAAAAATCCCAAACCCCACTGGAGATAAACCCTTATTAATACCAAGGCCTCTTGGACATCCAAGTATCACCATGATGAAGCTGAGGACTAGACCAGCAGCTTTCTGCCCCTCTTGACCCTTTGCTCTCTGTGAGATTTCTCTTGATGGCTCTTCTACCCATCAGTACCATGCAAATTAATTTGATGTTCTGATTGACTTTTCACTAGCCTTGACAAGAATATTCCTTATTGTTGGCATTTGGGTCAGGCAGTGTTTGTCACTCCCTTTATGTCACCTTCTGGAATTATGTCTTTCTTTGGACATTTAAAATACATGGTGCCTCATGTTTGTCACACTTAAAGGTTGAAAATCTTCCTGTAGTATTAACCTTAGGTCAGCAGGAGAAGAAGGAATTACATGTTAAAAGTGATACGCATCTCATTGCTATAAATAGAAGAAACTGAAATAGCAAATAAAGCTAACAGGAAGCGCCAGTGTGGGATATTTCTCTGTCTAAACAAGCCGATGGCTTCTGTACAGGAGTATTTATTGACACTCCTCGAACAACTATTGGGAAATTTATTAGGCAAAGAAATTAGGGAGATTTCAAGAACAACAGAAAATGGCATAACATCATCCTGAACAGAAGAGCTTTCTTGTGTGAAAAGAAGCAGCTATTTTTTAATGATGGAGGGGATGGTATGCACTACTATGTACTTATACTCTGAATAACGTGGCTGTTCTGTCGGGTTTTATGTAGCTTGTACATCTGTTTTCTGGTAGACATCTGGGCTCGCATCTTGCAGCAGACAGGTAACTGGCAGTAGAGATGTGTTTTTTCCTGATTGTAGATATTGTCACAAAAATGACACTGAGATGGGAGAAGTACATGTTTTTACAGACTAAAATTGTTACCTAGACCATTTTCTTCCACAATTAAAATTTCTCATTGCTTTCTCACAGCACTCTGGTAAGAAGGATGACAACAAATGAAAGAAAAGAAGAAGTCTAACTGACCAACAAAGTTTCCTTGGTTGTCCCCTACATCCAGCAGTTCCTCTCTATCTTCTGACATGTACAGTAGAGAAAAAAAATTAGGAAATGAACTCATCAGGTACTGAATCACACACCAGAAGCCTCAAAAGAAGACACTGTATATTCCAACCTTGCAAGTACCAATCTTTAACACATCACTTATGCTACAGCTGCTGCCCAAATATTGCAGCTCTGCCCTCCCCACAGAAGTGCAGAGGGAACCTCACAAGCACCATAAAGACTGGGGCATTACTGAGGTGGAAGAGGACACTCTCTCAGCCAGGCAGCTGCTGCTCCCAGCAGTGCAGTGCAGATGCTGATGGGGTTTGACAGGAGTGATAAGTAGCAGCCAAAACCAGTTCAGAGCAGGGAACTCCAGCACAGCAGAGATATTTCCAGAGCAGTCTTTCCACAACCCCTATCAGGCAACAATTAGCACGATAGAATAGCTGAAAAGAGAAGTCAAAATCCAGATATGGCTAGTAAATTATTCCAAATCCAGATTTAAACCCCTCACATACACATAAACACATAAAATTAGGATTTCCAAGTTTTGTTTTAGTTAGCTGTACAGAAATGGTTAGACTTTAAAGGTAAGCTAAATGTCTTTATGACAAAACAGAGGCACTGAACAGTCTGTCTGGCCTGGACATATATCCTAGATATAACATCTGCTGGAAAACTTTAAAAAAAAAAACAACCCAGAAAAAAACCAAAAGGAATAACAAACTTACGGTTTGGCCTTGTAAGAAAACCCCCAGAACCCAACAGCAATAATGCAAGACAGACAAAACCACTGATCTTGACATACAAATTCCTAAGTCTTCACCCAGTTCTGAGCAGTTCTTTGGATCAATGGCTCCCTAAGCAGGTCTCCGGCCACGTAACCAAATCTAGAGTCAAATACTTTGCTTTTAAGCAAACTAGCATTGCTTAATGGAAGTCACTGACATACCTTAATTCAGACCATCTGAGAATTAGGTCTCTAATTTTATTGTTTCCATCACCTTTATGTTTTAAATCCTCTACCAATTTTAATTAATTTGTCTCCTCTAGGCTCTCTGGCTCAAAGTTCTTTGAATAAAGATGGGAATAGGAACACAAAGAGGAAGCAGATTTTTTACTCCAAGCTCAGCCAGCTTCAACAATTTTAGCTAAAGGAGACTTTCGGGGCACTGAATAGTCTCAATATTGTTATGTGTTTGGGTTTATTATCTGGATTCTGTAGTGGATTGTGTTTCATATGTGTATCCTGATGCCTTATCTCAAGCCTTGGATTAACTGAATTTTGTTTTTTCTCAGCAACGCGGTAGGGGGAGAAAAAAAACAAGCTCAAAGCATGAGTGCCAATCTGGTAGAAACTGGGCAGAAATCTGTTTGAAATGCCATAAGAAAGAAAGGACTGTACAACTGTCCTCTGCAGAACAGAGTGCTCATTCTTCATGGCATCTTATGCAATCCATACTGCCTCAGAACTCCTCACTTCAGCTCTCACCCAGGCTCTCACTCAGGTAACCTCTGACTCCTCTGCCCCTCAGGCACAAAAACCTCTTAAACTGAACACAAAGGGAAGTTTCTGTGGACTTAATCGGAGTGGTCTGGGGATAGAAATAAAAACCTGAGTGCTGCTTTCATTCCAGGGCGTAGTTTAGAGAGGTTTTCTCAGTGCAAGTCCTTATCATGTGCCTTCCCTATAATTCGTCACATGGTCAGATGCCAAACAAATTATCCTGTAATCCAGTGGGAAAGGATCAAAGCTGGTACTTTCTGCCTTATTGCATTTACTTCCAGAAGTCAAGGAGGATATATCTGTGATAAGAGTACAGAGCAAATGATCACACAATAACTCCGTGTGGCTTTGAAGCGGGGATAATCACAGCAGAGCTAAGTTAACCTGGATGCTGATTTCTTTTTCAAGGAAGGTTTTTTGAACAGTGAGTAGTAGGAAGATCTACTTCCTACACGGACTGTCAGAGCAGCAGGACAGTGCTCTGGGGCAGTGCTGAAAACTCCTTTCTATATTCATAGTTCTGCTGGTCAAGTTTTGAAGTGGGCAGGCTGTATAATAAAAGCTCCTTAATTCACCTTTGTGTGGTGAAAATTTGGGGGATTTTGATTAAATTAAATTTTGAGGTATTGTTAATCAGTGGAGCAAGACTTGTGGAAGATCTGCCAATATACATTTTTGCTACCAAGATGATGGCAGAAGAGTGGCTGACACTCAGATTCCCTGGTGTAGCTCAATTAAATTGTTAAAATATGGACATATCAAACTATATTTTACACATTTTAGAATATCACTTGCATATTATACAGTGTCAGAGGCAGAAAGCAGAGCCACATTTCTAAGTTCATGTTGTTTTCTAGCTCCTTTGTTACCTGTGTAGGGGTTTAGTCAGGGAAGCAGAAAACAAGAAGAAATGTGGAAGCACTGTAATGGTCCTGCCTTACAGCAAGTGATGGCATTATGATAAATCTTAAACAAACAAGATGAACTAATTCTCAGCAGCTCAGATCTCTAGCTGTTAAATTTTTCCCTCTTCATAGATCAGAACTTGGAAAATTCTGGACCATGAAAGATTTAACAATCAAGGCAGGAGGACCAAGGTAATTCTACAGACATTTTCATATGTTTCACTCAGTGATAAAACCAGCTTTCTCTATGTTTCTTTCTAGTTCTATAATATGCATTTTCTTTTCAATCTTTTCAGTCATCAGCCATGGTAGAAAACAAGAAAACAAGCCCCCAGGACATTACCAGCATACACTACACCATTGTAATGATGTGATACAATTTTAATTGCAGACAGTTCTTATTTGGAACATTTTCTCCCGTTTGGAAAAAGTACTGCAGTAAGGAACAGGCCTGTGGATCTCATCAATTATAGAGCATTCTTATTCCCAGGTAGCACTGACTGCACAGTCAGGCTTTGCTCCAGGTACTGGGGCAAAGTGGGAATGTAACATTTTTACACTAGGGATGCGTATCAATGTAAACAAAGGGACAATATAAGCATGCACTACTGAAAATCACAGACGTAAGCATTCAGCCCTCTCACCTTTTAATTTGCTACAAAGGTAATTAGCGAAGACAATTATGAGATAAAGGCAATTTATTTTATGGATAATTGCATGCATTTCTAGTATGAGTGGATTTAGAATGGTTCACAGAAGTATTAAAGCCATTCATCTCATAAGCTTGTTTCCTGGCTATTCAGGGTTTCTTTCCCCACTCAGTAGTCTCAGCTTTGCCAAATGATATCCAATGGAAATTTGTACCAATACTTTGGGCACCATGGCTCAGCCGTTACAAAAGCCTGATGTAAGTTATCTAAACCTGTGAATCACATTATCCTGCATGAGATGTTTTTGTGAAGCAGTAACGCAGTGCATTAACTCAGCCATGCATTGCAATGGCAACTTCCTCTACCACTTAACAGGAAAACATATCCTAAAACAAGATACCTCCTTAAAAGTTTGTGCCATTTAGTAAAGTTTGACCTAACTGCAATACCAAAGCAGTGCTGGTAACATCCTGACGTTCTGGCTTTTGCTGAACAGTGCTTGCTCTGCTTCTCACTCTGCCCCCTACCAAACAGGTTGAGGGGCAGAATAAACTGGGAGGGACACAACCAGACAGACAACCCAGATTAACCAAAGAAATATTCCATACCATGTAGCATCGTGCTCAGCAACAGAATGGAAAGGAAGGAATTTTAGAGGGGTTGACCTGTCTTTTCCTCAGGAACTGGCTGGGCACTGGTCTACCCATGGTGGGGGGGGGGGGCGACAATCATCTTTTCATCATTTATTTGTTGCCTTCTTACCTCTTTTTCCGCTTATCCTTTACTTATTAAACTTCTTTTTGGTGGTCCCCTGCCCCCAATATTCCTTATTTCTGCTTTTCCTTTCCTCCCCTCCCGAACCTCAGGCGGGGTAGGGGAGTAAGTGAGGGAGCAGCTCTGTGGTGCTCAAGTACCCACCATGGTTAACCCACTACACTAAGCACTGAAAATAAATAATTAATAGATGACTGATGCAAAGGGCTGAAAGGTAAATTTGGTATTAACTCCTAATGTCTAATCACAGAAAAATACCACAGAAAGGTTCCAAGAAGCCATAGGTGAAGAAAATACACAGCAAGCGTACAAGGAAAATTGGAATGACAAAAGTGCTCTCTGATGTATTTGGGAGGCAGCCTGTCAGCATGGTGCTATGATAATAAATAAATAATACTACATTACATTTATGCGGTGCCCTTCAGTGACAGACCAAGGTGCTTTGTCAGGTGAAACACAGCAGAAGCAAAACAGTGCTGGTACATCAATGCTTTTTCAACATGGATGCAAAAAGGCCCCAATAGAACTGACTTAAGTAAAAACTGTTGAAAATAAAGGCAAGTCATTATCATGGGAAAAAACAGAATCTGCTCTTGACAACTTCAAGTTAGAATTAAAAAACAGTCAAGGGGAAAAAAGGCTTGTAGAAGTCAGTAGCATTAACAACCAGGATCAGAGGTGATCAAAGTAGGAAGCAAATGAATGTTTATGCAGTTATGCATGTAAAGCTGTAATGAACTAATTTAATACAGCAGCTTTCATGCTCCAGGTATTTCCTAAGGAATAGATTTAATCCATATTAAATACAACACAAGGCTCAGAGTCAGGCACTAGTGTAGCAGAGAGTAAAAAAGAGATTGGAACCATAAAATAAAACATGTCCACTCTCATTAGCATTTAACTGTTACAAAATGTGCCCTGGAGTTGGAGTTCAGAGTCCAAGATCAGCTCAAGTGGTTTACTGATGCTGTCCATGGTTTTAGACTCCAGAATTCTTGATTCCATTTGAAAAATGATTGTACTATTATTATTTATTATTTATTTTATATATATTTTATTATAATTCACTTAAGGACTGTACTTGTAACTATTTGTCAGCAAAGGCTGGAAGCACCGATGGTATAAAAAAAAGCCTTGAATGTGCCAAACCACCTCCTATGACACACATTACACTTGTTCAGCTTTCAGTTACACAAAGTCAAGATGGTTTCATCAATACAGCCCATCTATTAATGCAGCTATTCCAGTAGAATTTTGTAATGTGAGGTACATACAACTCTTCAGGTTATATCAAAACCCTCAGAAATATGAACCAACTACAAGATGAAAAGAAGGCAAGTTGATTTTTGAAGGGATAACTGTCTATAATTCGTCATTTATTGAAGACCTGGAGCTGAGTGCCATGAGCACATCGTGGGCTGACTGCAGAGGAAAGGAAGATGACTCTTGGAGTGTGCAGGGCTCTGGCATTCAAGGCAGGATGGACGAGTCTTTCATTTGGTCTATTTAATACTCATCTATTTTATCTGATCACTTTTGATTAGTGCTGCAGTTTTCACTTTGTACTTTGACTAGAGAACTCTGATGAATGCAAATGGGGTGAAAAAGCGAATTATAAAGGTCACAAGAACAAAAAATGGATTTCAATAAATCAAGCCCTATGAGAAGTCACGGCAGCCCAGCAAAGTTCCCACTAATTGGAAAAGGGGAAATGTAAAAAGGGAAAAAAGGAATACCCAGAGAACTACAGCTGCACCGCTGGAGAGCTGAGACCCATTCATATAAGAGGGGTAGCTGCAAATCCTTAACCACTGCTAAGATGACAGGGATACTCCTCTGTTGCCAGAGAAACAAGCACATTGACAGTCTTTTATCAGCACTTCAAGTTTGTCTTGTTTCCTTAGGATTTGAAAAGTGTAGAATTTGTCATTCTGCCAGTCCTATTACACTATCACATGAATATTATCACCCAACAATTACACACAGGGCTGGGCACATTTGTTTCCTCTGTATTTGATACGTGAGGTACTTTTCCCAGTATTTGGCATGTAAAGTTTGAATATTCAAAGCAGCCTAATGTATTAGTAGTATAAGTACACAAATCCAAATATCCCACACTCTGGTTGGATTCGTTCCACTCCTCTGAGAAACAAAAGCAGTCACTGCCATCTTCCTCCACAGTCAAAGTCCAGAGGGCAACTCAGTGCATCAAAGAGAAGATTTGATCTGTGTTTCCAAGTGCAAATGTCACACTACAAACAATCCTATAATGTAATTTTACATCACAATTATGCTCTCTTCATATCAAATATTCATTGAAAAGAGACACATGCTCCATCAAGTTATGAAAGAAGACTGAAAAACATTGATAAAATCTCAAGATTGCAACTTGAATTTCAGGAAAATTTGCAGATCTGAGCTTCCAGCTCTTGTTCAAAATGAAACACGTCTGAAAGCTGTGTAGTGCATCCCTGAGTGCAGGAGTGAAAAGCAAAGGGTCTAAATGCTGCTCCTACCTGTGTTGTCGAGCTGCTGGTTGATGTTAGGAAATCCACTTGTCCTTTCTCTCTCTCCCAGCTGTCCAAATTCCAGCTGGAATTATATTTGCTGAAGTGTACCTATAGGATGCAATGTAAAAAACATTGTAATAACAGTAAAGACTCCTTAGGTACTGTCCTAACTATGTTAATGTGCCTAAATCAACTTTGCATACTGATTCCAATTCTAGAAAACATCTGCTGCCTCCACTCACTCCTTAACTTTCCTCTTTCAGCATTTCCTGCAGGTTTATGGCTTATCTTTTATGCATATTGATCATGGTTTCAGCAGTTTCAAGTTAGTTATTTTTGACATCAATAAGGTTCTGAAATCAATTCACACTGAAATCTCTGCATGAAAGCCAAAGGAAATTAACCCAATGAAGCATAGGACAAAATGATATAGTTTACTCATTTTAAGTCACTCATGAATGTCCATTACAGGTGTAAAAAGCAGAATACTTTCAGAACTGAAATTGCTTCCTTAGAGCAACTGGCTTACTGCTTCCATTGTCCTGAGAAAGGAAAGAAAACCAGCATAACATGGTGCAGTGCCAAAAAGCACCTTCGTTTTACAGAAATGGAGAGCATGAGTTCTTCTTATCTGCAACTTTTGAAATTTAATTTTCGAATGAGCTGGAGTTTAAAAGAGAAACGACATTTCTCAATTCAAGGAAAATATTTGCATTCAATTTTTCTATTTTTTTAAATTAAGGAAAAATTTAAAAATATATTATTACTAAATAAATCCTTATCATTTTGTAACACCCAACCTATACCTGTTGGCTCAGATTTTTTTGTCTTGGAAGGAATATTCCTTGTGCCTGCTGAAGACACATACAATGGCTCTGGAGTGGGAATGCCTCGGGTGCTGAGGTCTGGAAAATATCCAGCCACACAGCAGCTTTATAGACATGAATCAGAACTGTAGGCATCTTTTTACAATTTTCATGGAGCACTCAGCGTCTCTCTTTAACAGATTTACCAATTTTCCACTCCTCAATAGGAATATTTTTTGGCACTTCTCTCATATAAATTATTGCTAATAATTAAAATGAAATTCTTAAGATGTGTGAGTTCATTAACCGCTTTAATGAGAAAGAACATTTTGGACCTTATTATTAGACTGTCATCAGTATCTGTTAGACAGTTAAATTAATAAAGTGATTATATTCAAATAACCCAGGCATTTGCATTTTATTTTTAACATTACATGTCTCTCTAGCTTGCTCTGAGACTGGGGAAAATTTGCTGGCCATCCAGGAGTACAGTCTGGGTGGATTTCAGTGCATTGGATGCCTGGACCTCAAAAGTACTGAGGGGCTGAAATAGCTGTCGTATAGGTAAGGGCTACTGGAGCCTCAAGGAATGATTCAAGTACAGACATCCCTTGAAAATAAAGATATTGTGGTGCCTTTAGTGCTAGAAAGCAAAATGCCTGAAAGAAAAGTGTAGAGAAGAGACATTTTTTATCCTTGAAAGCATCAAGATAAAGCAAGACATGGCAATAATTCTCTCCTGCACTGCACTCTTGGAATACCACTGACATTCTGTGAAAAATACCCACTGGCTAAAAGCAATATACAGAGTGGAACCAGAGCTCCTGATGTCCCCTATTCTTGTGAAAAGCCATGGGTGTTTTGTAATGAGCTCATTGTGCATCTTTCTCAAAAGGATCCTCCAGCTATGCAGGGGCCCTTCAGTGCTTTTCTGGGACACTGATGCAGTCAAGGCAGCAGAAGAGACTCAACCTCAGCTCAAAGAGAAAAATGCTACTGCTCTGAAAATTGTACGTCAGATGGGGGAAAAAATGGTACCAGTTAAAACATACATGCATAGATGATTGTAACTCATTAAATCTACATCTGATTTTAGTAACGTGTCTGCTTTATACATACATATCCCTCACACTGAGATTTCAGAACTGAATTTTTTGCTACCAAATGTTATTCAAGACAATGCAAGCAGCTTTTTTGCCTCCACCTCCTCAGCACTAAAGAAAAAAAAATCATGAGTTTTCTTCCCTTTCTCATGTTTCATAAGTCACAACCTTCACGACAACAAATAAAAATGAAAAATAAAAGACATATCCAGTGTGCCTCCTGCATAAACCAAATTAGATTTAAAATTTTGTAATCTTTAAAGCCAAACAAGATAAACTGCTGCTTTTTAAGAGGCTGTTAGATTTACCAAAGCCACGTGGAAAGAAACTACTTGAGTGAGATCAGTTGCTCAACAGAGAAGCAGAAAGGAGGAAAGGGGAAGATTTTTTCAATTCAATTAAGACATAGCTCTGTCTCAGAACTCTGTGGTGCCTTCTAGACAAGTGCAACTGATGAGGAATTTAAAGCACTGCTTCTTCTACTGAGTCTGCTCCAGTTACAGAACTCAGATATTTTCAAAGAGAAATTTAGCTGAAAAAAATAGCATAGCACCTGAACAACTGCTTAAATATTTATGCCACAGCTTATTTCTTTCTTCAGAGCTGCACTTAGCTGCACAACTGAACATTGCAGTAGTTACATTCAGACTCATCCCAGGGATAACGACTGGAACTAAGTGATGTATTCAGAGCTGCCATCATTGGAAGCAGTGTTGGATGCTTTGGCTTGAACCAGCGCTGTCGATCACTGTGAGGCTCCACGAGAGCTCTCTTTTGGTGGAGCGGTGGAGGAACCCCCACAGAGAACTACCCCAGTGGTTCCCCTGCCAAGGTCTCTCATGTGAAATTCCCTCCTGTCTTGTGAATATGCATCCTACTTCCCATTCCACTGTTCATTTAATCACAGTGACAAAACGACAACTGATGCATGTGGCAAGCTCAGAGCCCAAAAAGCCTTTTACTGGAGCTGAGAGACGAGGAACAGTGTGAGCATTGTGTTACAAATCCAGAAAATCCAATGGGCACCCCTGCAGCAAACACTCCTCAAAATAACTTTGAATCCAGCTCGATGGCAGCTAAAGAGAGATGAAGTCCAAACCAAACACCAGCTCCTCAGGGATTCCAAACGTGGTCCTGATGCAGAGCTGGGAATCAAACCCCACAGGCAGGCAGGGAAGTTCTTGAGTAAAACATTCCAATTTGCCATTCTGGAATACTCTAACATAACATTAGCCCCAAGACAAGAGCACTTTAAACATTATCTGGCTCCTCACAGTCACACAGCTAACAAATAACCCAATTCAAATATCTACCAACAATCCTTGCAATCACTATCATTCTTCTCTATTCACTAAAGCCAATCTCATCAGTGACTGATCCACTTATACACTGTAAAAAAGGGAAGGAATGTGTGTGTTGGCCTATTTATTCTTCCTCTCACCAGAGGTGCTATTTAAATCATTCATCCAGTTACATGTGGTAATCAGAACTGAGACAAAATTGTATGTACAGCATTACATCTTTGGTTTTCTGTGGGAAAAACACCAATAGTACATAGACTCAAACTGCCAAACACAAATGTAATATTGTAACTGATAGAACTACGTGAAACAATTCTTTTTTCCATGGAAGTGTTACAGCCATTTCTGGACAGAGAAATGTATCTTCCATAACAGCTTCTTTGAAGTAGAAAGTGTATTTGCGTTTAATATCAAACCAGGGTTTTATCAATGACTGTAGTTCAAAGTGAGAAGTCATTCAAATTCTGTACACTGAATTAACTACCTTTTTATTGAAAAGCTGTTAACTCTAATGATATATCTATCTTTAATAACTCAATGAGGAATATTAAGGATGGGCTGAGATTCTCCAACCTAACTAAAATTATGGCATAAGAAACCTGTTCTGATTTAAAGTAACATTGTATTTCACAAGGCTTTTAGTGGGAATGTTTAATTTATGGCTTAAAACTACTACAGTTCTTCAATTTAAAATGCTATTCCTTGCTATCCCTGTGATATACTACATGTTCATATCTTCCTCTGCACATCAGCTGGTTTCATTTTAGAGTTCTAACAAGCTTTACACAGGCTTGTTACATGCCTGCATCCCAACTAGATGCTGTCATTCCTCTTCAGCAGGTGAGAATGATGTAAATTTCTACCACAGATTTAAAGCACCAGAGACAGCTACTTCAAATCCACTGTTCCCAAAAAAAAAACCCAACAAAAAACCAAAAACAAACAAACAAAAAAAACTGTACAGAAAAACTGAAATACTTCAACATTTACTAATGTTTTTTTGTTCTGTAAATGCTCAAATCAGGGAAATATCAGGATTATCAAGCCATTTTGGTCAGGATATTTTATGAACACATCAGTGAAGAGCTACTTGTTCAAGTCCAACTATGAAAATAGTGAATGTGGCTCCCTTTGAAAACACAAGATATCTCCAGAGATTTTATTTCTAAAAGGTAGCTTTTCATGTTAGAAATATTCAATATGATAAAGAGAAAAAGGGCAAACTAAAAATGAGCTGAGAATTTGGGCTAAGTTCTATACATTGTGCTAGAAACAAAGGAGTGGTAACATGAAAATGTAAAAGCACTTTATTTTGATGTTTTGAGTTTTTTTGATATTTCATTTCAAACCTGTCAAAAACTCCATAGTCTTCTCCTGAGAAGGGAATATTCATGCATGCTCCTCCTCTGCAGGTTCTGCAGGACAGCACTCATCCAATTATATCCAAATGCAAGACACAAAGGATGAAGCCCTCAGTGAGGAAAACTAGGGCGGCTATTGGATCTTTTGCCTTCAAACCCTGCACTTCCATTCATTAGTGATTAAATTCCAGTTTACATAAACAGCAAATTACAAAGACCACCAGGAGTCTTCTGTATTTCTATTCATGGTGTTCTGTACTAGCAAATCCAGGAGCTACACGGCTTTGTGGGGAGTTATCTCTGCAGGGATGTGATTTTAATTTCTGAAGTTCTTCCTGACAGAGAACCTCCCCTGAGAAAGGGAAGTTCAAGGACAGAGTTACAGCTTGCAAAGAAGAGCAAAGGCAGGCAGGAGTGAACTGAACTGTGTCTGCACTGGACTCCAGCCTCTTTGAGGACTGCTTAATTTCCTCTTCCAAAGTGATTGAGATGATTCTGTTTCTAAAGAATCACTACAGTGTTTTTTAAACACGATTTTTCTAGGCAAAAAATTATGCCTGTGGCCTACATTCTAACAGGAAACTACAGATTATCTTGCATTGGAAATTTCACAGATAATAAAAACATCAGGCCAGACAGTATGCTTTGTGTTTCTGTGTCCTGTGAAGCCATTTGACACAAGAACTCTTGTGGATTTTGCTGTCTCTATCTTTTTGACTCTTTCCTTCAGTATCAGTTATCAATATAGGAAAAAATAGTATATCCTAATTTTTACCTTGATTTAAAATAAAAGGAAGATCTGACCAACTGAACATCAGCACAAATTAAGATACAGTAAAAAGCATCCCTAACATTTAAGACAGATCAAAAACAAATATCTCTAAAACAGCTTAGAGGGATTATAAATACGCATTTCAGCAGGCAGGAGATTTAACACTGAATAAAGGGAAGATGCTGAACCCTCCCTTTTGGACTCTGAACTGTATTCCAGAAATGCAAAATAAAGAGTTAAATAACTCTTAAAAAAAGCATAGGGATTGTTTTGCTTAGCAGGAAATAGTCAACAATTATCTATTTGCTTTATGAGCCATTAACTGGGGAGCAGACATGTAGGTTCAGACACACGTTAATGGAACAGCTGTCAGATAAAAGGGTGGCTTCAGAAGTATGTATTCTGCCATTTGTAATGCTGATGTCTCTGTGAGCATCTGTCTGCAGATCAGTCTGATCCAAAGGCCACCAAAGAGCACAGTAATCTTCTCAGTGACTTACGTGGCACTGGCACAGGCTCTAGACAAATTTAAGTCGAAACTGGCAGCCTCTAGATAGATGTTGCTAAATCCTGTTAAAATAGATTTAATTAGGCTTAATAACCTGAATTTGTCCCTAATGTGTTAGATAAGTTGTGGTTCTCTGGAGATCATCATGGTGGGTTAATACTGTGGTATTAAAGTAGCTTTCTCCTCTGCTTAACGCAGTGCCATAATCCTTCACTAAGATCATTGTCATGGCTGTACATCAAAGACATAACGGTTATATATTATTAGACAAAGTCTTCTTTAATGTTAGATTTGGCAAAAGTGGTTTTAGTGCTTAAGTAAAGAGTTTCAGCCAAATACTCCATCAATGGCTTCTTGGCATCGAGTTTTGTGTAAAAATGTTTGTCGTTTGTTTGCAGTTTTTAAAATTCATTTGATTGTTATTCAGTAGGCAAAGGGCAATTAAAAAAGCATTCGAGGTGTTTCATGGGCTATTAAATATGAAGAAACAATGCTTTAATGGTCACCATATTTGTAATAGGCTTTAACCTAACAAATTCTCATCTCCAATTTTAATGTTTTACCTCCGTATTTTACATTGTTGGCAACTTTTCTCTGCCCACTGCTGCGTTAGGGTTCAGTACCACTGAGTGGTGAGACTCAACTGGTCCAGCACTGTGGAAAAAACTTATGCCCCACTAGAGAAATCAGCAGCCCTCTGTTCAGACACAGGCACAGTCCTATTCTAGCATGCCTTGCTGGTTTTACAATTTTGTATCTATACTGGCAGCAGTAACAATTATTATAATGATACATCATTCTAACTACAGAGTCCAAAGAGAGATGGTGACTGAGAGAAAAGAAACTTGACAGAAAGGACAGGAGAAAATATTTATTGCATCAGTACAAACTTCTGTTTAAAGTCACTAAAAACTAACTTTAATCAAGATGAAATTATATTGGTAACATCAAGACTCACACTAAAATTGATTTTGTTTTTTTATTTGGTCACCTTCCTTCCATTGATATTAAAATAAATCCTCCCAACCAGTACTTCTCACGTCTTCAGAGGAGGTGGCCGTGCTAAACTAGACTGACTATCTCAGCTGGTAAAACCTCTAGTCAGCTTCACACTTCCATATTTTACATACGGCAACAGTCTTATCTTCCAGACTAAGAAGATTCATGCTGATAAGCATGCACTGATACAGTATATTGTAACAGATCCAAGCATCTACATGTCCAATGCAGACACAAAAGGCAAATAAAGACTCCAGTGAAGGCCACGAATAATGTTAATGCTTTGAAAGTAGCTATCAACGCTAGGAAATACTTAGATAATAAGGGAGACCTACACAGCAAGATTAGGACTTTAAACATTCCAAAGAGATCATTTGCTTTCTATGTATTAAAATCC
The DNA here is from genome assembly GCA_013397975.1 of Machaerirhynchus nigripectus. Lineage (NCBI taxonomy): Eukaryota > Metazoa > Chordata > Aves > Passeriformes > Dicruridae > Machaerirhynchus > Machaerirhynchus nigripectus. The sequence goes on along the minus strand of VZRQ01007964.1, from coordinate 185,886 downwards.
TATTACATAGGAAATTAACAGAAAAGTACTGAGAATTCTAAATCTCAAAAACAAAGCACTGCAGAGCATACAAATTAGCACTAAATTAAGAGGAACTGCTGTGCAATCTGACAAAAGAATGTGGTGAAGTTTCTTGCGGCACAGTGTGCTGAAACAATCAAGTGAAACAGTGGCCCAAAGGACAGAAGTTCTCTCCCTGGAGATGGAAAGCAATGCCCCATCTCAACAACACGCACTGGTGCTCACTCGCTGGCTGAGCCAGAGTAAATCAAATTTATAGGGCTAGTCTTCCTTCCTGGGGCAAATTGCCATCTCACAATCACAGAGATAAGGCAACCTTTATTATCCCTTAATTTTCTCAGTGCTTCTCAGAGTAGGACCTCTGCAATACATGCATTCCCCTGAATTCAAAGATCCCAGAGCAGCCTTAGGATCAGTCTGTCCCTGGGGAAATAATGAGAAGCACATGGGGAACAGAATTTAATGACAGATGCCAGTGTGAAACTGAATGCTCCAATTCCTTTTTTGGTCTGATACAATGACTAAAGCAAGCAATGTCGAACAAAAGAACAGAGGACTCAAACTGCAATATGCAAACCATGGGAAAGAGAGAACTCAAACGAGGTCCAGTAGTGTTTCCAGATTTTAAACAGTAAAAACCAAAAGGACCGAAATACCTGGCTCTTTAAAAGTCTAGTCAGAGAGTTGAATATTATATTTATAATAATATTACCAAGAAACCAAAACTTGTCTTGCATGTGACAACTGAACTTGGAAAATGGACACCAAAAAAACAAGGAAAGTATCATTCTAAATCTACTAATCTCCCAGTACAAGATGAAGAAAAGAGAGAATGGGACATGGTGCTTCATTAAGAAATTTTTCTTTCTTAATGAAAAAGAAATTTTTCTTTGAATGCTATGCTTTAAAGGGACACAAAGTAAAAGAAGAAAAATCAGTAGTTTAAGAAATATGTTTCAATTAGAGATATGACTCTTTCAAGGTATGCAGATCCAGCCTCAATTTCAGGAACAAATTACAAATATATATTATACATCATTTGGTGAGGTCAGGGTTACCATGAGAGGAACAAAGAGGTAAGATTGGGCAAGTCCTTTGGGAAGTTTTCCTTCTCAGGTAGTGTGGGAAGATGAACAAGTTAAAAAAATGCCTGAACTTCCAGGATAACCAAAATAAAAATCTAAATCTATACTGTGACCAGTATTCAGGGATGTTGGTGACATTACCAACAATAATGGCCCATGAGAGGAACTGCAGGTTCAAGGTTCCATTTCCTTATGACAGTGCTGGAGTATGGCCCTCCACCCCACCCCTCACACAGTAACAGGCTGCTGAAAACATCTGCAGAGAACAGTTTTCAGTTGCCAACAGAACTATATATGCTGCCTTCTGAAAGCCTCCATACTATTCCTTTGTCTTGGAAAACATAAGGACTCTGGAAAACATAAGGTTAGAACTCATCTGACTCAGTCTCTTTTTGGGAGCTAAGGCTCCCAGTTACCTCTTCAAGCATTTTTCTTTCTATAAAATCAAATGACAGGGAAAATCTGTCTTATGTTTTCTGAGAAGTTTGATATCACAGGGAGGGTTGTTCCATGCAGGGTCTCAGCTTCAACATTTACCTGTTTCAGCTGTTCAAACTAATGTTCACAGAGTTTTACTTCAGCATCCAACCCAACAGCTTTCCATCAGTGTGTGGGGTACTTAACTTGGGTTATTGTGTGATTTTATAGTAGTTTGAACAGTTTAGAGCAATGCTTGGCAAAGGCCCTAATTATAATCAGATGGCTTTTTCAGGCAATCATTGCACATAACTGTGTGCACAGAATGTTCAGCCCAAGAGTCCTCATTTCAGACAGGACCTCTTCTCTAAGAGACACATACACTTTTCTGGCCTTCAACTACAGTAACACAGAGCAAGCAATTACCTGGACCGTGTATAGCAAAAAACCCACCAGCATAAAGTCATGTAAAGCCAAGCTGAGAAAATACAGATCTAATTTTAGCAAGATTTGGAAGCCTTGTGTGGAGGTATGGTTTTTCAAACAACCAGTGATTAAGTTGAAATGCTTGTCCTACATGATTTTGCGCAAAAGAAGGCAAAAACATAAGAACACTAAGGCTTCAGTAGGTTCAAAGTTCTTAGGTATTCCTTACATCAGACTTTTTGTATTAAACTATGAACGCAGCATTTCTTGCTTTGATTGCCTTCAGTATAATAAAAAGAATAATTGCCACTTGAAGATTTCCAGTAATTCTCATTCCAGTGTAATTAGATGTAATGATTAGAATCTCTTCTATTGCATTGCAGTTTTTCCTTAGCACCAAGGAACAGTGATACAAGTTATTTGCATAATTAGCTGCAGTTAAATGAGGAACACAGCTTAACACAAGGGTTGCCATTGCTTCCATTGGAGCTCCTCAAACCTTCTGCATAACACCACAGTGTTGTGCAATGACTTGGCAAACTGTTTGTGTCACGTCATTATCCATAGAATTTATTCTGTTAAACACAGTCTTCTCAACCAACTTACCCATGGGCTGGCTGCCCCCTGGTTCCTTCAGGGAAACATTCCCTTTACACCCCAAAGACAAAGTCATGCTTCAGTGTTAACTACTGGTAGGCTGCCTGCCTCACCCATCAAGTTTCAAGCACAAGCAGGAGAGATTCAGCTTCTGATCATTTCCTGACTCAAGAGTGGATCTCTGCACTAAATGCATCATAAATATTTAATGTATGTTAGCATTTGCTGTTAATAAGAGTACTCCTAAAAACCCCACTAAAAATTTTGTAATTAAGTTCTCATTTATCAACAAATATGAACATTTAGATTCCAATTTCTTGGACCATTAGTCCAAGTTTTTCCAATAAGTTATGCAAAAAAATTACCAGGAAAAAGTAATTTATAGAATGATTTTTGCTTACTAACTTTTTAAAAATAGCAACAATGTCAGCACAGGAATTATATGCTAATAAAGGAATATACTCGAATAATTTTCCAGTCACACTGGAAGAAAATAATTTCAACTTAAAGAAATATGATAGATTTCTTTACTCTTTGACTCTCACTGAATGCAGCTAAATGACAATGATGCTCTTGTTCAAGGTCTAAATTATATTTTGATCTATGTTTTCCATATCTTCCATCCCAGGACTGCACTGTAACACAGCAGATTCTTCTTCTCCTTGACCTTTCTTTCATTCCTCTTGGATAACACTGTTGCTAATTTGTCCAGCAATTGATCCCTACCTCCACCCTTCTCGTTAAGCATTGCAACAACAACGACTGTTCCATCCCCAGGGCTAAAAATAAGCAACAAAATCGTTTAACTGGTTATAGGTGAGGTTTTGCTACAAGGAGAGCTACCTTCAAAAGCTGCATTTAAAAGCTGCCCCGTGGGGCTGTGGCCACAGAGCAAATGCAGCAAGAGAAGTTCGCCTGGAGCCTCCACTGCAGCTCTTGGAGGGGTCTGCAGCACACAGCCCAATTTCAGTGCTTCTGTTGTTCTTCTCTAAAGCAGGGATAACGAGTATTTCTCCTTTTCTCTGAGTGCTGACATGAACTTTCATGCATTTACCATTTCTCAGTACTTGTGGTAAGTGAATGCCCAGTTCCTGGTACACTGAAACGCAGTTGTAATGGGGAGAGAAGAGTTTGATGCTTCACGTTATGAACTGATGCTTCAAAACCAGAAAGTACGGCAAGAATTGGTCTGGGAGAAGAAGGAAGGAGGATGCAAGCTTCTCATATGGTGGAATTTTCTTATACCAAACCAGTCAAATGGTTAGAGGTTGGCACATTTCTATTCCATGATGGAAACAGCTTTTTCAAATTGATACTCTTAAAGGAAAAAAAAAAAAAGAAAAAAAAAATCTCATTTATATAGCTGCACGTTGGAAATTGTTCCAATACACATTTGGGCCAGTGCAAAGGAGCTCTCAAAAAGCCATTGTAAGAGGCATTCCCTGCTCAGATCAGGAATGGAAAATAAAACAGAGAGCTGAATCTTCTTTAATATCTTTGGCAAGAGGCTGTTTAAATGAAAGCCAAGTCTGGCAGTGCGATTGGAGACTCTACTGTTGGAACATGTTAAATATTTACAACAAAACTAGGCTGCCTCCCTCCTAATTGCAGTACATAACCTGGCACAGAAGATGATATCTTGCCATGAAATCTTTCTTATGGAACCTATGAAATAACTTCCAAGGGAAAACATTACATTAAAAAGACAGAAAGATACTCTGAAATTCTCTAACAGCCACTTCCATGTTGGTTTAGCCTTTACAAACTAAAGATGTTGATGATTCTATTAGCTTCTCCATCACCTTCTCCATTTTTTCCTACATTGTGTAAGAGCAGCTGATGAAAAATAGCAGGTTAGGTAACCAGAGAAATGCTCTATCTAGCAAAGCATCACAAGACATTTATGGTTCAAGAAGGTCAGGATGAATACATCCTGTCACATCAACTAAAAATAAACCTCTGCTGTCTTACCTCACTCACTCAGCTCATTGCTCATAACGTAACTCTATTCCAGCTTGCTCTGCTTTTGAGAAAAGTTTCTTTACAGCTTACCTTAGTCAGGAAATTTCCTAAATCCCCACTGACTTTGCTCCTTACTCATTATTTGCTCTTGTTTTAATTACAGTAACTTAATTCAGTGCATTTCTGTATTTTTTACAGATCTGCTATTTCCAATTTCTCAGCTATTAGAAAGCATTCAGCAATTTTTGTGCAATGCCCTTTTCCCTGTATGTGTTCTTCAAAGCAGCCAGCTACTGATATTCACACAGTAAATCAAAAAGCAGATTTCTTTTCAGAAAGATAACATAAATCAGCGAGTCAGCATGATGCTTAATCTTAATATAAAAGTTTTAAAGATTTAACAGATACTTAATTGGAATCATTGCTCAATCTCAATGCACTTTTGGCAAACGTGGATACCAGCCTGGAAAATTCAAGGCTGGTCCTTTATGTGCTGCATGTGTACCTTCAGCGCAGAGCACGGGGGAGACCAGGCAGCATTTGTGGCTATCCAAGCCTTTGCCACACGCTGCCTTTTGCTAGCAGGGCTGAGCTGGCTCTGCCACAGGACTGAGCTGGAAGCCACGTGCACGTCATGTGGGGACAGCTCGCAGCCTGGCAGCAGCTGCTCTTCTCCAGCCCTGGCTTGTCCAGGCTCAGCTCAGCCCCAGCTGTGGCCCCACAGTGTTTTGGGAAGCCTGGGGGCGGGGGGCGCTCACTCCTGGCCGCAAAGGACATCGCACGCATCTAATGTACAAAGGACAGGGATCAGGATGCAGCTCACGTTTCCTCGCAGCCATTCACTCCCTCCTGATTGTACCCTGCAGATTTGTAAAGGCTGAAAGTTCATGGAGGAATAGAAATGTTTAAGGCCAAGGAGAAAGCCCAGGACAAGGATCCTGCCATCCCTTCAATGTTTACACTTTGTCAGCTCCGTTCAAACACGAGCTGTGGGACTCAACACAACTACTGGATGAAGTGCAATAGGCTGAGCTCTCCAGATGAGACAAATGATCTAATCGCTGCTAGGAGGAGGTGCAGCAGAACTGGCAGAGGCTGTGACATAGCTTGTTTTGGAGTAACAGATTGGATTTTCTCATCAGGCTTACAAAGGGTCAGACTGCTTTCCGAGAACATGGTGTGCCAGCATTCCTAGCAGTAATGGGAGTCTTGCCTGTGAGCAATCCCAACAGCATCTGTAGAACACCTTTTATTGACAGTGAAGCAAAACAAAACCCCACCGTGATCCATTTTCCTAGCGCTAAGTTTTAACAGGAAACAAAGACACCCTTTCCAGTCATCACTGGGAATTCTTGTCACATCAGAACTACAAATCTGTGAGACTTGAACAAAACACTTCAGGAGAGTAACTTACATCAAGAAGCAAGTGTTTTTAATTTAAGACTGAACTTCCAGGAAAAAAGTCAGTGTGATTTGAGGCACCTTTTTCATAAGCCTTTTAGCCCTTCCTCAAAACAACATGTAACACTTGAATAAAAGGGCTTTTTTTGCATGTCATGACAAACAAACCCATTTTCACAATTTGAGGAGAAGGGGAAAAGTGAAAGAAGTATCAGTGTCTGACTTGTCATAGCAAAAAAAAAA
>VZRQ01007964.1:58150-179665 GCA_013397975.1 Machaerirhynchus nigripectus | reverse complement strand
AAAAAAAGAAAAAAAATTTGACGGCCACAATATTTTGCTTCCCATTCCAAAATGGGCTAAAACTATTCAGTTATGAGTATCTTTATGACTCGTCTGTGCACTTGAAATTCCTTAAATTCTTACTGGATGGCAGAGAATGTTCACCCAGTAGTAGGCATAAGAATAAAGTTTAGATACATTGATGCCTACTACTGGTCACCGTCAGAGGAAGGGTATTGGACCAGACAAACATCTAGATGACTTTGCATTCCTAAAACCCATAGTAAAATGAAACTGGCACTTCCTTTTCTTTCTCCCCCTACAAAAAGCACTCATGAAAGCTAAATCCTCCAGGTTTTGCTTATATTTACATAGGCATAGTGAAAGAAATTTAATTAAGTCAACTGAAGTATGAAAGCAAGAAAAAGCAAGAAAGTCTGTTGTCTTTCTTGTTGCTGCAGCTTTTTTCAGCAAGAGATCAAAATAGCTCCTAACAAGAAAGCACTTCACATAAGTACTATGTCTGTTTTATTGTCTAAACCAGGACTTCTTGTTGTGCATGTAATTTTTACTGTATTTAAAAACACATTTTAGTGTTCTGACTGGTGCTAGCACTGTTCTGGGAGAAGTTCCTGACGTAGCTACCACTTAAGCTCTGCAACCAAATCTCCTGACTAGGCCAATCAATATTTCTTTTTTTTTTCCCCTTTTTGTATCATTAAATGTGATACTCCTTCCCGTTGTCCTAAAGAGGCTTTCCTAGAACTGCTTCAGAGGTGTTCCTCTATCAGCTGCTTCATGTGTGATGAAATAATCAACCTTTCTATGAGATTACCTTTATTTTCATTTTAGTGCACTCATCAACTTGATTAGGGAAGAGAGATCCAAATTCTCTATAGGACACTACACTCACTGAAATGAGTATTTCTACCACTACTGTATTTGACTGCTGTAATCCAGGAAGATTTAAACACTGGATTCAGAATCAACCAATGAGCAAATCTTTTTTTCCCCACAGGCTCCTTATATCCATGCTGCGTGCAAAACAAGCATTTATATTCTTCAGACTTTGTCACTAAACCAGCCAACCTTGTCTATTATAGTTCACACTTCATAGTTCACTATTAAGTTCACACTTAATAATTTAAACCTGATACTTAAGAGAATGTTGTGTTTCCAGATACTGAGACTCTCAGGAAAAACAGGCAAAAATGCTACTCAGACATTTATTACTCTAAAGTTTGCTGCATTTAGTAAATCAGAAGTTAGCAGAGCATGTAAGGGCTCCTTGTATAGCCTTTTTCATTGCCAAAGTAATTCCACAAGTAGCTGTCCTTGCATCTGTTGGCTTTAGGATCTGATATACAACTTGGGTGTAAAAACCACCTACTTGCAAAAAAAGCTGATATAAAATCTTAATTGTGAATATAAAATAGCATTGCATGACTATTTTGCTAAAAGTATATTCTTAGGAGAAAGACAGGAATAAAAGCTGGGCCCTGAGATTATGATTTGCTGAAGTTGCAGGCAGAATGTCAGGGAGCAAGTGATGTTTAGAATGAGGAAAGTTATCTGGGCCTTTGAATTCGCACACTGATGTGTTCAGGATTCAGCATCAGATTTTACCTTAGCTGCAGTATTTCCAGAAAAGTATTATACACATTATTATATTGTCCTGGAGGGATGGTACTACTGGACCTCCATTATTCTTTTTCTCAAAAGCTTTCTCATTACTTTTCTGGCTTTTTTGGGGTGGTATTTCTAAGAATTGCACGACCAGCTGCTATTGCTTCAGGCTGCACAGAGGATTTGCACATCCCCACTGCCAAGTAGCTGGGAAGCCACTGTAGGAATACTATTCTATCATGTATTTGTAGGCAAGTAATTCTTAGAAAAGATACCCTTGGTTATGACTCATTCCTTCCTTAGTAGGTACACCATTATTACAAATTATAGCTCTCACAATGTGTGAGACCTAACTAGTGCACTATAATTACAAATGAAAGCTAATGATTCTTCTACTCTTCAGCTTTTTTGTATGGTATCATCCTATTTAAGATTATAAGGAAAGTGATAACATCATGAATAAGAGGCACAACTACATCCATCATTTTAACAGATGCCTCTTTCCCTCTTCTGTCTTACTGAAGGCAAGAGACAGACAAAATGAAAGAAAAAACTAAGTCTCATTTCATATCTTAAGACAGCCAAGAGCTGCCAAGCCTATTCCCTGCCAGAATGGAGGAAACGCTGTCAGGTAACAAAACCCTAAGGCTTTGTCTGATATCCTCACTGCAGGAAACACCAGAGCTGCGGAGAGCTGTGAAACACACCCGTGTGTGGGGCCGAAGGCTGAAGTGCCCAAGCTGCCACAGGTGCAACACAAATGACAGTCATTACCCAGTGAAGGGGACCTCACCCTCAGCACTTGAATTTCGTTAGTGCTCATGATTTTTAAAACTTTTAAGCCACTGATAAAGCTAGCCCAGAATTACAGTTCCCAAAGCTCAACCCACAAAGCAACTCAAAAGAGAGGTTAAAATCCAAGCCTACCTTGTAGGGAAGGACCCTGTAAAATACCCCTTTCCTTCATCTCCTGCCCCATATCACCCCTTGTGTCTATCCCAGCATGAGATGAATCTCACATTAACACCCCAAGAGGAACCAGTGCCAGTGCCTGATGATTTCACTGTTCTTTAAATGCCTTTTGACGGCACCCGGTATATTCTCCTCTGTAATTTTTCCAGGAACTGGGGTTAGACTAACAGGTCTGTGGTTTCCTAGGTCTTTCCTCACACTCCTGTAACTTAGATATCATTGGCCACCTTCCAGCCAGCAGGAACCTCCACAAACTCCCAAGGCCTTTGGTAGATGAAGAGGGGTCCTGCAGTGCTCTGGGATGAACTCCATCAGGCTCCATGGACCCTTACAATTTCAATGTCCACAAATAGAAAGGCTTGCACTCAAGATCCTCTGACAGGGGACCTGGCAGCCAAATCCTATCCACATTCCTAAAGACTGAGCCAAAGCAAGAATTGAAAGCCTCCACTTTCTCTCCATCCTTCGGCGCGTGTGTCTCTAGGTGTGACAGATGCCAGTTGTGCAGGCCTGCCGGCTGTACCAAACTGCCCACTCCTCACACACCTTTTTATACACACTGGAATTATTATGAAGTACAGCACTGTGAAAAGAAAATATGACAGACATCACACCTTTACTCATGCTATAATCATAGACTGTCACAATGCAGGAAATTACTCACAGTCATGTGAAATAGCCCCACTAGGGATAAATGAAATGGAAGTTTCATTTGATCAACTCTAATGTCCTTTGTAAGGGTTACAATTTCAAGATCAATCAAGACTAGATACATCCAGCAGGATATTTCAGTAAATTTTTGATCCATGTTTTTTAAGCTTCCTTTTACTTTCACACTCAAAAGAGGCCACCACAGTTCTGCAATGTGATGTATCTTAAAAGACTTCAGCTTCGCTTCATATATCTTTATGGTCACAAGCTGAAACTCTACTAACTAAAAATTCTTTGTTCAATCTGCGTAGCAAATGAGACATCCAAAACCTCTCAAGATTTAGCTCAAATGTAGGACTGGCAAACATTTTCCAGCCCTGACTGCCTCCTAAAACCACAAGTCCTTCTCCCTTCTTCCCACTGCCCTGACATAGATTCTTCCCCTCATTTCTGTGGCAGGGAAATGTGGTGACACAAACTTGGGGTAGACTCCACCAGACAGCCTCAATCTGCATGACCACTGCACTGACTGAAAATATTTCATAAAATACAATTATGAGCTCAGCATAAACAAAAAAAAAGTCAAAGTTGTGTTGCCTGATTTGCCAGTGACAATCCATTTTATTTACTGGGATGAATCTCCCCACACACTACACCAAAATTGAAATGTTCACATAGGAAATACTTGAAAACATTATTAAAATTACTAGAATAATGGCAATAGATAACATGCCCTGGCCCTAATCCTTTCAACGATTTAAATACTCATTTGATTGAAGCCTTTGGGACCAAGGAATTAAAAAGGATATTAAAAAATGGGTAAGAGAAACCTAGACAAGATTTCAGAAAATAAAATACCATAGTGAATAATGCATGGGAAGATTTGCTGCATCCGATGTTTATTTGATATAATAGTACATATGAGTTTACAATCTCACTTCTCTGACTGACTCATTTAGCTTCTGAGGTCTGAGTAATCACCACTAAATCTCTTGGTACTAGTTAAGGAAATCTCTGCTAAGTAGAACATTTGTTAACACCGTCCCCAATAATCTGCAGCCATTAGTGTTCACTCACATTAAGCTACAGCCATTCCCTGGCAGATGTCCTAGTAAAATACCCATCCCAACTCATTACATTTCCCATTAAAGGAATAAATAATATATTCACTATTGAAATTAGATCAAAATATTGAAAGATTCATAAAAATCCTCCCACCTCATCTGGGAAAGAGGAGATAGACATTATCATAAGCACTTTACTTATTGCAAGACTTTTGCTAGCAGCACATCAGTGTCACAGCTGAATTATGTTATTCCAGAAATGCCAGCCTTCATAACTGCGAAGTGACCACAATTCCAATAAACTGGAAGGACACCTCAAGGGCCATTTAGCACCAGGATGAAAGGAATACGGCATTAGCCTTCCATTTCTTCTCTGCTCCTTCTCTGCCATTAGCTGCCTGTTTGCACTTCAAGATCAGTTAAAGTGAGGTTAGCAGCTTGTCTTTACAGTATTTTAGTGGTCTTCAATTCCATTTCACAGTCAGATCTCTAATACATTAGATCTACATAAATCGATTATTTGGGTGGCAATAGCCATGGTGGCTTAGGCAGCAGCCACACACACTTTCCCGTATCAGTAGGCACCTGGCACAGATTCAGCAGATACAGCCCTGCAGCTGAACCTGCAGTGGTCTAACCTGGCACAGTGCAGTGCTCCCTGCTCCCTCAGGAGCAAACAGGGTGCAGGAGCAAGCACCTGTAACCAGGAAGGCTGGAGCACCTTGGCAGAGCATGGCCTGGTCAAAGCCACAGGAAAACAGTGGCTTTGGACTGTGCTCCTACAACCTTCACAAAGCTTGTTTTCTGAAAGAAGTGCCATTCCGCTGGGCACTTGGAAGCAATATTTGGGTTATAAAAATTTACAAGTGACCATGAATTTTCAGTCTGATCTTTCCATTAGGATTAATTGTAAGCAGTGTAATAGTCATAAAGCAGCCCCAGAGAGAAAATCATCTCTGTAATTAATTGTGCCATTTGACTAATAAAATAATGTATATTTCCATTAACAAAACTGAATGCAAACAGAATTGGTTTTCAGCTTTCTTTGATGTAAACACAGCTAATTATCTTGATTAATCCTTCTGCAGGCTTTGTTTTCTGGAAGACATTTATCTCAAATAAAGCCACACACAAGCAGTATTTTTACCTTTGTAGCCTCAGATATGATGTAGGATCCAAGACCTAATCCAAGAACATATTCATGTTACTAATGCTAAAATCACCTTGGAAGTGGATCCCTGTTAGTGAAGCGGCTGCATCAGCCCTGGGGCTCAGCACTAAGAGCATCAGTTTGTGGCAAACCGCCTGGATGCTCTGATCCGTGCCTGACATGGAGGGAAGCGTTCCCTGCCACGGGGCAGCCTTGGGCACTCCGGGATTCACCATTCCCTTCTGACCTTGAAAACACCATTACCTTCACAGCCCACTCAGAATTTCCTGGGGTACATGCTAAGAAGGTTTCCAAAGTGACATCTATTCTGTGATTCCGAATACTCTGTGATCTTCTTCCTTCACCTCCGTGCTGGGTGCCCGTGCCCAAGCTCTGACTGCGGCTGCTGGGATCGCTCAGCCGGGCCGAAGCACCTCGGGAAAGTGATTTCAGAGCAGGCAAAACCTGCCCAGAGCTTGTGTCAAACCCCTCAGAAGAGCACAACCATCCCCAAACTGATAATTAGACTGAAATACTTCCCTCTGGTGGCAGAGTCTATTTCAACCTATAGAAATAAGTGCTTTTTAAAATTATTTTATTTGAAAATCCAAAATAGATGGTTTTTGTTAACTGTAGAAACAGACAGTACTGTTCGAAATGCAGTCTGATCATGATCTCGGTACTTTTGCTCTCAACATCTTAAAATACACATCAACACAAAAATCTTAAAAGTACAGAAGATAACATTCAAAATCAGCAGGACCAAAGCCTACACAGAAGTGCTTTCCTAAATCAAATTTTGAATCAAATAGCACACCGTTTAATTAAAGAACTTCATTTGCATTCCCACCTTTCACTGCATTTACAGCACATTGCTTAATTATATTTTCTAATCATGACAAGAGATGCAAAATCTCACTCACTACTTCTACTCCTTAATTTGCAAAAAACCTTTACAGTTTGCATAAATATTCACTGAAAAAATAACTGAAGATGCAGGAATATCCCTTGTGTATTTTCCAAACACACACTTTTCAAATTAGAATTTTTCCAAATTCCTTTCAGACCCATCATGAAAACAGAACAGCACAGTGGGATGTGCAGTAGCACAGTTTGGATGAGGAACATATAATCCATATTATAAAAGATAAGTTTGGGACTACTGAAGTAAACTTCACAAGTCTGCACCTGAAGACTGATAAACAGGCTGAATATATATTCTTTCCCTTAAACCGTATTTAAATACACTGCAAACTACTCACTAATTTAGAACAAATTTTGTTTCCAGCAACTTGCCTTAAGATCAGCCAGTGCTTGTTCAGCAGTAAGGATGGTCTCCTTTTAGAAACTGCACAGAGCAGCAATTCTATCATTAAACTGCATCATAAATGCATTACCTCAATTTTTTTCCCTGCACAACTTTGCTTTGATTGTTATTGTAAAGGTTCTACCACCATTTAAATATACGGCTTAAACAAATAAGTTTTCTTGTGTTCTGTTAATCTTCTTTCTCTTTCAAGTTTTTAAAGTCAGTCTGAAAAAGCTGCACGCAATTGCTGAGCAGATGAGAATCCCTCTGCAGGGAGGATCCACCAAGGATGAGAATCCCTCTGCAGGTAGTTCTCCCCACCAAGGATGACGTCATACTGCTTCAGGCCAGAATGCCCTTTACATTACTTACTTTTATTTTGTGTGTACTTCACCTCTTTTTATCCCTAGAGGTGACCCGAAGGACTTCACACAATCAAATATATGGAAATCACGATCCATTTAATCCCTTCTTGAAATTTTTTCGACTGATGCAGAGGAAAACAAGGGCACAAATACACAAGGGTCTGCACTTCTAGTAAAAGCACTTCTAAAATGTTGCCTGCTCTTATCTGAGTGACTGGGTGGGTGGTTTCTCACTCACTGCACTACAAAGCGAATTTGTTTGAATACATCTATTGTGGAGGCTGTCTGCTCTCCACTGGGTTGTCTCTGGGGCACCACCTTTTAGTCTCATTAGTGAAGGGATGCCATTGGGAATTATTTAATCTCAGACATTAGTCTGGAAAAGTGTTTGTTTTGAGGGCATTTAGTTTAATATACATAACAAAAGCAGTAGACTGTTTTGGAAGGAGAAACAAATTCTCATGTAGTTTTATCAAACATGACAAATAAGCATCTCTGAATCCTTTACTTCATTACAGTTTCAGATAAAAATAAAGATAGAAAGCTAAAATTTATAATCCTTAGGCTTTTCTTCCATCTCATAACCAGGGGAGAGACTTAATTTAAGACCAATTAAGATTGTTGTCAATAAATAGATTTAAACCAATAATGAAAGGAAATTCATTGTGAAAGTGGTGAATGACAGCATAATGTCCCAAACACTACTAGCAATCAGAATTTAAATATCTTTTCACCCTTAGTCTTCAAAGCAGCTCACCGAGTATTACGCTGACCTTTGTATTACACATGAGGCAATTAGGGCATAGAGTCAAAACCTCAGAAGCTTCTTGAAAGTTCTGCTTTGAAATTTCTATCAGGAAAAAAAAATAGCATTTTTTCCAGTGAAAAGCTGAAATCAAAACCCTTTGCGTTATAGAGGTGCAGACAGAATGACCCAACAAACAGAATGTAACAGAATGAAAATGGAAATTACTATAGGTATCTTAAGACTTAAACTACCTCCAGCTCAGCCTCTCACTAGAAACCTTGGTAAATGCAGAGACCTAAATTGACTCTCATTGCTTATATGCATTTAGATTTCTGTGTATACAGCTTCCAGAGCATTCTATAGATGATTGATAACAATTCTGAAGCTATTATTTGCAACATTATACAAATCTACAGAGTCACAGACATGCAGTGGTACAGCATCTGTTAAAGCAATTCAACTCTATTCATGCAGCAGAGAGTAGACCCAGGGAACACTGAGGCTTCCTTGCATTTAAGGAATTTTCTGGAATTTAGACTATAATATTTTCAGGTTTTGCTTTCCTCAAACAGATTCCTTTGTAGAATTACTCTTAAGGTAAGCTTATCTGAGCTCACATAATCCTTTAACTCTACAATACAATGTTGTCGAGGAACATTGCTTTTCCTCAACAGCTTCACAACCAGCAGTGACAGGCAAGATGTCACGTATGCTTTACATAACATAAAATAGCTCTTTTCCTCTTCATTTATGAATTTAATACAGGTCCAGAACATCAGCTTTATTTCAATTCACTTACTCTCTCAAGCAGAATTGATAGCAAAGCTGTTTTTCCATGAGAAAAAAGTAAGAGCTTTATATTTCACCTGGACATTTTTCTATCTCCAATGATAATGAGCTCATCTGTCTCAGCTGTGAGAGTTAACTATTTCAACTCACTATCCTGACTTCATGCTCGCCGTGGTGAGCAGCACTGTAGAAGGTCATGGCTTGGTTGTAACTATACCTGTACCAAGTCCTGGAAAAGGGAAGGAAAGGGGGAGAAGGGTTGCCATACCAGTGACACCTGCTACAAAGTTCTGACTTAAATCCACCACTGCCTTCCTCTCTGATCCTTTCTGACCTGCACTAAATGCAGTCTGCCAGCCCTTCAACCTAAATAAAACAGGCTTTAGAAAACAGGGGTCATCACTTGCATTGGAGTGGTGCTTGGAGACCTCCTCAGGCATCAAAGACTGTAAAACTGATGCTGTGTATATAAGAAATAAAACTTAGACCAGATAACAGGAAGGGCATGGAAAACAGATACTCATTTTAAAGCTGGAAATCTGTCCCTGCAAGATTAAATTGTTCGCCCAAGGTCAGTACTTGGGACTGGTAAGCTGAAAACTTGACTATTTATGTTCCTAGGCTAGCCATTAAGCACCTTAAAAAGCCATTCTTTCACTGTTTTTGGAGAACTATTCCTAATATGTATTTGACTTGGCATATGTGAAGTAGAGGAGTAACCTATGTGAAGTGAATAAATACAGCTCCATTATGAGATGCCAGAGATGATGGCTTAGATACTAAGCAAATTTAATAATGATGTGTCACAATCAGAGTCAGTCAGAAAATTACTCTTTGAAGTTCAATGTAATAACTACAGGCAAGCTCTGCTCCTCTCCCCAGGCAATTACCCAGGTATCCTGGGATATCAAGGACCACTAAGTAGGAAGACAGCTATTGGAATTACCACAGGGCTGTATTTATGTGACCAGTGATATTTCATGGGCATTAACTTTACCTGTAAATAGGTGATGGGTCCATTTTTCCTTGTTGGGAAATGGATAACTGACAGAATTTTGCCACAACTCTTAAATTCAAAGTGATTTGGACAACATGAAGTTGCCTCCTTTTAAATGTAGAGCTAAAGCAGAAATTCATTTAATCATATTTAAATGTGCTCAGGTAATCATTGTCATTGCACCTGAGCATCTCACACACCCCAGCAGGTATACCTGGAGCAAAATAAAGATCATGCACCTCACATTGCAGAGAGGGTTAAAGACAACCCAAATATTCTCCCACTACAAGACTGAGTTAGATTTCATTTATTTAATCCTCATTCTCACCCTAATTCTGCCACCTATGAGAAAATGAGTAGTTCACAAGAGGAAATCATTCAGTCCCCTTCCCACCACCATAATTTTTCATGGGCTAAGTCGACTGTAACAAGATATCAAGTCCTAAAGAATTATCAGTTACACCAATACAGATCCAACTTGAACTCCCGAACTTCACCTGACTGTCAGCAAAGTGAGCTCTCATTTAACAGAGTCTCTAGCTCATGCATTTCTACAAGATTTGTGGAGGGTAGAGTATTGCTTGAATTGAACTGAAAATTGAACCAACATCTAATTACAAAGCACTGTATCAAAACTGTCATATTGTTCTTACACATCATTGAGTTACTCATGGTCTTCTAAAGAGCAAACTCCATGCCAAGGCACATCCCTTGCAGCAAACCAACAGCAGCTGTGACAGATGAAATCACGGGGAACAGAAAACACAAGACATAACTCCAGCTATAGAACAGCTTTTTGCTTAGCTCAGTGTTCAGCTCCTCAGTCAGATTCTAGGTTCCCAGATTATTAGAGAAAATTTAATTTGGGAATATAAAATCAATTAGTATGCCTTTCATATTTGGCTCAAACCAGTTTTCATTGAAGATTCCCATTCCCTACCTTGTTGCAACGTCCATTAGAAATTTCTACAAATACTCTTAAAAACCTTAAAAATACTCTATCTAGTGAATGAGTCATTCAAAAAATCATTTATTCTAGAACATAAACATGTAAATGTAAACAATTCATTCAAAGTGCCTTTAATTGCTTGAAAACGTTTCATGAGAATATCTATTGATTTAAAACTTGACTCTAAGTAACTGCTTTCTGCCAAAATAAATGCCAAAGCTTCTACAAATTCATTCAAAATGCAAATTTCAGAATTTTATCATCTGTGTCTTGAAAGACACTTTTTTCACAGAGAATATGCATCACTGACTGGTGATACATAACCAGGGAAGCCCTTGTTTTGTATGTTAGCTACATAGTTCTACATTCAATACCAAATACAGATTTTTTTTTTTAATTATAGTTAACTAATTAGCAGTCTCTTTAGTTCTGTGAGATTAACTATCTTTTTCCTTGTTCCTGCTAAAATGAACAGAAATTTGGTTTAAGTAAGAAGAGAAGCAGCATTAAAGAAACATTGTATTGCTGAAAGAGAAACAATCAGAATAATGGACACAGGCTCTCTTATTAATAGATAACAACACCAGATAGAACATGAGATAGAACTTACAGCCAGAGACTGTAATTACAGAAATACTGCTGGCACATTTAAAGCACAGTAGCTGCCAGAGAGAATGCTTACCAAAGGTCCAAAATACAGAAGAAAATCCATTCCTGGATGCTTTCTCTCTCTCTCCTATCGTATTACTGTATCTAATCCGGGATTCTTAGGAGATTAGAGTTTTCAGAGCTGTCTTCTAGGGTGGCTAAATGCAATAAATATCCTTCAGAGTACAATTTGGTATTTCTGTCACAGGATTTACTGCAGCTGGCATTGCAGCCAAGGTATATTTTTCAGACATTTATTTGTTCTCTGCTCATCAACATGAAAAGATTGTGAGTAGCTAAATAGAACAAAGGAAAAAACAGCCAGAAAATTTGTATGGTTTAATTAAAGAAAGAAATCAAAGGGATTATAGCAAACAAAGGCAGCTTAAATGAAAAATTTACTACCTCTGGAAGTAACTCTCTGCAGAAGGTAATAAAATACCTGGCACTTGGGGCTCCTAGTGAAATGAATCATATCTTCACCACACAACTCTTCCAAGAGCCTCTGAATAAAATCACTACTTCCAACAGCTGCACCCGGATCTTGTTTTAGGATGAATAATATTTCTCTAATATTTACCTCATCTTTCTATTGATACATGAGACCTGTCTAAACTCTGTCTGCCAAAATTCTGCCTTAAGTTTCCTCTTGATTTTCTGAGTCACTGATGACAGGAAAAACCCTGGATTTTCATGCTCTCTGAGGTGGAGGCAGGCTGGGCTACTCTTGCTAATCCTCACTCAGGAAGCATTTATAATTTCCGGATATTCAATCATAGCTTTTCATTGCCTTAGATTAAAGAAAAAGGTAAATATCAAAGTCATGTTACTCAAATTAGGCCATGGAAGCAAAATTAAAAGTTTTTAAAAGAATAATGTTATACACACTAGAAACTGCATTTCTAAAATCTCTTCTGGTTGAGATGGGGCCAGCGGTATGGCCAAAGAGAAATTTAAAGCTTTGTTACAATGGACATCATACCACCAGAGCAAAAGGCTATCCTCTTTCAAGAGTATGGGCTTCAAAAAAGACTCAACACAGATCTGGTAACAGCAAACTGGAGTTTTCACACTGATTTAGCAGGAGACAGAATAGGACCCAGGAAAGAAAAAAGGTGGTCTAGAGACCAGTGTGCTGGTCTGGGGTGTGTAAACACCTGATTCATTTTCTCCCCACACTGCAGGTCTGAGGGTTCATGGGCAGCCTTGACCCAGAAGATTTCTGTGATCACTCTGTAATGGATCCCCCAGTTTGGCTTTCATTTATTTTCTAAGGAAAGGTATTAGAGAGCTTGTGGGGTGTTTGTACTTTTTCATGGGAATTCATATTGATAGAAAAATATGGTGGTAGTCATGTTTCACCATGTTAGATGTCGAGTTTCATTACTAGCTCACTACAACTTCAATCAAATAACAACCAGTCAATGCCTGGTTTTATTCATGTTTAAAATGAAGAAGTCATTTATCTTCTCAAGTTTCATCCAGTCTGAAACAAAACCTTCTGAAAGTTTCTCCTATCCCTCCTTCAGAACCAGCATGGCGTTTTTTCTGAGCTGTCAAACAACCATCACCCACATACAGAAAACAAAACATTTTTTAATCAGGCAGTGCCCTGTGTACTGACTCATGTACTGCATGATTTCAGGTCACTGTTTGTGCCCTGATTCTGCACCTGTAAGCACTCATCTTTCTGAACAAGAGAAACCAGGGGAAAGGAAAATATAACAATCACTTTTTCTACATGTTTGTTTGGAAGGGAGTTTTAGTGATTTTAATCAGTTTAGAGAATGAATGAAATCCTGGGCTTGTCAGTAGCTACAAGGTTTGCACTGGTTTAGGAATATTGCAATTTCAGCTGCCACACTACCTAAAAATCTGTGTTGTGGGGTGAGCATAATGGGAGCCTAAGAGCTCTTTCCTTGCTATTAACACTGTCTGGATCTCACTTTGAAGTAAGATTGTTCTGCAGCTCTGTTCAGCCTCTTTCTATTTGCAAATCATATCTGATTTTTTAAATTTGTATATGGCATATTATTTTAGACTCCTTTCCTGAAATAATAAAATACCCCCTACCCCAGAGACAATAGACGTGCTTAACATTGGGTTCCTATAGATTGGATTTTTGGTGGAATAAATATGAATTTTTTCATTGACATCAAATAGGAATCTGATCAAAACCACTTTTTTTCTTAATGTTTCACATTGTTTTAGTTGATGCATATACAATGAGATTTACATTCCTGTAAGTCAGGGAAGCTATTGGAGACAACTGAAGAGTTAACATAATATTAAAAAGTTCTCAAGCAAAGCCAAAAGAGAACCAAAGCTGTTGACAAGAAACCAAAATAACAAACAGAAATAACTGAGAAAGGTTTTAACTCAGTTATTCCTGCCAAATGCCATTTGCACATAAAATTGGAAGAGAATGCCTAAAAAAATCCGTATTTCCTTGCAAAGTGCTTAACAAATCTTTGGTGAGAATTAAGTTTAGATTGCATTTCTTATATCATTATTATTCTTATTAGAAACTGATTTTTAACCAAGTTAACCTTGTTCCCTCCTAAAGTTTTTGCTACACTATGAAAGGATGTTTCTATGTTCCTCCCCACTGAGCTCTTGTGCATTTGTTTCTTATTTCTGTTATTCCACTTAAAAAGTTTTTTCTAATTATTATTCCCATGCAGGGGTATACAGTGGACATATCATGTCAGCTGTTGGCAAGCCAAGCTTTCAGTAAGCAATAGTAAGAAAAACTACATGGACATTTAGTAAGTGTGCAGGTAGGAGAACCCAGAATCACGTAAGAGAAGTTTCTCTATTAATATGAAGTTAATTTAAAAATGGGAAGGCCACCTGTGTGGTACTGGTGCATTGCTGTTCAATGATACCATGCTTCTAAAATAAATAAATGTTTTTAAAATTTCAAGTCTTTACATGAGCAGAATAGTTCCCACCACTTGCCTTGGACAAACACATAACTAATTACAGTGAAAGTACACGAGCTTTTCCAAAATTCTCTAATTCAAATAAAATAAAGGAAAAGTATCATATTTACCTTAATGAAAACCAAGTTCCAACAGTAATAAACATCAGAATATCTTCAATTCCACTCTGCACAAATTACCTTTGTTTTTATCTTCTACGCCTTTTAAGTTTTGTTTAGGATTCGGAGTTTTTCTTTCCTTCAAAAAACATACAACACCCTAGTCTCTGATCTCTCTGTTTTTTTTAAGACTTCTGTTACTAAACACCATGCAAATAACAAAGAAAAGATTCCCAGAAGCAAGATGTTCCTGGAGCCAGCCTGAGAGCCCACCTTTTTAAACCAGCACTATTTGGGTGCTAGACCACACCCGATGCTGTTGGGTAATCACAGTGCCTTCTGCTTTTTGTAAGTGCAGGTATTTTAATACATCAGTGAAGTGAAAACAAACAGAAAAGGAATCTAATTTGATTAGACATATCATATAGCATTTGTTACACACTCTTTATCTAACCAGCTGAAAAGGGGTTGGGGCTACAAATGCCAGTAGATCCACATGGATAATTTTATTCCTAATGACTGCTTTCTTTCTGCTTGTTAATGCAGAAACCAGTGGTTAGCACTGGAATTAACCTTAATTAGCTCTGGATGAAATGTAAGTTAATCTCAAGATCAAATGGTTGTGCAGGAAACAATTTCTTTCCTTTCATTCCTGTCTTGCATTTTCAAAACTTGAAGTTAAAAAAAATAACCTGGACTTAATTTCCTTCTGTTCTATTCTGTTAGAAGTGTTTCATTCAGAACAGCTGATCTCAAAACTTCTTGGGCTACTTGATGCACACAAATGCTTTGGAATACTGACATTGTAAATAAATACATGAAAGCTGCTTTGCTTCCTCCTCTTCAATTGCTTCTCTTCCTCCCTTTGAAAATGTTAACTTTAATCTTCACAAACAAATCCATCATTTCTAACCTGAGATGCACTGAGGTCACCTTACCCTGAATTTGAGCAATGTCAGGTCACTTATTTTGTAGTCATCCATGAATCAATGAGTTAAGAGTGAAAAATATTGCAAAACATCACACTAGATAGCTGTAACTGTTCTTCCTGGCTTGTTACTCCATATCTGTAAGACATCATTTTCTGGGAACTAAGCCCCAAACAAATAAAAGCAGGAACATTAGGAATGTTTTAAGTGGGCATCTGAAGCAAGGCTTCAATACCTGTATGAAGATCTTTAAACCACGGCTGTGTTTTCTGAAGTGCAGCAAAAACCAACAGCTGCAAATAACCTGTTAAACCACTCCAATATGCACAGCAGTAAAAAAATGAGAAAGTAAATTCTACAGCATCTTACAGATATCACTGAAATTGAAGCCTAAAAATGTTTTGGTTGGCTGATGAAGGCAGCTGTGCAGATACAAACACAAAGGTAGAAGCAGCATGTGGGTGTTCATTACACACAGCTTGTTTCAACTCCATCTCCTTGCGTCCCAGCCCCAGGATACAACAGCCCATGATGTCGGGGGGGTGTGTGAACATCCAGTCTGTGATCAAAGTCACCCAAAGAAGAGTTTATTCCTCACTGTTGATTTTTGATGAACATAAAAATGAGGAAGGGGGAAATCAGCTGCTTGACTATTTCTAATTTAAAATTAGACACGGCACAAGGGTGTAAAAAGCTTTGATTACAGCGTTTGATTCATTGACAACGTGCTTCCAGACATTTTTATACATTTTGTGGTTATTTTGGAATCTTGGTAGTCTACAACTTTCTGCTACAAAAGTTTCCCAATTAAAACAGATAAACATATAGTTCACTCTCAATGTAACACTTTCTAAGTGAATGTACAATTTCAATGTTATTGTTTCTTACAAAATGGGTCTCTCTGGAATATATAACAGTTGTCATTTTTCAGGGGATAAGAAGAATATACATAACATGATATTTGTAGCTAACAAACAATAGGACTCTGTGTTTTACATACACAAACTGAGAAGGTTGCAGCAGAATTATGGGCAGTATTTTTAAAAGAATATTCACAGTTAGAATCTTCCTCTGACGTGAAATATTTCTGCTAGTAAAGAGCTGTGGAACTATTTATCACAACCTGCACGGTTTGCATATTAATAGTGCAATCACCAGAAATGCAGGGTATGTCTGAGCAAGGAGGGAATTTGGGGCTCAGGCACAGAACTTTAATGCCAAAGAAAAACACTTTTTACGTGGGGGATTGTGCTGTCTCCCACCAAGAGCACCGAGGCAGCAGCTCCCATTGCATTCTGCAAGAGAGGAGAGCAGCCACCTGCCAGACTTCCACAGGGAAGGGTTGTTCCTGGCGAGTATGGGAGTTATCAGTGCAGCACCTGGCAGTTCAGAGAATGTTTCTGTACAGCAAGAGTTTCAACAGACTGTGTGTATGTGTGAATGCACTCCCCCCACAGCCTTCTTGTGGAGGAAGGGCATCACAGAACCCACAGATCCACTCCTGGCTGTAATTAAACTGCATAACTGCACCAGCGTCTCTGACAAACAGTACTGAGGTTTTGGAAAGTCAAGCCAATAAGACACAGTTCCTACCCTGGTCCTTCGTTTAAATTCCTTGCAAAGGCACTTCCCTGTGACACTGTGCAGCAGAAGGACCCATGATATTCATATTCTTAATGGGCCCATTAGGGATTCCAAATGCTCAAGATAGGTAAGTCATTAAAGGGTATTCAAGAAGGATCTCAAGATAAGCCAAAACCATATTAAGAGCAGCAGCTAAATTATACTTGACTTCAATTTTTTTTCATTTTAAGCTTGGTGACCTATCTGGGCAGCTGACTTGTAAGATCTGGAATTCAATTGGCTAAAATTAGGAAGGGTTAATGATCTTTTCTCGTATTCCAGAGACTTATTCGCATGTATTTCTTGCTTTCTGTTTTTCTGCCCTTTCAAATATTACTCAGAAATTATAAACACAGGCTGACTGTCTGAAACAGATGGCAAAACTCAGAGATTTTCTATTCTCTCAGAAAGACACAGGTGTGGCGTCAAACAAAAAACTCCACCAAGAGATAATATTTTCACTAAAAGGATTCATAAATACTTTTTAAAATAAAGACAAAGACACCATCGGCATAGCAATACTGCAGGTCATATGCAGATCTTTTCTTTAAAAAAATTAATACACCCACACTCAATTTCACATTGGTATCATAGAAAATGCCTGCTTTATCTTTCTAGGGGAAATCAGACTTGCCCTAAGCAGCCCTGCCTATGCTCAAGTACTATGTGGCAATGCATTAAAATCTATTTAAATGGGAGTATTACTTGATGTTTCAAAATATATGAAGGAACACTTGATTCCGCAATTTTTCCTTTCTTCCTCCCATCCTTTCTCCCTATGCAGAGTAGGGAGGCAAATAACCCTGCTCTGGGGTATCAGTGTATTACCACTCATTAGGGCAGTGATCAGAGCAGAGGGCATGTTGTAGTTGTGCTGAATTTTAGCCATTACAAGTAGTTTGTAGTAGTTTTCTCTCAGTTTTAATGAGCAGATTCATGTCCTCATACCATTATTCTGTATAAAGGCCTGAACATAAGCAAACAAAAGATAAAGATACAAAGTGCAATCAAAACTCAGCAGTTTAAAGCAGCCAGCCTGCCTTGTTTTCCATTGTAGTTTATTTTATTGCCTTGTGTACTAACACTAAACTACAGCATCATTCAGCCTAAAGGGTGAATTTGGGATCTGTTCTGCTCTCAATATTGTCCCCAGTGCACTGCAATTACAGAAACACCTGGTTTGAATAATTTCTCTACACCCTACTGTAAAAACTCAGTGTTCAACAGACCAAAATTTCACCTCAGTCTGCAATATAAATAATGTATGTATAAGGCATTCAGATTTGTACAGGGCTGTGGACTTCTCCCCTGTGTCCTCAGTTACCATATCCTTTGTGGAACAAATTAAAAGGGAAAATTAGACTTGCTAAACTTTTTTCTGACATTATATGCAATAAGCATTTTTAAAAGGAGATTGATTTGGAGTCTGGCCAAACCCTATCTGTTCTGGAGATCAGCCTGGAATTGTCTTCTGGGAATATGATTGCTCTCGTTCCTGACATAAAGCATCTCAGTCTGTCACCTACCATCACTTGATGGTAGTAGCACCAGTTTTGCAGGTATTTCTGAAAAATAAAATGTGTTTTAGTACTTCTGCACGACCTTCTAATTTTTGTGGAGTTCGTTTTTCTGAACACATTTTATCCATGCTCATTTTGTGCCTCTCTTATGTGTGATTTTTATTTGCAGAACATTGTCAGCAAAATATATTCATATGTTAACATTGTAACACTCACTCAGACACAGAGTACAACAAAGATTTTTAAATGCACCTAACAGCAAATCCAACATGAAGAGTTTGCCAAACGCTTCCAGATTTGCTATTCAGAAAGTCAGCCTGCACACTTACAAGTTTTGAAATCTTGCATGATGCTGAGAGCAATTCAGAAGATGAGCCTTGTCATGTCACTACCATGACCTGAACACAAGGTTATTTCCTGCTGGGGCTGTCAGCAAGTTCAATAAATGTGCTAATCTGCATATGCAGCTATTTCACCTGTAGCTTCTGCCCTGCTGAGATCTATAAACCTCAGGGTGCTCATCACTACAAAAAATTACTTTCCAGTCACCATGAAGTTCCTCAGCCCCTTAGTAAGTATTTTCATGCTTCTGAGGTGACAAAAATATATATCATATACACATCATAACTTAGAAATTGGATCACAGGGTACTGGACCAAGACTAGAAGCTATTAACTGCAGAAATGGAAAAGTTTAGTCATGTTACTTTACCTCCCCTCTCACCTTACCTGTAAGAATCTGCTCCATGGTCAGGAAAATTTCCCCTTAACTCTTGGCATGTGTACAGACAATATGTGAAGTAGTGCCCAGAAGTGGCAACCTTGCAAATGTTGCTTGGCTGAGCTTATGAATTTACCTCTCCAGGAGCACCCACTAATCTGCAAACACAAACTCTTGTGTCCTCTTGAAGGAGAGCACTAATAAAAGACAACAAATCCCACCTTCTGTATTTGAGAGGAAGGTTTCAAAGACCAACAATTTCATAGTCACGGTGAATCCCTGGTGATTTACATGGGAGCAGAAATATATCTGTGCAAAGTGTTCTTAGTGTTATACTTCAACAAATATTTTCCATTTTAGAAATTTTCATGAAAAGAAAAAATTGCCACCTCCTGGTGCAGACCTGGTCAAAGCAGTGCTCCTTGCTGCACTGTGTAAACTAAAAATTAATTACCAGTATTTTTGTGAAAGAATAATTTTCCAAGCCTTATTGGGTTGCTGCTGGAGGCCAAAGAATTGGTACATTTCTTGTTTCCTGTTCATATGAGTGCTAAATCTCCTCTGGTTCAGATGCTCTGCGTATGTATTATTCCTAATCCTGGCAACATGTTGCTTTGACTTTTCCAAGAACCAGAGAAATGCAGCAAAATTACTCTTTTCAAAAGGAACAGAAATCACAGACTTGAGAAAATTTATTTCTAAAGTGCACATAAAAGTAACACAGTCTTCCTAGGATAAAATGCCACCTTAAGAACAAGCATGACAAGCACTCACCACAAAGAAAGATGCAAGAAACACAAAAAAAACAGAGTAATGGAGAATATTTTTTAAAATCCTTTCTTATATTCCCCTTTCGGTTGTTGCTTAGCTCATTACATGGGTCTTTGTAAAACCAAAAAATCTCTGCCCAAAGGAGTGGGACATTTAAATGAATGTGAACCAACTTCTCTTACATATGTCACTTCGGAGAAAGTTGAGTGTATTTATTACACGGATGCTAAAAATTTCCTATTTTTCATCTTATGGATTTACCTCCTATGTGCATGTAAGAGGAGAAGTGTGGTTTCTTTTTTTTACTGTTATTCATTGCCTCCTTCACCATTGCTATTACTCTTTTTAATTACCAGTTAGATGGATTTGTTCTGATAATCTGAAGTTGAAAAAAAGTTCAGTGGTCTCCAGGATTTTCTCACGTTTAGTATTTTTTACTACATTTAAATTTTTTACTTCCATTATAATTCCTTAAAGAGCCCCTTCTTCCTCTGAGGCAGAGAGAGAACAAGCCCACAACTTGCAGTGCCTTATATAATAGCTCCTACTGGAGAAATACATCTGGGGCCAAATTCTTAGCTGTTGTGATTTCATGGATTAAAAATTACTCTAAGCATTTGGTTTTCTAAAAGATGGAACTGAGCACAGAGAGGTAGAAGAAAACTGACATTAGTATGTAAATTGGCATTTAGCTTGGGTGGAAATTAATGAGCTCCATCCTGTCAAAGCCTGAAATTGCCTGTGAACTTTCCTAGAAGATGCTTCAGCAATGAATATGAATAATTTTGCAACCAAGAAAAGGCTTCTGCAAGCTCAATTAATACTTTTCTTCAGGCTCTGAGCATTGCTAAACATGAATTGAAATTTACTCCAACTGCTCCTAAGATGGATGGTAGGGAGGATGCAAATACATCAGGCCTGGCACACGAAAGCAAAGCAAGAAGTGTGGTTGTTAGAGACGCCACAGGAGCCGATGAAATGGAAGACTGGACCATCTCTTTGACATGTGTTCATTCAGGTAGTAACAGATCTGTTTACAGTTTAGGAAATGAGCCTCAGCATTGAGACAAAAATGTCACACATCACAGTCTCTGCTTGAACACCTCTGTCCAGTTCAGAGAGAGAACTGTGTGTTGCATGTGAAGTACCAGGTTTTCTACTATATTTGATCTTGGGTGACAAATGTATCTGCTATAAAAACACTTTCTGACAAATGAATGGACAAGAGATACAATCTTTATAGAAATATCATTAAAGAGAATGATTGCAGCCCAAGTCCTCCTCAATCTCTTTAGCAACACTTTGAAAGAACTATGCAATTCTGAGAGTCTCATTATTCAGCATAGGAGTGTGGTGGAAAAGGTCTTTAATGCCTTAGAGAACTGAATGGCCTGGAATGCCCCAGTGGGAAGGCTGTTGATGCTTGAACTTTTGCACCCAAGTTTTTTTCACTCATTGTTATTTGAACCCTTGCAAAAGGCTGATCTCATAAATACTGGATTCCGTGCAATATTAGTAAGAGATTTTGTGTTCTGACAGGACTGTCAGTATGGGATTGATAACTATGCCTTTGAAAGAGGTCCACAAAAATGAAATGGCAACGCTCTTCAGTTTCGTACGTAAATTTAGTGTGACATATAGTGCCCTTGGCGTGACTACACAATACCTGTATTTTAACCCCATGGAAGAGCTACCAGGATCAGAGTCAGACCTCACAGAGGACCTCCAGAGACCTTCATTAATTTCTACCACAGGCTGTCACAGAGCTGTTGTTAACCCAGCCATGAGCAAAGGGAAGTTTCCTGGATGCAACATGTAAATAGCTTCCGCTGAGCCATACAGTGATGACATCTCTTTAGAAATGAAGTTTAGAAATGAAGTTTCTAAAGCCCAGCTTCTCACTAAACAGAAGCCTTCTGGTTGTAAAAGAATGGAATGATGCTTTTAAGAGAGGAGCAACACTTTGTGACAACCTTCTCAACCTCAAAAATGCACATGCTGGAAACTGACAGATCCCTTTCTTTTTCCTTGGATGGAGAAGACACTTGTCTCATTCTATTCCCTTTTCAGTATTGTTGCTTTTAAAGTGACAAATGAATAAATAAACAACATCTGGGTTGCAGAGCAGCCATCTGGGAAAATCTTGGAAGTGAAGTGTAGAAGGGCCCCCAGAGAATGCTCAAGAGGCAGAGAATGGAAAATAACCTGCAGATGCACTCACCAAAACAAGGAGATCCAGCTTCCCTACGCAGGTACGGCAAGGAGCCCATCCCTCACCTGGACTGACAGTCATCCGTCCCTGGTGCTGACAGAGAAAAGTGGGCACAGCATGGACATGTCTCCAGGAGTCTGACTGGTAAAAACACGTCATGCAGGGACTCTGTCCTGCTGCTAGACATTCTCTATTATTTTTGAATACACCTCTGCTTTAGACACACATTACAGATTTTTATACCAGCGCTTTGAATAGCAACGCATTATGTGGTTTGTTAGACCTGACGTACAGTTCATGGTCAAATTGATTTAATGCTGATCTTTCCTTTTCCTTCCCAACCTACAAGCTTACATGCTTTCCCTCTTGTGCTGGCACCAGCTCAGCTTGCTGGGCTCTGCAGCCAGCCTAATCAGGAAGTGGATTAATCTGAATATTAATAATTCTTCGCTTTGGGGCCAGAGCAGTTTCCTGAACTGGCTGATTACTTAGCTGCACAAAAACTAGTCCTAGGAGAAGGGAGAGGACTAGATTGTGGTGTGGGCTCAGTGCACACTCCACAGCAGCACCGCAGACCTATATTACCCAGACTTTGTAAAGCACTGTCACATGCAGGCTGTACCATGTCTGTAGACCAACCCACCCTGCTGGCCTGGAAAGAAACTCCTATTCTTGTGCCTCTTGCATCATCTGGGTCAAAAGACATTTTAATTACTCAAAGGATCAGTCAGCAAGTCACATTCAGTGAGAGCCTGTGCTCGTTTGGAACTGGTGCATCAGCTCAGTCCCGGGCTTCTTTTTAATTTACACACACAAATTTAAATCTGGGCCAGAATACAGCCCCTCACAAGCACATCTGCAGCTAGTTACACTCTTCCTGCGCTGCCGTCCAAGCAGAACACAGCCTGAAATGCTCTCATTATAGTTTAATCTAAACCAATTTGGTTGATAATTTATTGTTATTTCTGGCTTGCAGAAAAATAACTCAAAGTGAAATGAAACCACTAACAAGCACACATCTCTTCCAACATCACTTCATGGATTCTTAAACATTTCAACATTTCTAAATTCAGTTTCAGATTTGGAGAATGCCTACCTGCACTTCAGAATACCTATCTATTATTAAGTCTACCTATCAACCATGAGTCCATTTATGTCAATCAGATTTTTTGTGATATGTAGACTGGCATTAAAAGATAGCAAATACGTTTTTTTGTAATTTCAGTTACAGGTTGATGGGAACAGAGTCCATGGAGAAAATAAGATTTTTGGCATGCTATTTGTGCTTCTTCTGAGAACGTAAAAGATTTATAATTTATTGGAAACTGAAAAGCTACCTTTTTTTAGTTTATCTGTGCCTCAGAGTCTCCTGATCACTGTCAGCAAGTGCCAAAAAGTTAAAAGGGAGGAAATATTGTGAAATGGCGATAGAAGGTAGTGCAGTCTGAGATTGAATACAAGGACTCTTGGGCTCAATTCCAGCCTCTGGAAATTTGCTGGGGGTGAAATTCATTTATGTGCAGGCAGCTGTCATGGAGCGTACACACCTTTTATGTTCCCATATAAATGGAAAAAAAAGTTTAGTGATGGATTGGACAACTGCACTGGATATGGAGAGTAAAACTCTGCTCGTCCTTCTGCCCCCTCCCTATCTACAGCATCACACCAAGATAACCCAGCACTTCTGTGAGATCCATAATCACTCGGAGATCACTGAGGGAGATCAGTGAGTGTGCAGCC
Organism: Machaerirhynchus nigripectus; assembly: GCA_013397975.1. NCBI lineage: Eukaryota > Metazoa > Chordata > Aves > Passeriformes > Dicruridae > Machaerirhynchus > Machaerirhynchus nigripectus. The sequence goes on along the minus strand of VZRQ01007964.1, from coordinate 155,860 downwards.
AAGAGTAATATAATGACACCAAGAAAAAGACAAAAGTCTTTACGCAGAATTCCAGAAAAATTCTCTAAGGTATGACTATGAAACAGACTCCAGGAGAAAACAGTGGGAAGTCTCCATCAACACTTAATTAACAGGACAAAGCAACACAAAAGAAAAGATGGCTAGGAATAGTGTTTCATGCAGAAGGGAATAAATAATTTAATTCAATTCCTTCTTCTGTCTGTGCTCAGCTGAGCTGGTAACCCTGGCTTTGAGTTATTTCTCACTATGCCTAGAAGGAGGGACTTGTCTGGAATGCTCCTTCCAATTAACTGTAACTTTCCAGAAGCAGTCAAGGTAGTGGTGGGCAAAGTGCAGCTTCTTCTGCCAAAGCCTGAGGGGTGAAGAGTGCTCATTGCCAGCCAGGAGTCTCTGCAGAGAGAACAGTTGTAGGCAGCCCCAGCCCTGGCCTGCAGCACAGCACTGCTCCCTAGGCAGTGAACAGCAGCAGGGAGAGCAAGCCCTGGGGAGCAGGAGCTCTGAAAAATTCCAGTACATTCATAGCAACTCTTTAAGACAACATGATAATGCAAGTTATAAATATTAGAAATCTGTGACATACATGCACCTATGACACACATAACTAGACAGAGAAACCCAAAAAGTCTCTTCCTCCCTAGTAGATGTCCTTGAAATTTCCTCAAAAGCTTTAACTCCACTCTAGTCATTTACCCTATCGACCTTGTCTCACAGAGCAGAGAAAGGCATTTTTCTAAGATTATTGATGTGCTGTAGAATACAAAATCTAAACAGGATACTGTCAAATTCACCTGATTAGGAATGAATGGGGTAATCTTCATAGTCCTGAAGTCACTAAAACAGATACGATACTTTTATCTGTGGCCACAACTATATACAGTTTATCAGTGCAATTACAGGTATGGAAGATTATATTTATCTTTGCTTTCCTGTGAAATGGAAAAGGAGGAAATTATTTGTCTTCTAAAGGACTTGAATTGAATGGAAAATGAAGACCTACCCATTGTGATAGATGAATTACTTTTTTCCTTTAAACTATCAAGAGAGAAACAGTAAAGAAACAGCTACAAATTATATCATTAAACAATGCAGATCAAATGCATTTAAACCTATTTAGGTTTGGGGGCTTTTAATTTAGATAATTAAAATGAATGTTTTTCTAGTGCTTACTAAAGAGGACAGCTGTTGCTTTCTCCAGTATTCTGCTAACACCAATGACTTACAGCTGTGTGCAACTCAGGAACAAAACTTTTCCCTGACCAGCCAGGCAGCAGCTGCAGCTGGACAGTACCAACTTTGGTATTGCAAGTGCATTTTAGCCACCATCTTGAGAGAACTTCTCATTCAGAAGAGTCATCTGCTCACATAACCTACCCTCCTCTACAGCCAAACAGGCTGCATAATGTTCTCTTCTTTTAGAGGTCAGTATGAACCTTGCTGATAGCTGTTAGGGAAAATGTTACATTCCCAGTTCATTGCACATCAGAAGAGTTGATGCTAAGGTAGTACACAGCCTCTCTGAGTACTCAGCTCATCTTGCATGAGAAGAACCTGCAGATTTGTGTCGTATTTTTAAAGATTACATTATCTGCATTTGTTCCTCTCACCCAAGTGGATATATGTGCATAGAACTTACATGGGAGAAGCTACACCAGTGAGGCACAGTGAGATTAATCTTTCTGATAACAGTAACAAAATCAAAGAAAAGAAAGCGCAGAGGGATATGAGAAAGAAATTATTCTTTGAGAATGACGGATGGAATTGTAATCTTCCTGTATCTATATGTAGTGGCATCATATAAGACTGTCATTTGTACTACCAAGTAGATCCAGAAGTATCTTTGGTTTATTCCATGAAGTGTTAATGGCAATTTTCAGATGAAGGTTGCTCACCAGCTCTTACAAATATGTATTTATACATGCAACTTAATGCCAAAACAAATACAATTACCATGTGCTTAAACCCAGAAAAATCAATACTGAGTTTTTACAACTGACTTCACCAAATAAGAGTTCACAAACCAGTCAAGAAAAACATGTGAAAGATAAACTCTCCCAAGGACTTCTGTGAAAAACAGTGACAAATACTAGATGTCTTCTCTGGAAATATTTTAGTGGAGATACTGATGTCAGAAATCCTGGTACTTGTGGGGCACACTCTTTTCCACCATTCAAAGGTAATAGGGCAGGTGGTCAGTGGATCAGTCACTTCCTCAAACTTTCAGGCATCTGCTCGTATTGATTACATGAGCACTGCATGTATGTTTTTAGATACTGTTTCAACTCCTTTTAATAATGGAAATGACATTTTTAATTTCTGGCATGATTTTAAAATCTTTTAGGAATGGTTTAAATAGCTATATCAAAGAATTTCTTGCCTCATACAAAGACCTAAGATCCACAAGCATTTTACTGTAAATACTTTTCATCTTCCCCAGCTTGCATTACAAGAGTCATGCAGGCCTCTCTGAGTTTTCTTCAGTGTGTAAAGCTGCAAAGCCTCAGCAAGGAAAAAATACCTTTATTTACCGTTGTTTCCTTCAAGGTCAGTCATTCTAGTGGCTTCCCTGCTATTATGTATATTCTAGTTTTTGTCCAAATGCATTTGGGAGTCAGATGGCAAAGCTATGATTTCTGCAGGGAACTTACTATATTGAGCAGATATGAATTCCTTTATAAGCTGTTCATTTAAGAAGTTCTTGAAGCTGTTCATTTAAGAAGTTCTTGAAGCCCCAGGAATTCTGAACTCAGCCCCAGAGAGTCCCTTCATGATTTCCTGTCAATGACCTTCTTCAATATACCTGAAATTCATGACTACGTACACATCAATATACCTGAAATTCATGACTATGTACACAAGGTTCTGAGGGTCTGAGGTTCAGACTTAAAAGGTGACACCTCCTTTGATGCCTAAGGGGAAAAAACTTGAAAAGATCTCCAGGTTCCAAGGCATGCTGGGTTCCACTTGTTTGTAACAATTAAGTGACCAGATTTTCAAGTTTACAAGGTCAAATGGTGAGAAGGGGATAATGGAACTTGCATCAAAGCTTATGAGTTTAGCCACATGGAGTTTTAGAACAGGGCTATGCAGGGGGAACAGTGTAAATACCACTGAGAATTTGTGAAATGGTACACTGGGCTCTTTGTGAAAGGTACACGCTGGAAGGGATTTGGAGCTTTCCCGTTATATATAGATTTGGTCATTATGAGACATTCTAGACATGTTTTTTAGCTTGGCAATGCAAAACTTGCCTAAAAACGTATCAGGCACTGATAATTTAGGAAAATCCTGCAGCATAAAAGTTTTCACTGTGTTTCAGATCAGTTCAACTCAGGATTGTTGCAAAACTTGAAATCTAGCTAATGGCAAACTAGATTTATGCAGAAAGAGATTGTTCCACTTCCCTGGAATGCTTTTTGTGAGGGTGGCAGTGCAGAGGTATGTTCATGGTGTCACTTTTAAGTGTCTAAAGTTGACACTACTGCGGAACTTTGCTTCTACCAAAGGACATTAGGCATCTCCTGGATATTCAAGACTTGTTTGCCCCTTGAGCGCACTTGAGGGAAATATGGCTGATGGTAATAAAACTGCTGGCAGGAATGTGTTACTGCCAGCAGACAGTAACAGAGTTACCTATCTCCCCACAGGCATTTCCCATATATCTCAAGATGTTTGTTATGAGCAACTGATTTCTCTGGAGGAGCCTAAATTATTTCTGTGCTCCTGGCAGATGTTCTGCCCTACCTAGAAAACTCACTTTGACACACACACTGACAGACATCATTTTACAATCACAGAATGGTGGTCAGAAGGGCCCTCTGGAGAACTTCCCCTGCAAACCCACTGCTCAAAGCAGGGTTAAGCAAAGGGGGTTGCTCAGGACATTGTCCAGCCTGTGGCAGGAGTCACTTGCTCTTTGATCTTAGGTTTAGCTCATTGCTCTTCTTCTCCAGACAATCTCTGTCTAGGAATCTTTATAGTGAGACAGCCTCACAATATCCCATTGCTGGTCCAGCATCAGGTTATGCATTTGCCCTATATAGAGTAAGTGTGAAGAGAGCCCTGAATATGCACAGAGGTGGAGAATATGAGAAAATATTAACGCTTTAATAAGTGAGCCATTTTGGTGGCCTGTCCTGACAATGTGCAGTAGAAGATGCCCATTGGGATCACCTCCAAAGAACTGATTTTATTGATCATTGGAGGGCCAACCAGAACTCCATAAAACTTTTTCCCCTTCTACAGGAATTATGTGCCATTCAGGCAGGGTTATCTACACACCACTGGTGTTATATTCCTCACTCAAGCTGACTACGCCAATTCCCACGGAACAAATTTCTGGCATGTCACTCACTCTGATCTGATAGATAGAGACTTCACAATTTCAGTAGAGAAACTAATTTATGGATTTAAGATTGGAACAAGAGACCACACATTAGCCTACATCCAGCAGCAGAACTGATGTGCATTAACTACACTGTGATGCCTGGACCAGGTCAGATCAAAGGCCACCTCAGCCTGGGATTTTGTCTCCAGCAGCAAATGCCTAATGAGTTCTATGAGAACAAGGCACATATCTTGTGCTACTTTTCTCAGCCCTCGGTGATCTGCAGCTCAGGCAGTTTCCAGGCCAGAGGTGGTGTCTTTGGTTTGAACAGACAAAGATGAACTCTTTTTTTTCCCATAATTTTTCTCATTCACTGATTACACTTCACATTTCCTATATAACCTCTAGACAGCTGCCAAAGGTACCTAGACTATTGCATGAACTACCTAAGTATCCTTTGGGGTGGATGCTCTGATTTAACATATTAGTAAATGAAGTACAACCAGGAAGAGAGCTTGAATTTCAGAACTATGATGACCTGAAAATCCTACTGTTCACAAACCAAATAAAATAAAACTAGGCAAAACCACCAAGCCATAACCTACACAGAATTCAAGTTTCAGCTTCCTTCACACCATGTGCTGAGGCTGACAGAGAATTAGATACTGCTCAAAGTCACCAGCTAAATCACAACCAAGCCTGTTCATGAAAAACAAATCTCTTTTTTAACTCACAGGTATAATTTAAAACCAAGCACAGTCCTTGCTAGTGGGAGACTTTTGGATCCTTGATGGATGTTGCCCATATTTCTAGAGTTGAGGAATCATGCTCTTACTAAGAGGGGGTTCTGTACCTCTAGTCTTGTCGAATATGTCTCACACTGGCATTTAATTGTATTTGAGCACTTGAAATTAATATGCCTTATTTATGGTTAAAGTGCTGGCAGCCTTCATAAGGAGTGTATTAACATTAATTTCTAAACTTACTTCTAGATTAGTTTAGCTGCATCAACAAATTTGACACTAATGGTAGCAGAGCTATGAAATACATGTGTTGAATATTTTATAATGTTGATATAATATCTGGAAATTAAAGAAAATTAGTTAAACTGCGACTGCGTACAGAAGTAGGCCATATCCTGTATATTTTTAACTCATTTTCCGCTAATTAGAACAGAGGGTATGCTTAGTTAGGCATATAATTAAGCAATAAAACCCTAGTGATTCACTAAACACTACTGGTATTTTGCTAATTAACAACTTCATGAAATCTTATCGTAGCTCTCTTATCATTTGAATCAATGAAGTATTGATCTTACAACAATATGGACATATCTGAAGAAGTAGCTGTCACCAACTGCACTCCCATAACCTCATTTAAAATAAAATCTACTCATTGTTTTTCTGTAAGAGAAAACGAGCTTTTATGTATGGCATTTTCAACTATATACAGCAGTGTATAATTCTGTCACATTACAGTTAAGTTACTGAAAAGTGGCATAAAAACAGACAACCTGCAAAAGCAAAAAGAAAGAATAATAAATTTATGCCTACTGAAATCCTTACTTTCAAAGAGTACATAGATTTAAAAGGCCTGTTATATCAATCAGATTCTCACCTTATCAAGAAAAATGATTACATAGTATTAGGATTAAGTCGAGTGAGTATGGGTGCTTACTTTTCTTTCTGGATCTAGGCTATCTTTTAGTACTGTGCAGAACTGAGTTTCCAGGTGGCTGTACATTTATAAAAGCTGTCCAAGAAAATGCCCATTAAATGAGAATACTCAGCAAATTTCTTCCTCATTGCTGACACAGCTCCAAACCCCTCCTGTCCCTCGAAACAATGGACAGTGAACATGACAAGTTTTCCTGACCGCAAGACCAAAATTAACAATGGCAGTACACTTCGTAATTATTCCACTAGCAGAAATAAATATGGGTCAGAAGCCTCTCAGGATGACATTGATGCATTCGCTTTTGAACAATAATTTAGTTTCAGTTAATGAAGCCAGCAATATTGAAATGGTGCTTTCTTTGCTACATTAAGTGATGCAAAAATCTAATGCGTGAATTATTTTTTAAAACTACAATGGTTCCAGAATTTTTCATTAGTGAATGATTCATTGGACAATACCAGATTTAAATACCTGGCAAAGATTTCTTCTTATAAAGAATTACACACTCCTAAACCCTGAACAGAGTAGGCCAAAGCTGACCATTAATTTTTTCTTCAGTTTCAAAGTCATTGGTCATTAAGTATTAATCTGCACCCCAGAGGAACCAGAGTGCATGGCCTTAGGCACTGAAGCAGAAGAAGAGTTCCTTGTGATTTTTTTCAAGGCCTGAGCAGTCTCCAGGGGTTGGTAGGGAAGTAAAGAAAGTCTCTACTATCCTCTCCTGCCGGGCTTGGCAATGGAAACCCCATTGTGTCCAGCACAAAGTCAAGGCTTTGCCACCACACATAGCTTTGGAGTTTCCAGAGGAGTGATGCTGATGCCTTGTGCAAGTGCAGCACATCAATGTTGGATTGCAAAACCTGCAAACCCAGAAGAAACCTGTTCCAGGGAAACCCTTTGTTCCTTCCACAGTTCTACAAGACCAGTCCCTGCCTCCTGCCTTCTGCCTCAGTTTCTTTTTAAATCTCTGCTTTTGCACCCTGCCTGGGCAGCCCAGATCCAGCCTTCACCTTTCTATCCACACAGCTTCAATCTGTCTCATATAATCCTACCCAGGGAATTTTGACGACTCTCTTATAAGTCTTTTCAACTAAAGGAATCCCTACAGATCCCAAATGGTTTATTTGGACATGTCATTTAGTCTTCCAACACAAGCCAAATATGTATTTTTTATTATTTTATTGGTTTCTTTTTTTTCCCAGGGCACAGTCTCTAGTTTCCTACCAGGGCTTTCCCATCCCTGGTAGGGATGCTCCATATTCTACCAAATTTTCTCCATCCCATTCCTGGGCTGCACAACTTGCTTTTGACCATCACTGCGAGGAATTTTACCAGAACAGAAACAACTGGAGAAAAATTCCTCTGAAGGAAGCAAATACCCTGATTGTTTTCCAGGAGAGTTAAAGGTGTTCACACCTTTATGAAAAAGGGTAGTAGGCCTCATTTCCAGCTGGATGTCTGTGTCTCTGACTGGTCCTACTCCTTGAGCCAAACCTCAGAAGATGAAAAATTATTGCCTGTTTCTGAAAGAGCCACGTTCGGGGTTTAAAACCCAAATTGCTCATTAGGGGGAAGGCAGCAAAGAACAAGTCTCCTGTACTGCAGTACATTCACTTTGTTCCTTCATGAATACCTGGAGGTAAACAGAGACCAGAGCCAGTTTTGGGGTTTGTGCTTGCAGTATAAAACAAACCGAGCAGAGTTGCTCTTGTTTTTTTGAGGGAAAGATCAACCACATGTACAAAGTGTTGGAAACTCCTGGAGGTGTAAGACTAGGGGTGATGCCCAGTTCATAAAGCTCACAGATGGACTGGACCATGAAGAGGATTTTCCCCAACAACTACTGAAAGATCACCTTATGTCCGAAACTTTAAAAGAGTAGTTTTCTCTTAATATGCATAAGGGCATAATGGTATAAATTTCATACATCCAGAGAGAGATGTAATTCACACTGCCATTTCATAACCATATCAAAGCCCACTAGAGCCAGCCACATGCATAGGGATGAAGAAAACAGCCCAGTAAAGATGGTGAGCTGAATTACAAACCACTGTATTCCTGCACTGAACCGAAGGTGGCATGCTAAAAATTAAAAGCGACTTCAGCTTCTATGGCCCATTTATTCCTCCATCCTTCTGAGATTGCAAACTACCTGGCTGTGTGCAGCATCACCCCACTTAGTCATAGACCACAAACAAATAAGAGCCAGCACAACCCTAACTGAGGAGCAGACCAGCAACTGGAAGATTAAATGCTCCACAGCTTGTTACTGGCTGTGTAAACAATGCACTTCTTCAAATCATTGTTTAAGAGGCATTTTAAAGACCTTTAGGATAATTACTGTATTTGGTTTGGGATCAACACAGCCTGTTGCTAATGAATTGCTTGTATTAGGAGTTAGATCCTGTATTCTTCAGACTGCTGCAAAAGAAAATAAGTTATAATGCATCAAAAGTTTGCAAGGAAATGCAGTTCGGTGGCCAAATGTTGAACTTCAGACTATGAAAACCCCAGCAGTGATGCTACAAATTTTACGTTCGTTAAACTACCCGAAGAGAGGAGCATCATGAAATTATGTTTTCTCTTTCTTCTCCCTAAATCTGAAGGGAATCCTAAAAATAGCAAGAGATGTTTCAGGAAATTGTTAAAACATGACAATTGCAGCCCCGTTAAAGGGAACATCTCACTCTGGCCAAGGACAGTTAATTCTAAGGCCACAGCTGAAAATCAGGAAGAGCTGGAACAAAAGCAACCATAATTATATTAAAAGTGCCTCTTTAATGTAATGTTAAGCATCAGAATATTGTAAGGAGGGGAGGGTGCAAAAATTAATAGTTTTATTGTGAAAATAAATTGCTTTGTTGTCCTTCTTTTTCTATTTCTATCTAAAGTTTCCACTCGTAATTGAGCCTGCTAAATGTAGCCTTTGTTAGATGAAAATGTGGCCAGGCTGTTAGCACCCTTTTTATCTGATGGCTTAATGCAGTAAAGCTTGCATTATAAAAATGAACACTGCAAAGGAAAATTAAGTTGAATGAATTTACTAAGGATCATGTTACTTTTTAAGGTAAGTACTTTTTAAAAGAGTTCAATCAGTGCTACTCTTTCTTTTGGTTTTACTAGAATCCATATATTTATATATTACATATAAAATCCCAAAAATGGAATTTTCATGTAGAGAGTACATAAAATTTATCACTGGTACACAATGAAATTGATCCATTGTGCTGCAACATGTGACTGCTTTTCTAATGACTGGCATAAGAGAAAGGTAAAAGGGTAGTATATTCCTCCTCAGCAATCTTTTTTATGTGTTGTAGACACATTTATGGGAAGTTACTGTAAAGGCGTTTACACCTTTCTAAAGGTGAAAAATGTAAGTACTGTACATGATAAAGGTTAGTTATTTTTCTACACTGATATACACTGGAGGGGGAAATATTTGCAGAATGGTTTAGAGGACTGGAGAAGGGATTGGTCCTGCCTGACACACAAAACCTGTTTCTTCTCCCAAGTGGGGTCCAAGAAACATTTTTGGGTCACCCTCCATTGTTTCCTTGCTATGCCACAAGTGTTCTAAGCAGAGCAGATATAACTAGGCTTCTCTTTAAGACAACCCACTTAACAACTGGTGTGAGCTGTATCGTGCCCATTCAGTGTCCTGCTACTTTCAAATTGTAAATTGAAAAATTATCCATCACAGTCACCCACAACAGAATCTGATTTAGACACCAAACCTGACAAACTTCCAAAATGCTTAGACTGAATTACACCATGCAATGGGACACAACATAGTCTCTGCACATCTCAGGATTGAAAGTGTTTATTCTTCCAGAGAAGAATGGCAAATGAGGGGTTTCCCACATCAGTGTTAGAAATATGGGACTGATACTCATGGAACCTAGTTGCTATTCCAAAGTTATAAGAAACCTGTTGGTGACTTGAGACTTTTTCTCCTGAGTTGTGTTCTTGTGCTCTAAGCTTTGAGCTGTTTTCTCTATGCCTACTGTTCGCAGGTAAATCCTTTCATCAATACAAGATCACAATGACCCCTTCACTTTCAATTTCCTACATACCTTTACACATTCCTAACTTTCTTGTTCAGCTCAGCTTGTTTCTATTTCATCTTCCAACACCAGTGAAAGATGAAGATAGAAATCGAAGTGAGGTGGAGGAACAGAATCTTGGTGTCAATTTTCAGGAGTTTAGCCCTGCCAGGTACCAAACACTCAGGAGCTGCTCCATGTCTTGCAGAGACACAGCTTTGAGTCCTTTGACTCTGACCATATGTTGTGATTTTTGGACTTGTTCCTGCCTGGCTGCTGCAGTGTCCTGACGATGCAGTCTCTGAAGGCTCTCTCTCTTCAATCACTCCCCTAACACAATGGCACTCTCAAGGAAAGAAGGATTTTTAATCATCTTTTGATTCTCAGCTGTCTTTTTCATTGCTAATTATGTTGCCTATTTCTGTGTGACTAGGGGAAAAGAAAATTATATATATGCATATATACCAACAATCATGTGGAAAACTGCCCATACAATAATTCACATTTCTTATTTGTCACTGACAAGAATATTAACTGCTAATTTTCAGCTTTATCAAACCACTAAATTACAACTGCAATGACTTCATTGATTTTCAAGGCAATTTCTTCCCCTCCAGAGGGGTGATTTTCTTTCAACAAACCCTGAAAATTCATGTAGTACAGAAACAAATCCATTGATTGACATCTTCCTATTGTCACCTTGCAGTTGGAGGTCTGTAGTTTACTCCTTGCTATTTGAATAGTGATTAACATAATAATTAGATTTTTACATAAAGCTGTGATCTTCCCAAAGGAACTACAGATATTCTGTTGTATATAAGCTATTCAATTCTCCTTTAAACAAAGGGCAGAGTTTGCAATTAGCTGTAATAGACCAGCTGATTTGTTGGACAATTTAGAATGGCATCTAGTTATTCAAGTTCTCCTTAATATCCCTTCTCCAGACAAGTTTGTGAGTACAAAAGGCTAATTTTTCCCATTTCATCATCTGATCTATTAAAAGATTTTATTTCTGCCTACAACATTTTTTCTTCCTCTACTCTTAAACAAACAAAATGTCTAGTGCCTTCATTAAATAAAAGCATAACCTGAAAATCAGGCTCCAGACTCTTCAAAGTAGATTTTCTATGTATTTTCTTCACGTGATCACTCAGTCTTCAAAAATACTTTTAAAAAATGCATGATGACGCAAGGAATTGTAGAGAAACTACTAACAGCACCAAGCCAGGCTGCAGCAGAGCAACATGACTGCCTCCCTGCACAGCTCTCGACAAAGAGAGGTTTTAGATAGTTCTGTGAAGAGTTCTGGAAATCCAGGATTTCAGAGAGATTATGAAAATCCTTCCAAGATAGATTTTAGGGGATAAGGGCAGACACCATCTCCCCAGAGTCTCATCACTTGCAGTGATGTAATCTTTACAGAGGATTTGGAACTGTACTGATCTTTGTTTGACAGACAGGGTGAATGTTGGACACCTAAAACAAAAGCCTGATGGAATCACCGCAAAAGAAGGTAAAGCTGAAGGAAAGGGTAGCAGAGGGGCAAGGAGACAAAAATTTGGAAAGTCTAGCAGATAAAGGAGGGATTAAAGATTTGCAGACTCATATTTAGTCTGTTGGTTGCTGTAGATCTTAACGTGAGAAAATAGTAGACATAGATAATTTAAGTGACTTTAAAAGAGAAGGAATGAATCTTCTTGGGCTCACTTTGCACAGGGTGGATTTAGCAAGGAACCTTGTCAAGGTTGGTGGCAGCATCATGTCCTCTGGAACAAAATGCCTCACCAAGGGGCATAAAAAGTGTTCTTGCAGCAGAAAACAAGCACCATCTATAAAATGTTTTACTAGCTGACAGATTATCCTCACTTGGAAACCAAAATAAAACCAGTTACAAGAGTACCCTAAAGAAACCTGGTTGATATTGTTGGAAACACAAGAAGGAGGTTACAATTGAAAAAACCTGCAGTTCACCCAGGGAAACCCTGTCAAATGTAAAATTCCATGGAAGAGATGCGGGGAAAGCTGTACCAGTGAAAGAAATGCCAGAGCAGAAAAAGACAGAAAATTAGGTACAGCATTCAATTATATAGAAGCAGAAAATACTGGAAGCATTTAGGGCCACAGAGTGGGGTTTCAATCACATCACTTCCCTCTTTCTCCAGCCTGCTATAAGCCCTCAGTTTTTGTTTGCAATCATTGTCATCATTACTATCATGCATTACCACGGAAGTGGAGAAAGACTCCACTTTGAAAGTAGTGCTGGTGGGGGTAAAAGACTTATCTAATTGAAAGTAAACATCAAAGAGAACAAAATGTTGCTTGCTTTGAAGCACAAACAAAAATGGATCAGTTAAAGCATGGAAAGTCCAGGGTGAATATAATGGACCTTACCACCTTCACTGTGTCTATTCCCCTCAAGAATTTGGAGAAACTTTTATCTGGGATACCACAGATCTTCACTGCTCCCTTGATGAATAGGAGGGACTCAGACATGCTTGACTCAGTGGTCTGTGGCAAGCTCCACAACAATGTGGTCCTGGACAGAAGGCAGAAGTGCTGCTGGGCAGCATTCCTGGAAAAATATACCACCTCATATGAGGCTGAGAATGGCATCATATTTTCCCTGGAACTACAGGTATTTGGAAGGTGTACAAAGCAATGATGGGTGTTTTTGGACCTGTTCCTCTTCACTGCTCCACAAAGTCAAACAGATGGTATTTAAATTGATTTTTTTTTAACATGAAGAGAAGAGGTTCAGTCATTTTCTGGTTAATGTTCAGGGTTTTTATTTTAAAGGGAATTAGGAGTTTAGGTTCGATGTAGTTTTCACTTGAAACTAAATCCCATCTCTATGTATGATTAAGCTATTTAATAACTTTTACACAGGACCCAGCTTCCTTTGCTTTGTTCTAAAATACCCCCAGCTCCATACTTGTTTACAAAAATTGGCTCAGCTTCCTGCCCTGCCATTTATTATGCTCACATTTTCATTAAAAATTAAATTAAGTTTTAATGTCAAAAATACTTCTGTGCCATCTCTTTAATCTTAAAAATCCTGTGCCCCCCAGTGTATCTATGGAACCCCTTCCCTTAAACTCAGCTCCAATGAGCTGGTGAATCTGATGCTGTAGAAATTTCCTAGCAGGTCAGTCTTCATGGTCTTCTACTGGGATGAAGCCTGTGAGTTTGGTTAATTCTCTTCTACGCCAGAGACTCTTGACTAGCAAAAGCTGTCACAAAAACATCCCAGATATGGAGCAGGGATTCTCTTGAAGAAGTTCCAGGCCAAATTTGGCTCTCCTGCCTTGTTAGCAGTTTCGTGGTATACCTTTCCATCCATTAATCCTCAAGGAATTATTAGCAAAGACAAATAAGATCCACTAGGAAAAAACAGCTGTTGTTTTCAGAACACAGAGGATAAGAAAGAAAGATCCCTCCTTCCCTGTGGGCCCCAGGAAAACACAACACACACTAATGGAGCCTGCAGCAGTTGGATTAAAGGTAAGACTTCACAGGTTAAACAATACCTGTAACAAGCACTTGTCTTTGATGTGCGATAGGAGAAACCAGATTTTTCTTTCTGGGAACTGGACTACTGAGAGCTTCCTTCTGGGACTAGACTACTGAGAGCTACAAACAAGCTTTCTTCACTGTGAAACTAAATGGGTTTATATGGAACAAATCATTAATATAATGGAAAGAAAAAGTCAATCTAAATTTGTACACTCAACAGTTAGTGAGAGATTCAAGGAGATTAAAGAGCAGAATTTGGCCAGTGAATGGTCTGTCCTTGTTAGACACCTGGAACAAGTAGATCACTGCGACTGCCCAGTCTTAATATTGGAAGACAGGCATTTAGAAAATTATAGTTGCAGATGGTTCATCTGTAAGCTGAGCTTTGAAGAGGAACTTATTTTACATCTAACTCTGTGCTTCCTTTTGTGTTTTGAAGAGGTGAGAGGAATGCAATTTTATTCAGTACTTTAAAACCACATTTCTTTGGGGCAACTCTGAAACAACTGAGAAAAATTTCTCAGAAAAATTTCTCAGAAAAATTTCTCAGAAAAATTTTTTGAGAACAACGGAAATTTTCTCCAAATATGTATTCTCTTCTGCAGTGATCACTTGCATAGACTTCAATTTTGACATCTAAAATATGTTTCAGCAGCAGGTATCCATCTGGTTAGTAATCTGAAATAACATAAAAACTATTACAACACTTCTGAATATACTGGTACACTCATTATCTAAAGTTCTGCTGCTTTATACCGCACCATAATAGTTGAGAAATAATGAAGAAAATCTTTGCCTATTTTATGAATAATAAAGTACTGAGATCAAGAAAAGTGTTCCATATATCCTTGACTCATAGATCAAATGGGCTTAATAAAAACTGAAATTAGGTGGTTATCAAAAATTTGAGGACATGATCTTCTTAGTTTCATTTTCCAAGCTGTTCCGCTTGCTGACACTTTCTTTCCCTTCTCCCCTGCTGCTACTCCTTTTCATTAGGAGGTTGAGGTTCAGGTCAAGCCCTTGAAGAATTTGTTGCTCTGAAACAAAGGAAACCATGTCACAATCATCTTCTGAAAAAGTATTTCCTGCAGAAACAGCCATTACTGAGTATTATGTGAAGCTGGGAATTTTAAGGCATTAATTTAATTGCTAGTACCCATTTTAATTAGCAAGAGTTATATTCCTACCACAATGAGCAATTGCATAGAAAACACAGTGGAAATTTCAAGAAGATTTTTTCCACTTTGAAAGCACTGAAGATATCTGGTGTCTTCAAGAGCTGCATACTTAGCCCAGGGCTGTGAAAACAAATTACAGCATGGTATCAACCCAAATGTCCCAGCACAACCCCCTACTTATTTCCTGTACAGTAACACTGAGTCCTCCGGGACAGGAACTTCATCTGCAATGCCCTTAGTGACACAGATTTAAACTCAAGTGCAAAGTGTAGAACTAAATTTACAGTAATACATCTGTGACTTCTCTGTAGTTTTCCCATGTTAATGTTAGGCTTAGCACCATGATAAAGGATCAAGAAGAAAAAAAAGAAAGAGAAAAGAGAAAGGTATAAGAAATTGTGGAGAGAATGAAAGCAATTATTCCCTGGATATGCACAGTATATAAGCAGCAGTGGCAGGTACTTCAAAATGAACAGCACAGAGCTGAATTTTCATGAAAGGATGTCCCTTCTGTTTCATATGTCAAGGCTCTTTAATGTTACATTTTACATCTCGTGCATGCATCAGACACAGTCTGATCTTCACCAGTTTCCAGCTCTCCGGAAGTCCTGAATATGGATTTGGATTGCCTGCATAGGCACTGGGGTTATCCAATCCTAGGCTGATCCCTCAGGCCTGCTCTCAATACTTTTTTCAAGTACTTTTAAAAGTTTTCATGAGGTCTGAGGACAGGGACATGGGCTACACAGGCCAGATGGGCAAATTGCAGAGAGTTAATTTTATTGTCCGTTGGTCCCATAGGCTGATGAAACACCAAAATTGGAAAATCTCTGTTCAAGTCGGTGGACCAACATTCAGAGAGCTGCCATCCAACAGCAATCCAACCTTTCACGCCTTCTGTAGTCAGCCTAATGGGCCTGGGGAGGAGAATTTGACCCTTTCACTGCAGGAAGAAAGCTCTAATTACTTTGAAAGTAAAAAGAACTTTTCCTTTAGGTTACATAACCCATGTTCCTGCTGTCTTATGTAACTGTGGGGGACTAAACAATACGTAATTGAATGAAAGCTGCAGCACTGGGCTTGAAAATTTGCTGAAATAATTAATATCACCAGTCAATTATATTGATTTATACAGTCACTATTCCAGACAGAGCCAACCACTGTAGGTTATTATCCTTGGAAGTCAATGCATTCAACTGCTGTGCACAAACAAAGGGAAAAGTCAAAGAATATAATTTGTAACATTTGCAGCTGAAAAAAGGAGATGCTGAATGCATTGTGTGTACTGCACAAGGAAAAGCCATGCTGAAAAATGAATGGAGAAACACAGAGAAGCAGACATGAAGGATTGCTTAGCACACAGCCTAAAGTATAATGTGATCCTGACTACTTGAATATATTGTTATTTGCACAGTCCTCTTATTTTGCCTCTCTGATATTATTCAAAGTCCAAAGGCAGAGTTTCTGCTCCGTATGACTGAGTAAACACATACGAAAACACACGTAACCGCCATATTCTTAAAGTGCACAAAGTGTTCTGGAAATCCTCAGGAAGAAAGCAGGCTGGTACAGATCACAAAGCCTGTGAAAGATTAACCCACCTAGTAGTGATGAGAGCAGTGCTTTTTCCAAGTCTGTTCTACCCATTTGTGAGTTTGTGTAGGTGTCAGTGTACAGAGTCCCAGCACCTTGCGATCTCTCCTTGGCATTTATACAGCAACAACTGGAACTTGTCTGTATATTTTGTTCACAGCAGTTCAGTTACAAATGCTGCAGGAAAGAAGTGGAGAGCTGTGAAGTTCAAGTGCCTTAATGAATTTTCAGGTTTGGTCCTATTTGTGTTAGTCTGTGACACTCTGTGTGCCTGTTCAGTAGCTCTCTCCTCCGCAGTTGGTAATAGGTTTGGTACAAATCTAGCTAAAATGAGTTACTATTAAGACAGAGAAATTAATGGTTTAACAATTCAATTAATTTCTGTCAATATTTTGAGATTTCACTGCCAGATTTTAACATTCTTATTTCCTGAATGCCGACAGGAACAACTTGCATTGATTTGCAGTATTCACCCTCCATATGACATCACTGACAGCTCCATTACAAGGGATGATAATTTTTTTCCATGCAGTTACCCTTAATGAGATTAAATATACTTTGTATTTCAAGCCATTTACTTAGAAGGGATTGTGATTGGCTTGCTATTGCATCCAGGTTATTTAACCCAATATACAGCACAAATCAAAAAACAATCCATACATTTCTGAAAGAGAGGTCATTGACTGATGTTATTTAGAAAGTATATTACTCAAATAACTTTTGCGAGATATTACAGAGGTATTTTATTTGCAATCCTATGCCGTTTGAGTTATCCAGAGGTGCTTTGCTTATTTATAATATGCCCACCTAGGACAACTCATTTCCTATTTGGAATCAGAATTCAGGTACCACTTTATTCAATGAGAATTTTGCCATCAACTTTAATGAAATCAGTATTCCGTTCCTACTATATATAACTCGGTTAGCTTCAAACTACTCCAAAATGCTGGCATGAATTATCACTGTCTTCTGCCCCTGTTGCAGAATTGCAAACACAATAATCAGGCTGGAGGTATAAAAGTAGCAACAGAGAGAGAAGGAGACTAGAATTGAGGAAGAGGGTCACAGTAGCACCACACCATGTAAACACTGTGTCACCCATGTTGTGCTGTAAATCTGCATGAGTTTCCAGATTAATCCATCTTCTCTAATTAAAGTAATTTAATACGTAATCCACATGCATAGAACAATATTGTGTTGCAGGCAAACATACTGCTATAATTAGCATATTTTCAGGCAGTTCATGCATAAGAAATGCCACTGTTACATGAATGTATAATGTATACACAGAAACAGATTATACCTATTGCAAAAGTTTTTCTCTAAGATAGCATAAAATTCTGTGTCTCAGCTGGTACTTCAAAAATGAAATCTTTTCCTGATCCACTGCATAAAGCAATTATGCAAATTTCTGCTAGTCCTCTATTTCTGTAATGCTTATGATTGAGAGTTTGACATGATCATAATTCGTCTGGCTGGAAGATTGTAAAAGAGGCACAAATAAAGCATCATTTTAAACAAAAAATCCTTAGCTAGTAAGCAATTCAATGTCCAATAATAGCTGCTTCCTCAGGAAAGATTCCACCAGCCAGGAGACACTCACGCTCCTGTTTCCAAGGAGTTGTGTGTGGCTGATGCAGACTCACACTAACTTCCTCAGTTAATTCTGTTTCCCATAACTCAAGCATTTTAGCCTCTGCTGAAACCCTGCAAAGCCAGAGGTTTTGCAAGAGAGCCTGTAAATCCAGTCTCATTCAGCCATACACACCTCCAGAGTCCACTGTGCCACACTGATTGGCAGATGGACAGCCCGGCACAGTTACAAATAGCAGTGACGGCACAAGTGGGTGAAGTCATCAGACTTTTGACCTCCAGTCCTGTGATGTAGTCACAGGTCAGGCTGTCCTTTATTGACCATGCAAGCATCTATACAGCTCCTTAGCAGTACGGACTAATGGAAGTAGGTATCTGTGCTTGCATTGGTGGCTACAGAGGTTCTTATTCTGTTCCTCAGAAGAGCCTTGTAAACGTAGTCCTACAAATCACTGATGTGTGCTTCTTTTAAGTAAGATTTTGCCACTTATGCCAGGCATGCCTGATGCTCACACATATGTGCTGCAAGAATGAAGGAGCCTAGAGTGAGTAGATTAGCTTTTAGATTTGTTTTGTTATTCTAAAACTAGATAATTAAAAAACGAAATAAGCAGGTTCTCAATAGATTTGTATGGTTCACACCCATTATTAGAAGCAGCATTACCTTGTTCATTGGACAACTCCCCTGCTCTTTGAAGTTCAAATGAAAAATCTCTCACAAGCTCTGGTGTGTCTGCTCCTCTGTTGGTGCATAGGAAACAAAGTGCCAAAACGAACTGACAGCTTTTCATTTCTTTCCCTATTTAACAATCACAGTAGCTGCTTGGTGGAAGAATAATAAGCTCCCTTCTTATTTTTTTATCTCATTTGAGCAAAATTCTATTCTGGTTTGATGCAAAGTTTTGTGCTTTTTTTCTTAGGACACTACATTTGCTGCAGTCAAGAGTTGGTTTTGTGTTCTTGTTTTAGCTGAGTCACTACAGCAAATAGGAGATAATTTGATACCTCAGTGTTGACACACAAATTAAATACTAGGTGTCAGGAAATCTCCCCTTTTCATGTGACAGTAGTTTTTCACTGCACAAAAGGATCAAGACAAAATGATCACAAAATATTTTTGTGTATAGTTTAACCTTGACCAGGAGCCAAGTTTTATCACTCAGCTTCAGTTCACTGTTACATTAGCATTTTCTGTGGTCTTTCTTCAGAAAATGCAGTGTTGAACATATTCTTAAACATAGTAGTAATCAATGTAGCTTGGTTTCAAAATCTTCCTAGGGTAAAATCTTTATGTGGACTTCACAGAGGGACAGCTAGCCAGGGCTCAAAAAACTAGACTAGGTCTTAAAATCTGTAGCTCCTCTGCAGTTTTACTACATACTTCATGCATTACTGAACATAATCTTCTGATCAAGGAAGACAACAAAAGTCCCTTTTGTCCTTGTCACACCTTGCCCTTTTTCTGCAGGACAAAGAAGGTCAGAGTCATCCAAAATAATACATTTGCCTTGTATTTTCATGGTACAATCAGATTTCTCTGTAGAAGTCATTGGTACATTTTTAGAAGGGCTTTATTTCCCCAAGTTGTGCAGTATCAATGAAACAAGCCTTAAAAGAAATTATATGCCTCAGCTATTTGGAAATTTGGGGTTCGTAGACGACTACAGCACGTTATTAAGTGACTCAAACCATACATTATTCCTACATGAAGAACAAAACAGCACACAACCATAGATGCATCTGGCCATGCCATAAGGCTGCTTCTATCTATCACTTAAATAGATAAGTTGCCAGTAGGAGGCCAACTGTTCCTCTAATAAACAACATTTCTCTCAAGAGAAAGCCAGCACCACGTGCTGATTTATTGGAAATGTGCCATTCTTTCCCTGTGCTAGCATCATTGAAGACAATAATGAGTAGCTCAGAGCACAAAAATACATTTTTATAAAAATGAAACAATGGGTGTTGGCACAGCACCTTATCTGCTCTGTGTGATTATGGAGGCATTTGGATTGCCCCAGTGGACACCTTAAGATCCTTCATTACATTTACACTGTTGGTTTCTTGAGCACAGCTTTGACCATGCAGGCCAATAAATCATCAGTGAATGGTGTTCAGTGATGTATTTGATGTGTTTGGATCCCTGGACATGAAAGTCAAACCAAAGGTTGTGAGGAGGTAGCAGAGGTTACGCCCTATTTCAAAGGTAAGTCATGTGTATACTCTGAATCTGCCTGAACACAACACCAGCAGCAGTTAAGAGCTGAGAAAATGCTCTGGATCACACACAAACCTGTAAAAATTCCTTCTGTGTCTTCTGAATGCGTGCCATTCAATTACTGCCATTCGAAAAGGGCAAAGGAGTCTCTGAACAGTACGATTCCTCTTCACCATTAACGGCTAATGGGGAAACATCCTGTTTTGGAGACTGCATTAGCTTACACAAGTGTGAAGCTGCAATGTTCCCATCATCTTCAAGATGTTTTCACAGCAGGTTTTTAGCCTGGTAGCTGTGCTCACACTATTTCTGCATGGCGTGCAATACATACATTGCTCAGCCTCCCCAAAATGCTCATTGATTAGCTACTTCCATACACACAATATTGTCTTGGGGCCCTTCACAATTTCCACTCACACTTTACTCAAATCTAATATGAAACATGCTTTTCATTCAGAATCGTGCAGATGCCTAACACCTCTCCAGCCCTCTTGGAGGCAGACACACTCCATCCTGAGCCAGCTACCCAGAAGGTCTAATCAAATGGCTTGATGGATAAGTATCACTCTTAGACTTTGTGCAATTATTTACATTTGACTAAAGCTTAACACATATTTTGCCAAAGTTAATCTTCCAAAAAGATACTTAAGCTTAGTTTGAAGGCATTTCAGGGCATAGGAATATAGATTTATTGCAGCAGTTGTTATGTATGTTCAGTCTTTCTAAACTGGCATATGTCTTGCTTCAGTTTCCATCTACTGATCCTTACAAAAATACTATTTAGGACAC
Organism: Machaerirhynchus nigripectus; assembly: GCA_013397975.1. Lineage (NCBI taxonomy): Eukaryota > Metazoa > Chordata > Aves > Passeriformes > Dicruridae > Machaerirhynchus > Machaerirhynchus nigripectus. The sequence continues at coordinate 134,905 of VZRQ01007964.1, read as the reverse complement.
AACCCTTCTTTTCCCATGAAAACACTACTTCACTGCAATTGAAACCTTTTTCAATATCTTTAGTAAGTACATACACTAAAAATCAAAAAGCTCAGCCCATTTAATGTTACACTTGCAATCCTGGCCTTGCACATTTCCAAACTATACTCCTGATCCAAACTGGGATTATGGAAACATGTTTTGTTTTGCTTTAATTCCCTCAAACAACAAGTTTCCAACTGATGCTTGGCAGCATTCACAGCAACCCTGCAGCAGTTAATCTTGTGACTGGAGATTAAAGAGCACTAACCAGAGAGTGTCTGACTGACCAGGTCCTGCCTGGATCTTTACAGATCATGGCAGGGATGGTGCTGCTTGGCAGCATTTACCCCTCTGGCAGACACTGCTGGAAATTTCAGGGAAACCTTCAATTTTGTATATTTAAAACTATCCAGAGACAGAGTAGTTGTAAAAGAACTACTCATTATTCCATTCTTTTTCAGCGACAAACACCCAGGATGAGTAACAGAACATAAGAAGTATTTTGAAGAGAGATATTTTCTCCTATAGATTCCCATGGAGAGAAGGGGGCAGAACACTGTAGACCAGTGGACAGACAGGGTCACTTTCAGCAACATGGTAAGTGCTGAACACCAGCATTCGTGTGAGGTCAGGTCCCAAGCCATAAGCATCAGCTCCAGTGTGGGGCACGTGAATCCCCCATCACAGAATCACAGAATGGATCCTGTTGGAAGGGACTAGCAGCCTCAGGTCCTACTCTGCAGAGCTGCTCTCCAGCAGGTCTTCCCCAGTCTGTGCTGGTTCCTAGGGTTGTTCCTCCCCAGGTGCAGGACCATGCATCTGCCTTTGTTGAATTCCGGACTGTTCCTCTCTGCCCATCTCTCCGACCTGTGAAGGGCTGTGCAACACTCGGGGGTATCGGCCACTCCTCCCACTTCTGTCTCTGTATTGTAGGTTTCTGCATAATGAGCACCACTCCCATAGCCAGCTGACAGTAAAAAGGAGGCTTTCAGAGAGACAAGGAAGAAATATGTTCACATATTACTTTTAAAATGAACTTTTCCTCAGCAACAGAAGCTTTTTACTTTACATTTTCAGGAGAGAGGTTCTGCCTTTTTAGTAAAGGCTTTTATATTGCTCAAACATGAAAAAGCATTTAATTACAGGACATACCTAAAATAACATGATAAGGATGAAATCCAGTTCTATTCATCCAAAATCAAAAAGGGCCATGTCTGGCTAATAAGCTACTTCTTCCTAGTTGGGAACTTTCATCTGGTGTTTTAAAAATTTTAAGCTGAAATTTGACTCTACAAATGTGTACATTGAAGCATAATCATGAAAACATTCACTATACAATTGTTAATTTGTTTGTAAACACAGTTGATTCTGTCCTTAAGTTTACATTTAATGGAAAAAAATCAAATAATGAAGTAACTATTTATAGGGACATATGTGTGTATGGGACCTACCCAAATAGCTAACACAGCTCTGCAGAGAGACACAGGATCCTTTAAACGAACAATAAAATGATGCAAATTGAGTTAATTTCACAGTATATTCTGTGCATTTCTTGGGTTGTTTTTTGTTTGTTTGTTTGGGGAAGGGGTGTCTGGTTTGGGAGGTTTTCTGGGATTTTTGTTTGTTTGGTTGTTTTATTTAACTTTTGATGCAGTCCCAACAGCTGCATGCTCCAGGCACGGAGATGCTGGATCAAACCAGTGCTTTTTCTGACCCCTTAAGCATCAATGATCAGCGAACAGTCAAAGCAAGCTAAATTAACCCTCTAAGTTAGGAGCTTTCTCCACCTCTGAAAAAAGTATTGGACATTTCTAGGAGTCTAAGGTCTGGTGAAGAGGCCAAAAAGAGCCTACATAGCCCAGAAATCAAGCAGGCTGCTCAAAACACCACTAAAGCAGAAAAACAATGGCAAGCTCTTAATATTTCACCTTGTGACACAGAAAAAGTGCTTCTTTAATGGCTTTCCTCCTCCTGGAGCAAAAGTTACCAACAAATTTTAGAAAGGCAAATGGCTTTTGCTTAAGGGCTTTATTTTTTTAACAGCTAAAAAGAAATCTAACCAGTAACCCCTTCTGTTGTTATTAATTCATTGGGAACATTATCAACACCTGCTGCTTTGTTGTTCCTGGGTGTTCTGGTTGCCTCTTGGTTCTTCTAGAAATGGTTCAGCTGTCTGGAAAATGCCTTTATCCAGTTCACCATTAAAGAAATCATTAAAACACTCCCTCCGTCTTTCTGTAATTACATCCTTTTAAGTTTTCCATTTTTTGTCCTTTATCTGACGTAGGCACAGTTCATGTCCTTGTCTCAAATGCTGATACCCCAGGAAAATGGTCTGAAGTTATCTTACTGTGCTGCCCCTTATACTGCACAGAGCCCTTTTTGTGCTATACCATCTTCCTGTTGAGTCATTTGTATTACTAGAGGACTTACGGAAGTCACAAAATCATCACCACACATTGCTTTCTTATAGTCCCCATCAAGAACTTTTTTGTTGTTGTTGTTCATTCTATGGTTTTCTCCTACTCTTTTTCTGACTCCAAGTGTTTTCCAGCTGGTATTAAATTGTTCCACAATGACCAAGTGCGTTCCCACCTGTACACTTGGTGTCTTCTAATAAGTTCACATGGTAGGAAGTGTTTCTAACTGCTGATACAAACTATCCACCTCTCTTCCAGGGCTCCTGCATTTCTTCCCTCACTATTTTAGATATTTCATCCCTTTCTGTAGAATGATGCCAAGAATTTTTCACACACCCCAGCAGCTCTGCCAGCATTTATGGGCACTCAGAATCCCTCGTAACTAAGGATATGCAATAATTCCCACTGTGAATCACAAAACATCATGTCCTTCCTTACAGGATTTTATCATAAAATACGCAAGCCAACGCATTTCTTCATACTTCTTGAAGAGTGATGAAACTAATAACCCCGAGATACACAACATTGAAAATTTCAGCCCAGATCACACAATTTTAGAAAAAAAATTCCCTGGTTTATAAACTTTCTTCCAAAATTTTCACTCAGTGCCCCAAGTCCTTTCCTTCAAGGAAAGACTGGACGTGGCACTCCGTGCCCTGGTCTTGTTGACAAGGTGGTGTTCGATCATAAATTGGACTCGATGGTCTCAGAGGTCATTTCCCAACCGGATGGCTTCTGTGGTTCCCACCGTGGCTCCCAGGCTTTCCCCTCGAGCTTCCCGGGTGCAGCCTGAGGTTGATCACCGTTTTGAGCCCAACCTCCCTGCGCTGCCTTGAGGCCCCTCAGCCTCCCCCTCCCCTGGGGGCTCCAAGGCAGCGAAGGGGACACCGGGTACGCGGGTCCACATTTCTGCCTTAAGCTCCTCGGGCTCATTTCTGCCGAGAAGGATCTTCCGCACACGCCGCTCCCCGCCCCTCTCAGGCGGCCTCTCAGAGCGCCCGGCGCCACTCCGCCCGCCCGGTGTTCCGCACTTTCGTCACGGCTGGGTCCATGGATCCACCGCCTCCGCAGGGCCTCAGCCGTTGTTACCGAGCGCATAATGTCCTCTTCAGTACTGCGGAGTCGCGTTATCCTGGGATATAATACTCGGGCTGCCGGAACTTGACGCGAATCTGCTGTCGCCAAAAGCCAGCCCGTCCCTCCCCCTGCGCCGCCAACGGAACCGGAAGCGCTGCCATTTTGCTTCGGGTGATGGCGGTGGTGGTGCTCTGGGGCCGGGGGCTTTAGCGCGGGCCCGGCCGTGCGGGGACTCGCTGCTCGGACAGTCGGTGTTCCTGCGAGCTGCCTCCGTCTCGCTGCGCCGCCCGGTGATGTACGGAGGGCTCGGAGGGTCTCGACGGACTGCAGAAGAAGCAGGGCCGCCGCCCCTAATGTTGTTGTCAGGCGGGGGAGCGGTGCCCGGGCCCCCCGGAGGAGGTGGAGGTGGAGGCGGGAGTAGCCGTGTGGAGCTGCTGGTTTTCGGCTATGCCTGCAAGCTGTTTCGGGATGATGAGAAGGCTCAGTACCAGGAGCAGGGGCGACACCTTATTCCTTGGATGGGAGACCCCAAGATCATGATCGATAGGTCGGTGTAACACAACCCCCAGACTGTGCTGCGAGATCTGCTGTGATAGCCTCTTTCTGTTTCCCCCCTTGTGCTGTGGGCAGTGAGGGCGGGGGTTGAGCAGAGGGCTCGCTCTGGCAGGTGCGTCGGGACCTTCCGTGGCGGGACTGGAGGCAGCTCCTCCCGGCACAGCACTCCGAGAGTGCTCTGGTAACGCTGCAGGACCCCCCCTCCCCGTCGGCGGGAACTTGGGGTTTCCCGCTCTGGCAGCGTTGGGAGGTTCCTGTCCTCCTGGCAGTCAGCGTGTGATGGGTCTTTCTGCTCCACTTGTCAGGGCAGGGTCGACAGGGTGGAGAGTGGGAATGATCTGTTCCTTTTCAGTGCAAACATTCACGTTTCTCACTTGGAATCCAAGGGAGCCTGATTACGTGGGAGTACTTAATAGGCACATTGTATGTTCTGTAGGTGAGAACGGGGCAGTGTGGGGTGTGGAAAGGTGTTTATTCACCTTAAAGGAAATGGGGATTTCCTATTTCTCCTACATAATCTGGCTGCAGGCTGTTGATGTGACACACCAAAAGCAGTTCTTGGCCTATTAACTTTTCCTGGTGCCGTGATTTACTGTGTTAGACAGAATGGATTTGATTTTGAGTGCTTGTTCTTGAAATTTTATGTCAGGGCTGGTTTCTTTTGGTTGTTGTGCCAGGTCCAGGTTCGTGGCCAGAGAGAGTAATAGAATCTGCTTTGATGTTCCTTCTGGTCTCTTTGAGTTGTTTCAGCAGTGTAGGGTGGGATTTGGAAATAAATTCTTTCAGAGTTACCTGATTGTTTTGTGGAGAGAGGGAAGATAGGAGGTCAGGTCAGTTATGCTTGAGTGGAGCACTGAAAGAATAATTTAAGAGTTGTGGCTGACCCTGAAAACCTGAGTGGGAAAGATGGAAGGATTTTGGTTTGAAAAGGGTCACATGACATGATATTGATATGTGTTCCCTCAGTTTCATCACTGCTTTGATGCTAGACAGGATTTTCTTATTTTGACTTAAGAGCTGTATTTGTCTTGGAAAAATGTCACTAAGGAAAGGTCTTTTGATTTCCTTCCATAAGACTAGAGAAAAAAGAAATGCCCTTGCACTATTTTGGTGCTTACACCATTAATGATGGTTATCATTGCAATAAATTTGTTAAATTGGAATAGATACAAAGGCAGGACCAAACAGCCATAAATGTTTCTAGGTATGTTTCATTTCTCACTTACACAACAGTGGAAGTGTTGTGTTGCACACTTCTAATCCAAATAATTTCTGTGACTGATCTCATTCATAAATAGAGGCTGTTCTTGGGGTGCTGTGCAGCAGAGCCCCGGTCACAGGTGTTACAGAAATGTGGGGAGCAAACACTTAAGTATGTGCATGTCTGTGTACACATACTGAAATACCAAATAATGTACATTTGTGAGGTAAGGCAGCTTGCAATTGCTAATCTTACAAACTCCTTTGGAAGCTTAGATTCCTTTTATCTCCAGCAGCAGGAAGTCTTCATTTCACCATTTTGAGAAAAACACATTGCTATGAGAAGACTTGGGTTCAAGTTTGCCTGTGGACAGAGCTTGATTAACCAGACCTATGTTTCATTTGCTTTTTGCTATAAGAATATTTACTTTCTTTGTTTTTGGTCTAGCAAGTTGGCACAAGTCAAGAGTTGTGTGTGGGAAGACACCTCAGCGGAGTCAAGTTTACTGTCACTTTACTTTCCAATCAGTTTCTTTTACTGATGCATAAACATTATCCCAATGCAGTGCTTTTCCTGCAAATAAAGTGATTTCTTAATAGAAGGGAACTGTACATCATTGATCTTTGCCGATTTTGCGGTGAACCTCCTTAAATTGCATGTTTATGTTACTGTTCCTATGTATGTGTGTCTCTCTATCACATAACCCAGAACTTATTTCCTCAGCCAAATGGCTAGGGGCCGAGCCTAGCCATGATTTTACCTCCAATGGACGCAAGTTTCTATGGTGAAGATTTCTCCTGAGAGTTCGGGACTAGCAGAAAGAAGCGAGGAAATTTCGACCGTTTGGTTCTTACGGATAGGTATTTATGTACTCGGGTTTGTGTGAATGTAAGCTATTTGACTTTCCAGACAAACTTATTTTGCAAGTGACATTGATTGGTTGGTTGAAGCACGTACGGTAAGAGCTGTTAAGGAAATGGATCCCACTTAAACTATTAAAGGATACCTTTGCCTTTAATTGTAATAATTTATTAGTTTCTTTGAGAGGAATTTAGCCTATTAAACAAATTTTCGATAGTTGGTGACAAATGATTAGCAAAATTAATTGTAACTTCTAAAAGGGAGTATGCATTAACGTATAAGTATTTTTTTTTTTCATTTTTATTGGGTAAGTATTTAAGTAGTCGCATAAACCCAAGCCCTAAGTTCTTTGCATTGACCAGCTGTTTCATCCTGCAGGTATGATGGGCGTGGTCACCTGCATGACCTTTCTGAATATGATGCTGAATATTCCACCTGGAACAGAGATTATCAGTTGTCCGAAGAGGAGGCTAGAATAGAAGCCCTCTGTGATGAAGAGAGGTATTTAGCCTTGCATACGGACTTGCTTGAGGAGGAGGCAAGGCAAGGTATTGCTCAAGGAATAACATGGTTATTAGAAAAGCACGTTTAAATAAATTACTATGAAATTAAATTTACTCCTAATTTTATACTCTCTTTTTCTGATGTTATCTTGACAGTACCCAGTGGATTCGAAAAGCGGGAGTCTTTGCGTATGTGAGAGGACCTCAGGATAGTTTAACTGTAGATCCACACAGAAATTGCCCAGATTCTGAGGGCAGACTGGGATTTCAGACCCCCCCCCCCCAAAATAAACACATTCTGCTTCATTTTTAGTGTTGTTTAAAGGAAATTTTGTGGTTTTATATGCATAATTGCATTAGAATGTCTTAATCCACAGCCTGTATCTCTTCAAGAAGAAATAAGTGGTCAGCATGTGTACATGCTGTGTTTTTCTGTTCAGTTTTTAATGAAAGCTAAAATGATCAGGAGAAAACTTCTTATTTAAAAACTAAAGTAAGAAATATTACTTCTTTTTTTAAAATAAATTAGCTTCTGAATATATTCTAATGTTGGTAATTGCATTTTTGTTCAAGAGGAGGAATATAAAAGACTCAGTGAAGCTTTGGCAGAGGATGGTACCTATAATGCAGTGGGATTTCGTTATGGCAGTGATTATTATGACCCTTCAGAACCCACTGAAGAGGAGGAGCATCAGCCTGCAAAACAAAGAGGTAAGGGGTAAAAATAACAAGGGTTCATTGAGAGGAAGGACATAGCTTTTCTCTCTCTTGCAGCTGAGGGTTTAAAATACATGTGTCATTAAAATGTAATTAAAAATTCTGAAAGCATTTCATCAAAGTCTTTATGGGACTCTGTTACTGAGTTTTTGCAGACTTTGTTCTTGATGAGCTTAAAAATGTTTTCCTGCTACGGCACAGTCAATACTGCAGTAGTCAGGGAATTTAATTCTGCTGTCTTGCAGATTCTTATTCAGAAAAAAACTAGGAATACCTTACATTGGCTGTCTGCTAACACTGTGTTTCTTAGTCAAGATGGAAAATACCATTGTAAGCATAAAATAGTAATTAATAAGAATGTATGTTTTTAATTTTAGATTTTGTCATTTTAATTATTATAAATGAGTCTGTCTTCAACGTAGTGTGCCCTGCTCCATGACCTAAAAAATACGCAATTCAGTTCCCATCTGTAACTACAATAGCTTTGTATTTTTATCATACATTCCTAAGGAAGGTTTCAAATGCTGTTGAACTATGTCTTAGTAAAGTGAGGATCATTTAATTAACAATTGGGTTACCTAACTACATCTTGGTGGCTTACTGTGGTATGAAATATGCTTTTTTTTTCCCCAAAGTGCTGTGTTGCAATGCAGGATCATTTTAGGTGCTAAAGCTTATTTAGTTTATTTTGCTGTGTCTGAGAGATTGTGTAAGGGCAGTTACTGTGCGTGCTACTTGCACTGTATGAAGGGTTTCTCCTCTGCTCTTTTGTACTGAAGCAGAATGGCATTGTCTTTTCTGGGGTTTAATTCAGTTGTTTAAGACTCTATAACCAAATATTGTTAGCTGGAGCTGCTGCCAAAAGAAAGTCTATTCTACTTTGCCTGCTGCTCTTTCCTTCTTTCTTTGCTGCTTAAATTTCTCTGAGCCTAAAAACCCCTAAAAACCAACCCGTCAGAAAGTAACCAAACAGGTGAACTCCCTTTGGTGCATGGTTTGTCTGCAGTAATCACTGTGACATCTCATGTGGAGGTTGTTCTGCGGTTTCCACAGCTCCCATGGTCAGGTGTTCCTGCACTTGGTGCCATCTAATCTGTCAGGGGAAAAAGGGAATACAATTTCTCTTAGGGCTAGTAGAATGGATAATACTAGAAGTTACTTTAAAAAGTAAACTTTTTACTTCAATTATTATAAAAAGCTGTAAAGCAGAATATTTTCAGAGGAACATTTCTGCTATAGCAAATAATGGACTGTAATACAAATTATTCTTTTTAACCATATTTAAATGTCTTCAGTGTAAATGCTGTTTATATAGCTGCATCTGATAAATTCCTTGATTGCATATCCTTTTAGATATACTTTATTTTAATTTTTTTTTTAACATTTGGGTACTTTGACATGTTTTTCCCTATAGTACTTTCCCTATAGTACTTTATTCTGTCAATTCTTGCAGAAACAGCTCAGACAGAAAATACAGAGGAAAATGAAGAACCTTTTGTTGCCCCTCCGGGACTGAATGTACCTTCTGACGTGGAACTGGTATGTGTACGTTTAATGCAGCCTACATTTCTGCCAGCTTTTGAGCAGTTGATGGTGCTCTGTTTGGTGCTTAGGTTGGGGTTTTTTTCCATTAACTTTAGTGTGGTGCATTTTAAATTATTCTAAAATAGTAACTTAATTTCAAATGTTCTGCCTTGAATGAACACCTTTGAATCTTCTTTTTCATGCTGAAATGGTTGCTGTGCTTATGCTAAGTGCATTTAGGATCACTTGTGACGTTATTTTAGCTAATGCAGAGAAAAGGCAGTTGTTCTCGGAATACTTGCTGAGACGTAAGGTTCAACATTCCAAACATAAAGGACCATGAACCCAAAAGTTTGCTTATGTTAAAGAATTCTTTTCTGGAATCTTTTTAATTGAGTCCCAATCTGAAGGGTATAGGATTTGATCAAGTGTAAATGCTGTCTATAAAACTAGCGTATTCAAGGAGAAAAAGAGTAATTTATTTCTAATAAAGTGTGAAATGACTTGAACGTATTAGCACATAGAAGATCCTTTCTTCATGTGATGTTGCTAGACTTTGCTACATGTTCTGTAGACTTAATAGGGACTTGTGTATTTTTCCTGAAGGGAGTTGAACAGACACCTGCTTGAGTGCAGGTCTAACTATAAGGGTTTTCAACGTATTTCAAGTTTCTTAAAAGATGCTGGAAAATCAGATAATATTCTTCTGTAACTGTGGTCATGAAAGTGTTAATTTATATGTGGGCTCAACTTGATATTTTCAGCTTGATAACCTTGGCCAGTAAAGATTCAGAACACTTAGAATAACTAATAGTGAGCACAGAGTATTTGTGTAACTGTTTTTCTACTTCATTAGCTTTTATTTAAAGAACCTTGAGTTCTCAGAGAAAAGCTTCTTATTTTGCATTTCGATACTGTTTCCAAAATGTAACTGCTGGTGGAAAAGTGTTGGTTTAGATAGCTGCTTGGCTTGAGTTTAGTTCTGAAATTTAGGATGTATTTCCTATGTGTGTTGCAAAGTCCATTGTGGGGCTTACTGAAGTAATTTCTCAGTCAGCTGTTGAACTCCAGTGTAGTCACATGAACAAAAAGCTAATGGAGGTATATTTGGTTTTGGTTAAAAAAAAAATAAACCCAACAAACATCAAAATGTCTAGACAGCAGTTCTGAAAGCAAAGTATTACTTAACCTTGGATTGGGAATTGTGAGAGGGGGTTTTTTTTTGTGAGCCTTGATTTGTTGTTGCTGTTCTATTCAAGTCATTCAGCTTTACCATGGAAGATATTTATTCTGTTTAAATTTAAGAAATTTGAGAATCAGCTTGCTAATGTGGAGACTTTGCTACCAGTCTTCAAGGTCAGTTCAGTACAGACAGATATTTTATATCTCCTGTAATACAGATCAATGCAAAGTGCAAATATTCAATATTGAAGACAAGTCAGGCAGCAAAAAAAAAGGTCCAGAAACTATGTTCTGTGTGTGGCAGCTCCAATTGCAGCAGTAATATCATCCTGGAACTTAGAATTGAAGAGCTGTGACAAGCAGGCCAAAGGTCTTCCACTGCTTAAAACTGTGATAATGGGCAAAGATGATTGTTCTTCACCAGGGCACTTTAAGAAGTCTGTGGATGCTATTGAAGTGGGCTGTTAGAGGAAATTTTGAGTTAATAACTTGTGAGGAGAGATAGAAACAGAAAAACTTGATATATGATGTAAAACTGATAATGCACAAAATGTTATCAGTTTGTTAAGAACCTCATTGCCTTTCATTAAAATAATCTTTGCTGGGGTTTTAGAGGGACAAATAAAACTTGAAACACCTAGTTATTTTCCATATTGAACGTGTCCCGGTAAAGGATCCAATCAGCAGAAAACAGCTTTTAAAACTGGGCTGTTTGATAATACTGAGACTTTTTTCCCTATGTGGAATACCACTGTCTCCAGTGCTTCCAATCATCTGAGAAACATTTTTCGAGGTTTGCAACATGGTTGTGTATCTATGCAGTAAAAATGCAAAGCTAAATCAAATCATTAATGTGGCACTTCAGTCTTTATAGGCACACAGAATATGTGTTTTTACAGTGTACTGAGCACAAGACAAAACAGCTGAGTGTGAAATTAAAAGCAGTGATTAATGAAGTTCATTCATTCTTTAACTGTACTCTTGTTCTCTTCACATCTCGGGTTTGATATCGCACTGCTCCCTAGGAATTCCTGGAAAATGCATGGATACTGCTTTATTTTATTAATTTTATCTTTTGCCTCATTGCTGAAGTGTTCAATGACTCTTCAAGGGAATGCACGTGGGAATTGCAGTTTGTGTGTTGGTCTTGAGAGGCAACATGTTCTTCCCAAGCAAATACAAAGTAACCATTTCTAGTTAGGGAACAATATTTGCACATTTAGAGATAACCGAATTAAGGACAGCTTTTGGGAGGGAAACCATACATGTTGAGTCTTCAGAGCACCTTGAGATACTGTAACACCAAGGTCATCCAGGATCTGTTGCCCTCTTCAGTTTGGTGTTCAATGCAGAAACAGCTGTGCTAGTAGCAGAAGAGGATCTTGCAAAATGAACTGAATGACCAGCTGAGGAGGGTTGGGACTGTTTTGGTTATTTTTTTAGGGCTGATGTGCTTTCACTAGTTTTAAGTGATTATGAAACTTAAGTTGGTAAAGAAAACTGAGAAGGACAGGGAACTACTGTTCTTTCTAATACCCTTTGGAGTTCTAACACACTGTACAAGCTGCTTATGAAAATACAAATATGTGTTATTTTACTCCCACAGCCACCAACAGCAAAAATGCATGCTATCATTGAGCGAACTGCAAACTTTGTGTGCAAGCAGGGAGCCCAGTTTGAGATCATGCTGAAAGCCAAGCAAGCACGCAACTCCCAGTTTGACTTCCTGCGGTTTGATCACTACCTCAATCCCTACTACAAGTTCATCCAGAAGGCCATGAAAGAGGGACGCTATGCGGCTCCTTCGGAAAGTAAACCTGACGAGAAAAAACGTGAGTTGTTGCTTGGCAAATGGTAGCTTCAGGGTGGGAATCACTGAAACAGACACCGGTCTTTTTGTTGAAATAGCCACATTTTTCTGGAGTTCCACTGCAGCTGATATTGATGTGATGATTCAAAATTGTGCTTAAATTGGAGATTTTAAAAAAAAATATATTTTTTGTGGAAACTTTCTGCTACAGGAGCTGCTATGATGTGGAGGTTTTAGAAACAGTCATAAAGCTCAAGTCCAACAGAAGATTGGTCTGTGGATTTAGGATTTCGTTTTATTGATGTCTGGCAATATCTTGGATCTATGCTTTTGTGACTAAGCTGGTTTATATGAATAATGCTTTCCTAAAAATTCATGCTTGTCCTGTATCATCATTCTCTCCCAAAGCAAATTCATACTAAACCCAAATAAAATTCAGACATTGCTTTTATTTAGACTCGAGAGTCAAATCTGAGGAAGATGATGATGATGATGATGACGATGACGGAAATTATCTTCATCCAAGTCTTTTTGCATCTAAAAAATGCAGTAGGCTTGAGGAGCTCATGAAGGTACTTGACACTATTAAAATTACTTTTTTATCTTGTCAAACACCTGATTCATGGACAGAAAAATTCTAATATGCAGATGCTCGAGTCTTTTATTGACAAAGGTTTGGGCATCTTTTCAGACTGTAATTTAAGTCTGTTTTTGTAAACTTTTGAGTTATCTTTTCTCTAGTACATAAATTGTTATTTTTCCATTTCTGAGGATTTATATTTCTATTTCTGATGCCCTCTGGTATTGAGGGCATCACTCAAGGATTTATCCTACTGAACCTGTGTTGAAGCAGAACAGATTAAGGTATTTAATGCCTTATGTATGTAAGCTGAGAGAGAATTTTTTCTTTTTAGATTTTAGTAGATAAAATGTTGACATGAAATAACAGTTCCAGAAAATAATATTTCACCAGAATTTACTACTCATTAAATGTAAATTTTGCTAGATGTGTTAGTTTTTATTTTCTGAGACTGGGCAGTGATGGAATAATGGGAGTGATAGATGGTTGTACATATTTGAAGCTTTCAGAGAAATGGCTGTGGTGCTTTCTGATATTTAGACAAGACAGGTTCTGTGCCTTATCCCAGCCGCGGCAGTCATTGACTAACAGTAATAACCACTGGGTTTTTTTATGTCATTCATTTCTGTTTACATGAAAGTGGTTTTTGTCTTGTTTTTCACTAATTTTCAAATATGTTGATTCTAATGTGAGAGCTACAAAAGCAGTAACTTTAGTGTTTGCACAGAATTATTGGTGTCTATTAATGTAGATAAATTTGCTTTCTCAAATATGTTGATGCTCTTGTTCTTTAAAGACGTACTTCCAATTTTAATCTTTTTTTCTATTCTCAAAATGTTTTCAGCCTTTGAAGGTAGTAGACCCTGATCACCCCCTTGCAGCACTGGTGCGCAAAGCACAATCAGATAATAATTCGTCTACGCCACAGTCAACAGACGGGGCAGCTGTGCAGACATCACAGGCAGAATATTCCTCTGATTGTAAGTGCTTTGAGAGGAGGCAGCTGGTGGTGTATTTTGATGAACCGTGTGTGGATGCTGGTGGGAAGAGAATACGTTGGCTTCATGCTTCTTCCTGTGTATTTATTCTTTTTCAGTCTCCTGAGACTTTGAAGGTCCATTCTGAGTATCTGTTGAATTGCTGCTTAGGAAAACCAGGAATGGGTTGGAGGGTTGGGCAGGCAGGAGGCCAAGTCTCCAGTCGGTGACTAGTTTAGCACCATGTCCTTATTATATTATTTTGTTCCTGCAAATTTTGTAAATTCTGTTACTCAAAAAGGTAAAGTCAATCTTAAACGCGTTTATGTGCCTTGTAATTCTTTTCAACTTTCAGAATTATGGAAGTCCTTGATTCCTTAAATATAGAAATGCAACTTACCCTTTCATTTATGGGACTGACCATGTAACACTACTGAGATATAAGAAAATTTGTAGTGAAGCCTTCACTACAGTAGGGTTTCATGTTATTACACGTTTTGCAAGTAATGAGTAGTGTCACTTCAAGGTGGTGCTGATTGAGTTCTTGGTTTTTCAGTAATGTTGCTGCAGATCAGTTATCACCATAATAATCTGAGTTGATTTTGATGCATTATAGGTTCAGAACCCCCAAAGGATTACAGGTGTTGTCAGAGTGTAATGTGTGGAGAGAAATCTGCATGGAAGTAATTTGTATTTAAAACTGTACCATAAGGGAATCTTAATAAAACTGAAATAAGGTTTCTGCGAAGAAATTGAAAATTGCTGGTTATTTCAAGAAAGACTAAACTCAGAATAAGTATGTCCATGCAATAGAGATAGTCAGTTTTTTGATTACTTTCATGTCAGGCTTGAACCTGAATGTATGTGGCAGAAACTGGGAGATGATAATTTAGTAACAAAACAAGTTCAGTTTGCAACTCCTCTCCCTTCTTTTAAAACAGAACTTTATTCTGTTCTTGTTACAGACAGCTTATTCTTTGAAGAAAGTAAGGAGTGCCACATGGGAATGTTCATGAAACTTTTAGGAGGATAATTCATTGTGATTTAATGCATTGATTAAACTTTGCTTCCAGAAATGCAAACTCTTACTGTAATTAATTTGAAATATTTAACATTAATATTTTCTGTTTATACATAGTCTTTCTGCATAAAACACTTGTATTTACAAGAAGTATCTACCATATAAATGTATTAGGCTAATTAGAACATTGTAAAATACTGTCCTTAAAGAAAGATAGAAAGACATAAAGCTTTTGCACTCTTTAGAAACACTTAGAGAAGTGTTTGGTGTGGAAAATGTGTTCAAATGCATTGTTCATTATGTTGCTGTTGAATTCCAAACCTGTCTACTTTTTGAGGTTTAAGTAAGTAGGTGTGTGTCTATATATAGTAATACAGTGGTTTAATATGTATATAGTGATTCTAGTGGTTTTTTAATTTGTTAAAGCTAATTTTGAATATATGCACATTTCTTTTGTAATGAAAACATAGTTTTAACTGAGTTAAATTGCCAGAGGTGTATTAGATGAGGAAGCATGATTTCATATTAGCTCATTTTTATGTACGCCTGCTCTAGTTCACTTCTTTATTGACATCTATGGCCTTCAGTACTTTTGCATTCTGTCCCTTAATCTACATATTTCTTATTCATCCTAAATCTGTTAATATGAGCCTTTTTTGGCTTTGGATTTTTTGGGGTTTTCTTACACAAGAAATGAGATGCCATTTCTTAGTGTGTTTTGTGAATCTGGATTCTCAGTATGTTTGTACTGATGCAATAATGTATTTCATTGGGTGGTTTTCTTCTAATTACGATATTGTTCTTAAATGTGTCTTTTTGTAGCAACTGTGGCAGCCATGTATTACAGCTACTACATGCTCCCTGATGGCACCTATTGCCTGGCGCCTCCACCTCCAGGAATCGATGTTGCTGCCTACTACAACGCCCTGCCTGCAGGGGTGACTGTGTCCAGCACTACAGGTGTAGCAACGGTTCCTCCCCCTCCTGGTACCACGCCGCCACCTCCCCCAGACACTACTGACACCACGAGCAGGTTGACTTCTACCACAACATCTACAAGGTACCTCAGACAGATTTGCATGTTGGTTCAGGGAGTCTCGTTCCTGCACTTCAATAGGGAGTGTTTAGGATGGATTCTATTATTGAATTAAGCTATTTTAATGCATGGTGAACTCAGAGAACAAACCTCTCTGTACTTTTTTTTTTTTGTTTGTTAAAGCAAGAATCTGAAAGATTTTTGTATTCTATTTATAAAAACCATTTACTCTTTATGTTTTCAGCACAATTGCTCCAGTGGTTGCCATTATACCTCCACCTCCAGATATCCAACCTGTCATTGACAAGCTAGCTGAGTATGTTGCTAGGAATGGGGTAAAATTTGAAACTAGTGTTCGTGCCAAGAATGATCTCAGGTAAGAGAAAATGTTATTTAAACTGCTATTTCAAAAGTTAAAATTTTTATTTTTTATGATATTAAATTACAGAACATGAAAGTTTTGAGAAGTACTATCCTTTGTTTGTTTGTTTAATTGAAATTTAGGGATCTACTTAAAGGCAATGGGAAAACATTATTACCCAAATTATCAAAACAACCAACCTGTCAAAAATGTGTCTAGCAGGCATGCTCTGAATGTGTATCCTCTGAAGTTAAGGCATAAGTAAGAGTGCTTCCAAACATCAAATAACATTCCATTTGCTAGAGAAGATTAGATGAGGGATTGTTAGTATTAACTATGTTCATGTGCATTTTCACATACTCAGTTTTCTTTTAAAAGGTTTGAATTCCTGCAACCGTGGCACCAGTATAATGCTTATTATGAATTTAAAAAACAGTTCTTCCTTCAAAAAGAGAGCGGTGACAACTGCCAGGTACATGTGCATTTGTATATACTTCTGTTAAAAATGCAGTAAATATGAGAAAAGGACTTCTCAGTTGTGTTACCATAAAACATTTTAAAAATGGAACGCTGAGTTAGGGAGAAATTGATGAACAAAGGATGTGAATGCTTTTTTTGTTGTTTTTTAGTTTTGTATGGCATTTAAGTAAGCATCTGTGAGGTGGTGTGATATTTAATTCTTGCTTTTTACTATAAGCCACTCCACTGTGGTTGTAATATAAAATGACAACCTGAAAATTTTCTGGCTTTCTATACGACGGAATATATGCTTTGTGGAGGTTTAGAGCTTTGTAGGATTGTGATTAGTGTTCTGCTGTCAGAAAGGTTAGCTATGGCTTTTAACACCCATACCTTCCCATACGCCTCGTCGTTCTTTGTACAACAGTAGCACAGAGGCTGGAGTAGCTTTCTGACGTACTTTTTTCTGAGGGAGATTTTGTTACAGTCCAGTCATGACTTCAACAATACTGGAGCTTCAGAATCTCACAGCAGTTTCCTACTTGCTTTGCTTCTTCAAGTCCGTGTTATTAGAAGGCGGTAGCCAGATTTGGCATCCATGTTTTTAACTATTCTCATATTAGCTAATTAGATTGTTCTCTTACTGAAAAGAAAATTGCAAATAATATCAGAACTACATTATCTGATGTTAACTTTTCATGGGAAAGAGCTATTTTTTTTTTAGGCCCTATGTCATTTGTCATCTCAAGGCTTAGATTGGGGAGCCTTAAACTGAAGAAGGTAGGCCTGTGGGTAAACTCCTCGGAATTGCTTTGTGGAAAATGAAGAAATTCATTAATGGTTGCTGTTTGGAACACTTGTGTCTGATGTTTTGTTTTAATAGTGAAAAAATGTTTTGAAAACACTATTTCTAAAGATAAGCTGTGGTAAATATGATCTTACTCACTGTTAAATTACAAGCAAAATTGTCCTGTGCCACAATGCTGACTGTTGTTCTAGAATGTCTTATTTGCAATCCAGTGGGTTGAATTCATAATACTTACATAATTAATAAGGACTTGTTAACATATATTTGGGGGGAAATTGTACACTAACTGAAGCATAATAATAAAGGATTCATTTTAAATGTTCAAATGAGTACAGCTATAAAGGAACCGAAACCAGTTTAAGTCCCTTGAGGTCAAGCGTAGCAAAGTGTATTTTTGTACTGCATGGCTTTGTAGATAATGCCATTCTCTTCAATTTTTTAAAAGAATGATTTCAATTTTATCTTTATGCTCTAGTAATATATGTATAGGCAACTAATGCAACTGATGCTTTTTTTTTGGCCATTAAAATTAATAAGAAACTGTACTACTGACTTCAGTAAATACAGGATGAAGTGCTTGATTTCCTTGTGATTTTCCCCTCTGAGGACTTCCAGAAATCAGTTCTGTTGGTCAGGGAATGGCTGCAGGGAAGATCTGATCAATGCCTCAATTTCAACATCACGTATGCTCAACAACAGCCAGAGCAACCAAACTCTTAATTAAAAGATGCACAATTTAACATTGAAATGTTAAATTACTTAACGTTATCACATGACTCCCCATGTAAATATTTTGAATGTTCTATAATATCCTTCTTGAAATTTTTATACTGTTCAGAGGTATAGGAATTCAGAGATCATCCTGAATGATTCAGTCATATAATGGTTGAACTAGTAATTCTTTACCTTCTTGAAAATCTCAGCACATCTGTATTGTATCAAAAAACATTGCTAGGCCCAATGTTGTTCAGCAGAATGTTGGAAGAAATCAAACATTAACTTGTGTTGATTCCTGTAAAATCTGATTCTGCAAAGAAGTTACATGCAATTGTACATGAGGAAAAACGTGTCATAAGCTTTCACTCTATCCCTGGGAATTGACTTTAATGGGTTTGGTTTGGGACCCTGGAGATCAAGACCTAAATAAATACGCAAAAGAAGCACATGCTTTTAGGGTCTAATTTTAAAATTACAATTTTAAAGCAGTGTTTGGCAAAGGCGTATCAGCTGAAGAACATTTTCTTTTTTGTAAAATAACGTGTTCTTCCTGTAGGTCTGTAGGTTTTAGGGCCTGTGGGTTTACATGAGGCAGAATTATGGTCATGAGTGCTGAGTGATATAAAATTAGCTGTTGTGTGATTAGCTGATAATGTGATTTTTCAAATGGCTGACAAAATTGCAGCTCCATAGACATTGTATTAATGATTTCATAACTATCCTGTTAGTAATTCTGCTCATTTCTTTTGAAAAGGGAGTATCTTCCTCTGAAGATGTTCCAACAGACACTGCCAATGATACACCAAGTGAGACTCCATTTGCAGATGAACATGCACCTGAAGATGCATCTGAGCCAAGTGCTAGGGGAGTTCCAGGAACTAAAAAGGATGTTCCTCCTCCTAAAGCTGTCAGTGATGGTAAACTGGTGAAAGGTATGGTAACATGATTTATTGGGCATGAAAATATTTAATAACATGTACATAAAGAAAAAAAAGAAGGCAAGGGAAAGTAGAGAAAAGAATTTTGTCAGGCGAAAAATGTTTTCAGTTGAAGGCATCAAAAAAGACCAGAAATAAGTAATTTGATTGCTTTCATATTTCTTTCTTATCAGACTATCAGGTATTTGTGGTCTGACACAATAAATTGTTTTACTTCAGTTTTGTGCAAAGTTGAAGGCTTTCATCAGTGACGCCAGTAAAATCTTATTTTTGTCATTTTCAACTTGACAGTTACAAGCTTTGTGCAAGAGAGAAGTCATTCGTTCTGAATAAAAGCAGTGGCCTTATTTGAAGAGATACATGTGGAGGAAGTACTCTAGGCTTGTTGCTCATTCTTCCCATGTTGGACATTAGTCATGCTGGAAGAAAAGACCCCTTTCATGTCTAAATGGAACGTTTTTACTCTTGTGGTCATAGCAGCAGAAGGACAGAATGGGAAGATCTCTCTGGAAGCCACTCAGACAAAGCCAGCTAGCACACTATTAGTGTCCTGAGTTGGAGAAATTATTGTTTATATCTGGGAACTGATTTATTGGCCTATCAGGAAAAGATACATTAAAAATTCTTATTTTAAGTAAAAACTAAAAATGTGCATCTTTAACTAGAACTGAAAGCCCCTGAAAAAAACCAAAACAAAACAGAAAAAGCACTCTTTAACTGGACTTCCACAGATGGAAACTTCCTTCCAGCCACCTTAATGGCTTACTTAATTACTGATAAGTTTATCTGCCACTGCCTGTGGTCCCTTGGATTCTCTCTTCCTGCTTCTCACTGTGATCCCATTTCCTCCACAACCAGCAAATACTGGGCTCTTTGCTGTGGTTGTCTGACTGTCCAGACTCTGCAGTTTCTTCTCTGGGCAGCCCGAATAGCTTCCCTGGGGAAGGAACAATCTTCCCTGCCTTCAAAGATGCCCTATTAAGAGATGCAGTGTGCACCAAGAAAAGATACTGTTTCTGTTGTTCTGCTATTAATAAGTGGCAAACTGAAGCCCATACTTTAATAGTAGTAATTTGCTCAAATTTACATGATGGAATATAACCAGTGAGTCATTTCATGATAATCTGATTCCTATAAACTTGTTTTCATTTCCTTTAATATGGTATAAATCCCACTTTATTGTAACCTAAATACAGTACCTTCCTCCAAGACAGACATAACATCCATACTAGATGTTTCTTCTGCTTCTGAGGAAGTAAAATCCCATTTTAGGATTTGTTCTATCCCATGAAGACATTGGAAAATCACTGTTACCGCTTCTCTTAGAATTCTGGAGTTCTTTGTTTCTGAGTATATTTCCTTACCACAGGATTACCAGAATCAAAGCTTGTATTTTATAAACCTTGGTGTGTAACTTAATTACTGTATTTAAATTTCCCTAATTGCAATCTCATGGGATATATATATGCAAAAGGCATCCTGAGGAAGATAGTATTGCAGCAGACCATATGGTACTAGGTTGTGAGAAATTCCATTCTTAATTCTTAGAAATGTCATTTTGGATAAATGGGTTGGAGATTAATGCTGTATTTTTTTTTTGACATCTTTACACAGCAAATGAAGTTTCCAACATTTGTTTAAAAACACAGAAAAAGAGAAGAAAATTATTACGTTGTCCTTTTCACCAAAATAATTAGCGTAATAGGATGATGCAGGTTTCTCTTTTTGCAGGAGTAATGGGGAAAGTCAGGAAATTGAACCTGCCTTCTACTGTAGTCTAATGATGTGTGAAATCTTACCCATTCATTCACAGCATCCTTTGCTCCAATAAGCTTTGCAATCAAGGCCAAAGAAAATGACCTTCTTCCTTTGGAGAAAAACCGTGTTAAATTAGATGATGACAGTGATGAGGAGGAAGAGGAGGGAAAGGAAGGCCAAGAGAATGCTAATAGTGCATCAAACCATACTCCAGCAATTACCACTCCTTGTACTGCTCCTGAAGAGAAAAAGCCTCAACTTACACAGGAAGAATTGGAAGCTAAACAAGGTATTCCATGTGGCTCTGAAAACAAAGTGAAAGATTGAGTCCTTCACACAAACTGCAAAACTGCCAGTTGTGACATTTTAGGTGTTTTGAATCTTTCTGTGTCATGTTAAGAAGAATCAGAATTCTTTTCCCACAGTTTCCTCCTTATTTTTAAGAATGAAATCTTCATTCCAGATTGCATTAGCAAAGCCCAGCAAAGACATACCTGTTTCTCATTTTCTTCAGAGAACAGTGAATTGCTTCAAGCTATTTTTCATTTATATAGCACTCCCATATAAACTAATATCGCCTTGTTGATGTTTTGTTGCTCTTATAATGCAATGCCATTAAATCTTTGTATGGGTTTTTCCTGTTCTGTGTTAATGTGCGTAAGGGCAGAAGGGCATGCTGTGTGAATTTGAATGGAATGATGTCTTAAAAGAATCCAGTTTCACCCATTCCTCCCCGAGGCTGTTCCACAGCAGAGTGTGCTTATTAAAGTGGATATTCTGTCATTATTTACCAGCTTAAAAACTCAGTATTTCTCACAACTATGAGTATGCCACAGGAACTTAATTTTTCATTTTCAAAATGGCGATTTTTTGCTTCTAAGTAGCAGTTCTTTTGTAAACCGCAGTAGCGCAAAGTATGCTATGTCATACTTTACATATCTAAAGCAAATATGGAATATTTTTTATGATAATAAAAATGAAGTGTAAAGGACACTTCGAAGAAGCCGCATGTTGAAAAACCTCTGCAGCTGAACAAAAAAATCCAGTTGTTCTGTACATATACAGAACACAAAAATGGAATTGTAAGATGAAAAACATTACACAAAGTAGCTGTTAGGTGCATAGTTAAATCAATTGGCTTATTCTCTTCATATAATCACATACAACATGTAATAACATCCAACAAAATCTGTTGGTTGTAGCAATGACGAAACAGTTCCTGAAAATTTCTGGAGCAGCTCTTTCTATAAACATATCAACGTATATTTAAATAGGGCTGGAAACTGTGAAGATCAGATCAGTGGAAAGAGAAAACTGGAGAGTTTGCATCACTTTCAGCCTTACAAGAAAAAGCTTCTGAATTTACAGAGCTACTTTCTTTAGGTAGTTTTTGTAAATAGAAAAGGACAAGTATCCTGAATAATCAGGATTGGATTTTCATGTCATTTTAAATTACAAGTTTTTACTTCACCTGTACTGCTTTACATCAAGCAAATGGATATATCTATGAATTAAGATGCTTGGAATTTCTTAATTTCAAGCTGGTATGTCCTTATCGTGTCATTGAATGGCTGTATTGGAAAGGCTTGAGAATGGCTAGAGGGGCTGTTTGCTTGTTTGTGATGTGGGGGTGTGTGTTTGTTTCAAGGAAGCCTGAGTTCCCCAAGCATGACTCACTCTAAACTTAATGCTTAATTGTCTTTCTTAGCAAAGCAGAAACTAGAGGATAGATTAGCAGCTGCAGCAAGGGAGAAGCTTGCACAGGCCTCCAAAGAATCAAAGGAGAAGCAGCTGCAAGCAGAGCGCAAAAGGAAAGCTGCCTTGTTCTTGCAGACCCTGAAAAACCCTCTGGCAGAGGCAGAAACTGAGAAAATTGAAGAGAATTCCTTCAGTAGTGAGGTAAGCGAGAAATAAATTTCTCTTTCCCATAAAGCTGGCAGAAAACTTACCTCTAGAATACGAATCTGACAGTGTGTTATGAACTTGACTGAAGAGATAGAAGCTTTTCTAAATGGGGAGAAAATTGACTTTTAAACACTGTTAATCTTTTTCTGTTATCTTACATATGTCTCTCATCTGTCATTAAAGAACTGGTAAAGAAGTAGGCTGCACAGTTCCTAGATCAGTTAGCCAGATACAGAAAGGTAAAGGAGCTTCCATGTTTTAATTCTTTACTAGTGATCCAAGTGCTGAAACACTCACTTGCAAGAGTATTGGGATGACTTACTTAAGTTGTGATACTTGTTTATTTGATGTGTATATTGATGGTTTTGCTGTACATTACAAATACAAATATTGTTGGGAAGTAGAATCTCAGTTTCCTGGGTTTGGGATTATGTTGCTTCCAGAAAAGCCAGTAAAATCATTCTTGGTTGCACTACTCAAGCAAAACGTCATCTCTGGATGCTGATGGAAAATTTTAGATGTTGATTGTGACAGACTGGCTACAAGAAAGGAAACAATCGAAAGCCATGTCATCCTTTCCCTCAGAAGGAATTCCAGTACCTAGCAAGTAGTTCACCGCCCAGTTCTCGATTTTTCTGAATAAATCATGGATTACCCCTCAAAACACTTTAAAGAGAACAGTCGAAAGAGACATACCTGCAGTTTAGGTGATCCATATCATCAGAGAGTAGCAGGTATGTGAATTAAGTGTGGTCACATCCCAAAAGAGATCCTGTTTGGGTTTCTCATTGCTACTGCTAACAAATTTTCCCTGACACAAGTGTTCAGTACTTCTTTTCAGTTTTATATTGAAGAGTGAATGCAAGAGACAATGACAATGCAAAACTCCCCACATTTGCAGTTCTGCTCTTTTTCTCAGGGGAATTTGTCAAGGACACAGATATTTGTAAGCTAAGGTTCTTTTGATATTTTTCTTTAAGAGAATGCCTGAAATAGCCAGTGACAGTTGACTTTTTTTCAGAAGAGCAGATTGATGTTCTCAGTCAGATCTGAACTTACTAAAGTTCTAAGCTGAACTTCCTAGTGAACTTCTCAACAAAAAACCACACCCTATCCCACTTCTCTGTAAGCTGATTTTCTAGAAACTTCATTTTCTTCTTCCACAGAAGTACAGTTTCAGAGAAGGCATCTATTTTTTCTTACACAAAGAATTCCAGTGTATTTGGGAATTTTAAAGTAACCAGTTTCACTGTTTCTTAACAATAGAAATGCTTTGGAGGTGCTTTGATTATTAAAGGATTTATTTAGAATTTCAAGTGTATATTTAAATGTTTTCTGATGTGACCTTTCTTTTTAAAAATAAATTTGGCTATTGTATTGGGAGTGCTTGTACTGTTTTAAGAAACAGTCAAAAATGTCATAATGTCTTTGGAAGTGATATTCCTGCTAAGTGTGGTTTGCTTAGTGACACGCTTATATAGATACATGCATATAGACTTTTGCAGATAAAAGCTTATTTTGAAACATGCATGTTTCTCAAGCTGTTGTTCCATTTGCCATATTTGAAAAAGTGTCCATTTCCATTCATTCCAAATTATCTGCCTTTTTCTCTTCTTGCCTGCTTTGGCTATTTGTAACAGCTCATTTGAGTCAAGAAATTGTATTAGAGAAAGATGAGTGAAATCGTATTGCGGATTTGTTAACCTCCCTTTTATATACCCTGAGAACTCAGTATGCTGCATTATGATGTCTAAATCAGCTTGTAAATAAATATGTAGCACTGGGGGGTTTTTTTAAGCTTTTTCAGTCGTGTTTGAGAAACAAAAAGATGCATTTAAAAACACTGATTGCAAAAGTAACAGGAGATAATTACAGTGGCTGTAATAAAAAGAAAGTATGTTAAAAATTTGAGAGAGAAAGATATGTAAAATTGGTTTTGTAGTTTGGTCAATGGAACTAATTGGGGTAATTAAATCAGAAAACTACTCAATCACAGAACAAAGAAAAAAATTAAATATTTGTGTCCACCAAAATGTCACTAAATGTATTTCATCTCTTGTTTTGGGGGTAGGAGCATCCAATGAGGAGTCCAGGAAACAAAGACTGATTTGCACTGGTCAGAGTTAATGTAGTGGCATAATTTTTGTAGCTAAAAATGTGTCTCAAAAATGGAGTAATGACTGAGTTGTATAATAAAGCATGAAGAGGAGTTGAGAATATCTATTCGAGATGCATAATTTCCATTACATTGCCCCAGCCTAATAAGTGTATAAAAACTAGTAATGCTATGTATGTGTACATACAGTGTGCGTTTGTGCTGAAAACCTGTTTATCACAATGTGCAGAAATACATTAAATGCACAAAGCTTTTGTGACCTCTGTCAGATTTTCTTGATACCTTCTATTTCTTGAAAGGATCACTGGTACTGAGTGTACATTACATCTTTGAATGAAATCGATTCTGCTAACTGCAGGTAAAGGACAGTCAATACCACAGAACAGGGCACTTCTAAGCTGTTCTGTCTTCAGCAGAATGTTAAAAATAGTCAGTTCTTCATTTTCCGTAGCTGAATTATTTCTTTTATATTTCCTGTTTTTCTTTAAAGTGAAATCAAGCAAGAGAAACAAAAGACTGAAGAATCTTGACTAGTGAAGCAGCACATTTTCATAAATGGCTCCTTACTATTCTTGCATGCATTAGAACTGTACAGTTATGCATAATATTTCCTCAAACCAGTGCTTGGAAAGCATGGAGCTTGTCTCAGTTTCCAAAACTGATTAGTTTCCAGAGGTGCTGTGGCCAGTGAAGTCTGTGTCCTTGTTCAGGACATGGATAAACAGTAACTGGATGATGTTTCCCTTCTTGTGTTTACATGTATAATTCATATAGACTTCTGGTACACATAGACTTTATATAGACTCTTTGGTACATCTGTCAGTGTCACTGAGGGGAAGTCGCCTTCATTCTGCAATGAATGTAGGTTCCTCGTCCTGTAACAGCTTGTAGTTTTAACAGCTGCAGTTCTTCCATGCTGAGCTGTAGTATGCCAGGTTATATGGAGTGCTTCACTGAACTGCCTTTTTTACTTTAAAACAAATAAAGTAAGGTGCTTCATAATCTGAAATGCAAATCTCATTCCAAAATTATTTAAATTAATTCAAATTTTTAAAAGTAAGATTATATATTCTTGGTACTGGGGCTTGGCATGAATTGTTCTGCAACTGTCATATTTCACTCTGTGTCAGAAATGTTCTAGTGGTGATAGTGCTTTGATAGGCATGTAAAAGCCAGTTGGTTATACCCAAACTGTTACCTGTATAAACCTTAGTATCTGATTTAAATGAGAAATCCACAGTCATTATGTTGCAAAACCAGACAAGCACATGATTTGAAAGTGATGCTGTTTTAATGGCTTGTCCCAAATGTCATCTGCTGTTATGCCTCTGAATATAAAGATTCTGTGGCACAAAGCAAAACTTTTCTTCTTTTGGTTCTTTCATCTTCCCAGCTTTTGAAGCCCTGTTTTATCATTTGTTTCTTTAGACGGCTTGTCCTTACTTTTGTCCTGTATGTAACAATTATTTTTTCCTTGTGGAAAGTAGTCTGTTTACGAGTGAAATAGAAGTGTGCCATGTTTTAAAAATGAGATGCTCTTCTAGTTTTGTCAAGCATAACAGGGTTATCAACAGCTCTAGATAGTGTATGTCACACTGCTGTAGTTTATCCTACTTTTTTAGCAATGGACTGTAGATATTCCTGCATGCCTCTTTGGAATAATAATATATAACATCATTTTATGTTTGCACATTTTCTCTGTTAATTTTTGAGCAAAATATAATTCTCTAATCAAAACCATACTGAAAGTATTTAAAGAAAAAAATATCTTTAGAATATTTAGTAGCCATTCAGTTCTTTCTTTACTTTTTTT
The DNA here is from genome assembly GCA_013397975.1 of Machaerirhynchus nigripectus. NCBI lineage: Eukaryota > Metazoa > Chordata > Aves > Passeriformes > Dicruridae > Machaerirhynchus > Machaerirhynchus nigripectus. The sequence goes on along the minus strand of VZRQ01007964.1, from coordinate 108,545 downwards.
CCAGACTACAGATATCTATGTCTTCTGGTTAGCATGGGAGGGGGGGGTTGGGTTTGCTTGTAAATTTATCTGTCCTTTTGAAAAAACAAGAAAAAGGAAAAACATAAATGTCACATACTAATGTGGCATTTGGGGGGTGGATAACTTGCTGGCATTTGGAACTTTTTTTTTATTGTAATAACCCTACTAACAAAAACTACATGAGAATTGTAATTCCTTATAGCATAAATACTTGAGTAATTTTTTAATGTGGGGAGAAAAGGTAAATATCAGGAACTGCCATTTTAATTAAATGAGGAGGTAAGAATGTTTATGCGTTGATTTTTAGTCTTCAAAGCACTCAAAACAAAAAGGCATATTGATCCACACAGCAAACAGATTCACAGCCACTAATTTCTTTGCAGTTGGCCTTGTCAAAATTTTGTCTGTTTTTGAATGCCATACCATGGTCAGTGTACTGTTAATAGCTGTTTTTTAGTGCAGCAGAGTAACCCAGATGAAACTGTTGAGTCTTTGAGTTCCTATAGAACAAATTCTGTAGGAACATATTCCATAGGAAACAATTTTATCTCTTTTAATTAATATTTTGGGCCAGTTTATTAATTCTAGGACTGACAAACTTCTAAATAGAAGTAACTGCTTGCTTTGTTCCACAGAGCAATGAATACAAAAATAATACACTTCCTTTGCTGGTAGACAGTTGCTTATTAATTCTCAGTCAGGGAATACTTCACCATAAGCTTTAGGGAACCTGTATTAAAAAAGAATCTGGAGTATTTCTGGATTTTACTGAAGTAAAAGAATTGTTGATTAACTCTCTACAGTTCTGACATTCTTCACTCTTTGCAGTTTTGATATAACATAGGATTCCAATTGCTGTAAAAGAAATATTGGCTGTTTGTAATATTATTGATATTGTCCTTTGCCAGCTGATTTTGTTTGAGCCAGATACAGTGCTAGTGTTTTGTTGTGTTGCAATAAGCACATTTTGGTTCATTTCTAATTTTGGATTTGTGTATTGATTAAGTAGTGTAACTCCAGAAATAACTAATGTGTGTTCTGAGCTTATGAATATTGTAGATATGCAAATGACTTATATGAACTGAAGTATTCATTTCTGTTCTTGTATAGCTATAAATTCTCCCTATTTACAGAGCTCTTTCCTAATCCACTCCTGATAAACAAGAGTTGTTGAATCATGTTTTGGCATTACTTTCGTCAGATTTGCTTCAGTCATGCAAATAAAATGCTGGAGAACAACTCTGCCAGTGAATTTGTCTGACACTAGCATTTCGTAAAGGCCAAAAAAATGTGCTTTTACCGAAGACGGACAAAGAAGTGAGATTCAGTGAATGCTATCTGAATGTTTGCAGTTTAACTTCTTAGAAGAGCTTACAGACAATGTAAATCTCTCATCCCTTGAGATGCATAATAAAATTCATCAGGTAACAGGTTTGTTTCCATGCTTTCCAAAACTGTTCTGCTGGCCTGCATATTGGCAGAGCCTGATCAGTTGAAACAGAGTGCTTTGCAATCTCCCAGTTCTGTGCTTGCTGCTTTTTTTTTTTAGTTATTCTTTTCTGCATTCATGCCTCCAGTTTCAGTTCCCATCACCTTACTTTCCAAGACAGTTTATTTCTTTCCAAATATTTATGCACGTAGGGATTTTATTTGTGGCCTAGCAATTTGCTGACTGCTTTCACTGAGCTTTGTGTTCTGCACTGATGGTGAATCAAGTCATTTTGCTGGTGCTGTTTTTCTTGAAGACAACTAGAGTTGCCACTGAGGGAAGTGGCCCATTTGTTCAGGTGATTGTCATAGGGACATGACATCTGTCACCAGAGCACCTGGGCACAGTGGTGGATGGGTGGATGACTTCTCCCTGAGTGTTACCTGTTGTATTTCATTGAAGACCTTGCGTATTTCAGCTGGGGGTAGCTAAAGTTACTTCAGTATGGCTCTGCAGATGTGATTCATCAATAGCCTGAAGCAGTGGTGTTTGAATCTGCCAGCCAGCTTGCATCTGTGCTTCCCAGAGATCTGGAGAGCGCTGTCGCTGCTTAGTGTCAGCTTCCTGAAAGTCAAGGAGAGCCCCGTGTCAGCAGTGGATGCTTTTGGTGGAAACATAGTTGGACTTAGCATTGTGTGGTTCTTTGTTCAGGTGGCTGAGAGAATCTCTACATGTGAGCTAAAAGTAAATGTGTCATTCATTTACTAACTTCCTTCTTGGCAGTCATAGGAGAGCTTGTGTTTTATGTGGCCAAATGAACCTGAGCACTGAAAACCATTGGGGTTTTCTTCCCTCTCTTGTTTTCCTCTTAACACTTATTTTTGCCAGCAGCTTTTTCATTTCAAGCTATCAGAGGTGACTACTTCAAGGCAGACTGGGCTATTTCATATTCAGTAGTGTTCAAAGCAAAGGCTCAGGTACTGTGTAAAGAGATGAATAATGTTGTCAAAGGAGCGAAAGTCAACTCTGGTGGCCTCTTAGGTAACTGAAGATAAGGTGTCTGTGAGGTGTCTGCAGTTACACGTGGAGTTTGTGAAACTGGAAATAGGCCTCTGGTAAACCAGTCACTCAAATGATCATGCTGTAAAATGTTCATAATCTTTGAAGCAAGCTACTTTAGAACTACTTTGTGCTGGTTTTGTAAATATTGTGATAGCAGTTACCAGTTAAAGCATGAAAAAAATGTCATGTATCTCTAACTTGAAGCAGAGCTGTGTTTTTGATTATTCAAATGGGGTCAGTTACTGTCTTTATGTATTCATGGTAGGAGAAGGGTAAAAAGAAAGGAAAAGATCATCTGTTTCTAATTTGGTAATTTCAGGTTTTAATGTATTACTTTTTACTCCAGTCTTGTTAAGTATCCTTGTATCAAACAGTGAAAGTGTCAGACCAGGTGGAGCAGAAGTTATGACAGGGAAACTGGTTTCTCCAGTTGCCTTGAAATGGCAGCTGGGGGAGTGACAGGCTTTGAAATGAGGAGCATATCTGTAGTGCCTGACTTGAATTGTTCTAAACAAGGCATTGAGCAGAATTCTCTGGGGTTCAAGCTGATAATTTGGAAATGTTGTGGTATGATTTTGCTTAACCTCCTGCAGCTGGAGTTATTCACTGAACATTGTGCATGGACCTGTTTTGTCTTTGACATTAATAAATTTTGTGATCTTCCCAACTTTTTACATTTAAAACATTTATTTTGCAAAGTTCAGACATAATTTCTATCAGCACCGGTTCATTTTGATGTTTTTTTTGAAGCTGTCATCCAAACAGCACAGTTCATGGAGGAAAGTAACACTAAAACAGCTTTGAATGTCAGTAGTTCCTGATTGTATTTCTAGGTTTGTCCTGTTTTAAGTAAAATGTGTAAATAGACTAAAAGATACCTGATACTACCCATTTTTGTAGAACACATTTCTTCTAAAAACTAAAGATGAATACCTCAGAACTATGTCCTGGTTAAGCTGACAGTCTTAGCATGCGTATACCAACTAGCATATGTATCTTTGGGGAGCTGTACAGGCCTCCATTAAGTTCTGCTGGATGCATGTGTTTGAAGATGTCAGCCTTACTTCTGCACTCTTTACATAATCCCAATGCTGCACATCTAACTTGGGAAACTGAGCACTGTTCTTTGTTTATCTTTGATTTCAGAGTGTCAGTAGTATACCATGTCCTGTGACTGCAGTCAGAACTATACCCACTTTAGAAGTTAAACAAGCAGAAAGGCCTTCAAGCAGAAGCAGAGATCCTCCTAGGGATGAAGAAAAGGAAAAGAAAAGGAAAAAACACAAGAAAAGATCTCGGTCAAGATCACGATCACCATTCAAGTATCATTCATCGTCTAAGTCCAGGTCTAGATCACATTCAAAAGCAAAGCACTCACTTCCCACTGCCTATAGGACTGTCAGGCATTCAAGGTGGGTTTGGAAACCAAACATGTTCTTTGGAGTTCTGTGTGGGTTAACACTTAATATATCTTTGCACTTCTTCCTTTATATAGATGTTTTTATACCCATTGCAAAGGTTACAGTCACCTCGGAAGGCAGTATGTGGCACATATACATAAAAAGTGGCAGTTATTTTGAAAACCATTTTAGTGAAATAATTAATCATTAATTTCTAATTACATAGTGCAAAACTTTTACCAGTAAATTTTTCATGATGCTCTGTGAAATACCTGGTGATAATATGTACGAGATAATATGTAAGAGATAAAGTAAGCAGGAAGAGAACTTGCTGATAAATCTGTGGCAGTTACTGGAGCAAAGTAACTTAGACAGTATTCTGATAATGAAATAGAGATAGAGAACCAAGTGGTTGAGCAGCAAAGCTCAGAAGAAAACAAAGCAGTTGGGTGGCAAGTGAAAAAATATGATGGATGAATGGCAGGAGAGATATGACAGGAATCCAAGAAGGGTGAAAACAGAGTTGAGAGAGAGATCACAGAAGAATGTAGCCCAGTGCTGTTAACTCTGTACTTAATCATTAATGAGATTAAATACACTATGCTAATTATCCAGCTTAAAGATGTTTTATATTGTGGTTTATTGATACTGTTAATTCCATCAAAGATATTTGGGTCTGGGCACTTTCAAAGTTTACTGTCTGTAAAATTTGTCATATCTGAATGCCCTGCCACAGTGCAGTTACTGTGGTCAGTAGGAAGGGCTTTGAGGGTACATTCTGTGGATCAGGCTACAGCTACTTAAGTTGCTTGTAGTTCAAGCAAATTGTGCATCAGGCTACAGCTACTTAAGTTGCTTGTAGTTCAAGCAAATTGTGCATATAAATACTGCCACAGCTGTGTAAGTATGCAGTGCATGTGAAACCATACACTACTTCGCTGTCTCTCTGCCTATGGCACGTGCCTGAAAAAAGCTTCTAGCCCCTGGTGACAAAGTGTGCCAAAACTTCCTCTAGTTTTCTTGTCCTTTTTTTTGTTTAATGAAGTGTCTTAACTACACTAATATAAGTGTTAATATGTTACAACTTACTGGTTTATACTTGATTTTTGAGTTTAAGAACAATACTTTGCTGCAGAAATTTCTGCTATTCAAACATGCCAGGAATTAAATGAGCATAACTCGGACTGAAACGATCAGTCTGACATGCTGCTTATTTGATGACCTTTGACAATAAGTTGTTATGACATGCTGTGTTGTAAGGCACATTCCAAAATACTGTGTAGCATTCCTTTTCTGTGCTTACCAGCGTTTAAAGGGAATGATGTTGAATGAAGCTTTCCTTGCCTAGGAATTGAATGCAGGTTCTCTCAGAGTTAAGCATATCTTGGGGAAAAGCCTCCTCAGGTCAATCACTCACCATTTCAACTCCCTGTCAAGATGTATCTTCACTTGAACCAGCCATATCACTTCATCCAAGCTATGCTGCATGTATTTATCCACACTTTTACTGATACATGATAAAATCAAGGAGAAACATCAGCGTAATGCTAAAAAAAAAATAAGCATCTTCTGTGGTACTTAAGGACAAAGAATCATTTGAGAAGGCCCTTAGCAGTACTTGGGTATGCTGCTCAATAGCATAAAGATAATCCTGCATGTTGCATGAGTTTGCAGCAGGCAGTAACAAGATTAATGGGAGTTGGCAAGTTCAATTTGGTGTATACTGAGATATGTCTTTAGTGACTTCAGGGAGAGCAGTTATCTGGTCCTTTATAGAGGCTTGAATACTTGCACCAACACACAGGTCTGCATTTGGTTCTGCTGATGAAAAGACAACAGTCTACTGAGGTTTGCCAGGTACAAGGTGGAGAGTCTCGTTGTGTTTTGATGGGGTTTTTTTTTTTGGTGGCCACAGTTCAGCTGATGAAAAAATCACATAAAAGTCATCAAGAATAGGTAATATACAGGAGCTAATCTGTGTTTGCTGTCTTAAATTTGCCTCCTGGTGCGAATCAAATGACAGGCACATAACAGCATGAAAATCACGAATCACCACAACACCTGCTTAAATCTGGTTAGATATTTCCTTGATGAGCTGTTGAATTCTAAAACCTCAGAAGTCCAATAAGCTTGATGCTGGCTGGCTGATTTTAAAATTATGCAGGAAAACAGCACCAGATTTTGCACTGAAAACTTTTCACGTGTTTTAACGTCACGAAATTCAGAGCTGAACAGGAAAGGCCTTGTACAAGAAATGATGATGATTGAAGGTGTGCTTTATTGAAGATGTTTGCTATGCCTTAACATACTGTATTTCCAAAGTTAGAGCTCTTGCTCCTGAAACAGAAAAATTGTAGCATAATCAAGAGCAGGAGGCTGATTCATAACCCTGTCAGATACTGATTTGTTTTGATTCTCAAATGTTTAGGCAAAAACAGTGCCTTATCTTAGTAATTGCCAAAAAAAGACAGGTGGTGTTGCCTAGCTAGAAGATATTACTGGTTTTTGTCTTTCTTTTTTTAAATTTGTTTTTATTTTTAGTGTTCTTTCAGATAAAATTATTTCAGTGCATTGTGTTGCTTCATTCAAAGCTTGGCATGCTTCACATCTCTTTGCTCATCAGTTTTCCCTAGAACAGGATTCTTCAGCTTCCCCTTGAACAGTGCTTTTTTCGTAGCTTCCCAAAGCATTGGATATCACAGCTTCCAGCTGAATGAATAGTTATGAAAAGAGCCATACCCTCCTGGAATAAAGGGTAAACTCTTTCTCGATGTTAATGTGTTCATCTTGTATTAAGTGGATGGCACTTAGAGACAGTCATTACTGTGTGGACAGTGATGCTGAATTACTTTGGAACAGCCCTGTTTTGAGTATCCGTGCACTATTGGAATTTCCCAGTCTAATGGTGTATTGTTGCCTTATTTTAATCTGTTCAAAATGTAAGATTAAAAATCACCTTTATCATATAACTTATTGTGACAAGTTAATGGAGAATAAAATGTGGGAAGTGTAGGTAAACAACAAAATTTGCAGTAACATTCTTAGCTCTTTAATGAAGGGGATGTTCAGGATACTTTGCAAACTCTTCCTTTTAGGTTTGTCATCTTATTCTTTTTTTCCAAAATGCATATTATGCTTAGAATTCCTGCGAGTGAACTTTGCAGTACATTTCTCTGTATACCACTTAACATTACTTGTTTATCGTTTATTTTCGCATTGTTACAGGTTTAGAGGCTCTGCTGCATTTAAGAATAGTCTTTGGTGATAAGATACAATTTTGATACTGTTGCATTTTTTCTATTTCTTAGGCATCTTCAGCAGTAATAAAGTTGAAAAATTGTGTTCCAATAACATGAAGTTGATTCAAAGCATGTTTTGCATATTCATTTCTCTGGTTAACAACCGAACCTATTTTAAAGAAACAAGTTTAAAAAATCATAGTTATATAGAGAGTCCAGATAATATTGACTTAATTGTGGCATGTGGTATGCTAACTGCAAATCTCTTTTTAAATTCATGTTATTTTCTGGAACAAAATTAGTCATATAAAGCTCCTGGTATCATACAATTTTAATTCTAGACCAACATGACAGATTAAACAAGTCATGTACACAGTAAACCGTGTCCCAAAGTTCTGTAAGGTACTGCAGAACAGACCTGTCAGTCCCCAAAAGATTATTAGTTATTACAGATAAGTACTTGATATCAAAGATGGGGCACGTTTAATAAATGTGGCTTGTAAAACAAAGTTTTTGGTATCTTAGAGTCACATGTAGTAAATTCTGAATCACTGTTTTAATTTCCCATTGACTTCAAAGCACCATTAAAGAATTGGGTCTGGGCTGTTTCTGGCAGTGGTGCCAGGTGTCATACCTGGGGTGGGACGTGGGCTCTTCCAGCTCACAAGTGTAACTGTAAACAACAGTGATGTTCACCTCAATCTCTGTTTCCTACCCACGGATAAATCTACTGGTTTGTAAGTGTGAGAGGCGAGGAAGGGAAGCAGAGGCACTTGTTACATACCAAATGATGTAGTGATTTTGATGGGTGGACTTTGGATGTTCGTTTTGAGCTAGAGATGGAGTCTGAGCTTCTTTTCAGTATTGCTGTTTTACTTTATACTGCTTAGTAATAGAGTAGTACTAAGGCACATAATATATCCAATTAATGAATTATTAGCAGTAATTAGTGGTGTATTTTATTAACAGGTTACTTTGCAATAAGTTTGGGTAGGGTGCACCTGTGTGGGAGTTTGTGTGAGACTTTTTGCCTCAGTATTAGGAATTTAGTAGACTTCGAAGTAGCTGTTCTTTGTTAAAAAAGATAGTTTGGGAGTGGTTTTTTTTTTTTTTTCCATCCGAAAGTGATTTCCTTATTGCTGAGGCAGTGTCTAGTCATGTAATTTTAATTCCAATTTTGTAGTGCGACTTGCCAAGCTTCATAACCCTTTGAACTTTTGGGACCCTTCTAAGCATAAGTCATAAGGGAATAAAGTGCCTTCTGGAATTACAGTCTAATGAAAGTAGTAATTTATATATTGCAGTAAAACTGATTAGCTGTTTTTTAATTGTTTGAAACAAATGGCCAAAGTTCTTAATATTTGGGGATTGGAAGAATGCTGTAGAACCACAAATGTCAGTTCATAAAAATGAAGCTAATGTCTCTTTCTTTCTGATTCTTTGGACTTTTTTTAGGCTGGTCCATACAGGTGTGTTTCACTAAGGTTCAGCTTTTGGTTAAGGGACTAAGCCTTTTCAGGATTCTAGTTAATACCAAAACTAGGACATTTTAGTCTGAATGTGAAGTGTGTGCCTCCATATCACAGACTCACAGCATCCACAGCGACACTGAGCATGGAGCCGAGTCTGAGCAGCTCATCAGTGGCAGCAGCAACAGAGTGGAAAAATTATCAGGCAACTTGGGCAATGAAAAGATTTGACTGCTGGAGCTCTTTTGAGGGAAATCCTGGTAAAATGTCAAGGTGTCTGACTGAACCCAAGTTTTTATAATCTGTTGGTTTTTTCCTGTTTTATTAATCCTTCTGAATGGCCTGGTAAAGATCAGATTTTTAAGTGTCAAAGGAATTAATTTGCAACAGTTATCTGCCATTGTGATAATTTCTTTTCAGTTGTGCTTTTTTGTTGTAGGTGTAACAGAAATGGCTCAAGATTTTTTGTGTGTGTTTGTATATTATCTATATTGTGTGAATCTGAAGATCTCTGATCTTAACTGGGCATGCTTTCTATTTTCCCTTCTTGATCTCCTTCTCACTTTCTAGGAAAAATATTTTGAGTCAAAGTGCTAGTGCCAAACAACACTGATAATGGGTTGTTGGTCACTTACACTGGTGAAAATATTGGCTGTGCTAGGATTATTCTGCAGCATCCAGGACAGTTCCTGGACTTGTCAGCATTAGATAGGCACTGCAAACAAGAACATGTGTTTATCTCTGTGAGGCAGCAGTTCTGAAAGCACACCACTAATTTGGGAAGACAAGGACAGGCCTGCCAATCCCAGGCTTCAAGCCAAATTGGATTTCTGCATAACAATGTTAGTAAACTATGTTACCACAAAAGGTGGCTGGACTAAAAGAAAACTTTTCCATCAACTAATACAGAAGTTGTACAGTAGTAGACAAGACCAAAAAATAGTTCCTTTTTTTAGCCCCCTGTTGGGAGTGAAAAGCAATGGGTAACTTCATCTCAAATGTCTTGGATAGGCAAGAAATTTTTACATAGCTGACAAGTCTTGGAGCCTAAATGCACCATGTTGGTATAAAATAGGTGTTTGAAAGATGGTATATTTGCATTTGGCGAAGCACAATTCGACTGAAGTAAAAGTTTTGAAATAAATAACAAAAAGCAAACTTTTGAATGTTTTTTCTCTGCTCAGGTCACGATCAAGGTCACCCCGGAGAAGGGCTCACACACCAGAACGACGGAGAGATGAGAGAAGCGTTCCCACGGCATATCGCATCAGCAATAGTCCTGGGAACAGCAGGAAACGGCCTCGCTCCAAGTAAGGGCTCCTGGTCCTGGACAGCGGGGTTCTGGCATCCTAGCAGACTTAACGCCTGACATCTTGTACACTCCTTAGCTAGAACTTAACTTTTGTATGTTCTGGAGATTTATTTTGATAGAAAAATACTTTTGAGGAGAAAAAAAAAATAACGGAAGCACTTGTTGTTCTTCCCTGTTCTTGCATATGTTTGAACACCAGCTGTCCAGTCAAATTGGTAGATGCTGATACACTGCTGTCTGCTGGCCATTAGAGTTCGGATTTCACTGGGAGTTTCATATTTCACTCCTGTTGGGCAATTTTCTCGTGCTGTGCTTGTGCAAGCTGTATGACCTCTACACAAGTCATAGCGCAACTATGATATCAACTTTCTTGACATCACATCTGATCTGCATAAATAAGGGCAACTCTGATTTAGCAAACAGTTATTTTGCAGTTATTTTACTGGCAAACTAGAATGTGAAGTAGGAATCGAGGTGTCATTTTGAGAGCACCCTGCATATAGTCTCTCTTAGAAACTATTGTAATCAAAATGGCATTTAGTCTTCCAACTTCTTTCTCTATATGTCTTGTGAAATAAGAAAGAAAGAGATCACTTCCAGCTTCATTAAAAAAATTCTATTGTTTCGTATGACAGCTTTCCATCTCTTGATAGCCTGTAATTAGTTGATGTGTGGTAGGTATAATTGAGAACTTCTTAAGTATACTTCAGCTGATTAAGTTTTAACATCCATCAAATGAAGATAATAGAGGCTCCTGTGGAATTCATGGAAGTTTGGTTAAGCAGAACAGATATGGAAGCTTAAAATGTTTGTTTTCCTATAAACGTACAAAAGAATCTATTTTCACAGCCCTGTGCTGTTTTTAATGCTGTGTTAGTGTGTCTGCTGCTTGACCATTCAGCATTTTAAACTATGAATTATTTTCAGAATTGTGCCACTCCAAGTTGTAAATTATAATGGCAATTGTGAAACAAACTACATTCCTCTGTGAATAATATTACTTACATAGGTCAAAATTTTGAACTTCTGTTAGGCCTCAAACATTAAAACCAGGATGTGACACAATAAAATACAGCAGTAAGTACAGAAGATGCAGACTGAAGAAAGAGTATTGTAGGTAAACATTGATAAGGATATTTTGCAGCTCTGATTGCAGAAATTAAATCAAAAACTTGTTTCAGCCCTGACATTAAATTTTCAAGTAAAAATGTGATGGACCAGTTTCCATGTTCAATTATGGAACAGGTTCTTTATCATTCAGCTGTTCTGTTTGTTCATCATAATCTGAGATGAAAAACACTGAAAAAGCTTACTGTAAAATACTTTTCTTGCATGACAAATGTTTGCCAAGATTTTCAAGGTTTAAATATGAAGTCTGTTCACAGCTTGGTTACATGATGATGTTTTAAGAAACCAAGCAATTAAAGTACATGGCTAGCCAAGGAACAACTGATTTTGTAGCTGATGGTTTTGTGTAGTCATGAAAATATTAGAGGCTGTGGGGTTTTTTGTCTGCCACTTAATCATCATTTATGCAAGTAAAGTGTAAGGAGATTCTGCAATTTTAAGTCTTGAATGTTAAATTCTATATAAAAAATTACGGGGTAAATTCTAAGCATCACCGTTGTATGCTATTTTTATGGGATTTCAATGTGTTATAGCATTGCACCTTTTAAAGTAGAAAATTCCCCTGAAAAATCAAAGTAAAGGAATGAATTATGTGATATTTAAAAGATGGTGTAAAGTTTTAGTGTTTTAAGATGTTCTAGAAGCTTCAACAACATTCTTCTGAATAGAATTCTAGCAGTGCATACTAGAGAGAAATGCCTACAGTGAAGTATTGCCTAACTCTTAATTAAGGCATCACTCTAGTAATTCTAATTACAGTAATACCAATACTAGTATGTAAATCATACAGACATAAGTTCATAACCAGGTAAAAATTTTTGATAGTTCCATCTCTAATATATTACTAATTGAATTCTCTTTGAGCTTAATATTGCCTATGAGGTGACTGTCTCTGTTCCCTTCTGTCAGTAATGAGCACATCAGGTACCCATAAGTCCTTTGTTTCAGCTTTCATACTGACAGACATTTGTGGATCTAATTTCCAGGTCACAAACAGTTTGCACTTAAGGCACACTGCTAGGTCCAGGTTAGTCTGAGTGCAATGCAACAGTTTGTTTACAATTTTGATCCTGTGGTTTGTTGCATTACAGGTTGGATCACAAAGAAAGGGTTTTTTCCTTTAAAAGCCAAACAAACTGTGGATATGCCTTGTAGATCTTTAAATGGCTGTAATTCCATGTTTTGTTTATTTTATGAGCTGAGAAAATTGTATGGGGTATAAACTCTTACATTTCTCATTGCTTTCTAAGTGTCTGTTGTTGTTTGGGAAGGAACTTCCCTCTAGCAAAGTTATTCTGCAAATCTCCAGTGAAAGGCTTTTTGTTGTCATCCTTCCAACAGTCAAACACTGGCCAGTAATTGCTGTGAAGCAGCATTCCAAGTGAGAACCTCAGGAGCTGGTAGTTGCCTAATGTAATATATTAAGAAGACCCTCTGAGAAAGTATTTTGTGCAACCATAAAAGTAGCATTGGGTAAGACTAATGCTTGCTGAATGCAAGAGAAACATCCTGCGCAAGAGAGTAATACGCTTTCAGAAGTGTGAAAAGTAACTTCAGCTTAGCTAGTGTAATATTGTTTTAAATATTCTTCAATAATACATTTTCTTCTCACAGAAGTCCCCATGAAAAGAAGAAGAAGAGGCGGTCTAGATCACGTACTAAATCCAGAGCTAGGTCTCCCTCGCCATCCATGTCACCAGGCAAACCATCCACACACAAAAATTCTGTACATTCAACTAGTGTCTCTCCTGTGGAGAGCAGGGAATCCAGCCAGGAACGCTCCAGGTACCGTGCTCTGTTACTGTCATACTGCAGTGCTGCTGTCTGTGACTGTGAGGGTGTCTGTGACCAGACTCACGGGGTGAGGAGCTCTGTGTGCGTGCAACGTGTGCTTATCAAAAGTACGAGTCACTGGGAGCACAGCACTAGCTGCATCAGTCTGATGAAGGCGTTGTGTCTCTCTTACTTTCTGGAATAAACATCTCGACCTACTCTTACAGGAAAACTGGTGCAGAAAATTCTGCAACCTATTTCTAAGTTGTAAATTGGAAGCTTTCATGAAATGGGATAACTCTTTGAAGTAGAACTTTTATAGAGTGGTTTGAATTGTAACGTGTGTCAAGATTCATGATTTAAGTTAATTCTACAGAATATAGAACAGTCCTGTTAAAAATTCTCAGGCTGCTGTTCAGATTTATCTGAGCAGTTGTACAAATGATTTTTCTGATCCTGTCTTACCTCCTCTGGTTGACTGAGAAAACTGTTAACTAAAATATGAGAGACATGTACAATAAACCCCAAATCAAGACGGTGAGTGAAATGCATTTTCAAAACTTCTACTCTAAATTTCTAATTTTATTTTTTAGGGGAGTTTCTCAGGAAAAAGATGGCCAAATCTCTTCAGCAATTGTGTCGTCAGTGCAGAGTAAAATCACTCAGGTACAAATAGGCAAATTCAGAGTATGTTGCCTAATTAAGTATGTCCAGTACACTGTTTTCTTCTCTTACCACCTTGGGCAATTCTGAACTTCGCATATGATGCAGAGACATGTTCATTGTCTTTCTTAATTTGTTTGCTTATGGGAGCAACAATTTTGCTTCTCTAGGTCCTGTCCTTTCACTTTAATCAAGCCTCTAAAGACCAAACTAAATTCATTAGGCAGCAGTGTATCCACTGTAAAGATGTCAAAGTCCACATTACTGTGGATTGCTGCAATATGCGCCTTCTCAACGTCCCGTCTTACCATTTAGAGCTCTTAACAAGTTTCATGGAAGAAAAAAATATTTAACTTTTTTCAGTTGAATATGCCAACTTTAAAGGAAAATTTGTCTTAATTATGCTTTGAAAAGCTTGCAGTAGAAAATCAGAGTTGCTTTTTATAGTCTGATGTTTTTTTCAGTGGATAGGTTATTCTTTCAAGGAGTAAATATTGTTCAAAGATTTATTTCTGCTATAGAAATAGTGATAGTTGGGAATTAATACTAGTGGTCTACTATCTTACATATAATATTTGATCCATTTCTTATGAGAAACCCTTAACAAGATCATTCAGGAAAAATAGCAAGTATAGGCAGCAGAAAAAGGAGTGTTAATGCCACAGCACTTCTTAGGCTTCCAAACAAATGCATGGGAATTCCTGGTATGAGACATGAGATACAAACTACAACATGGTCTTCGAAGGAGAGTAAACATCCCAGCTTTTAAAAACATACACCCTTCAAAGGTGATTGGTTTATGCGTTTTTGGGTTAAATGTTGCTTATGGCATAGTATTTCCTAGTTTAATATTGGACTGCTTGCTTGAAGTGCAGCTGTAAAAGAAGGAATGATTGCTGTATCAAAATACAGTTCTTGGTTGCTGTTTGCAAAAGGTAAAAAACAGGAATGAAACTTACCTGAATCTGCCTGATATTTCCCAACACAGAGTAGTTTAGCATCTCTTTATCTTTTAGGGCTCCAAAAAGTGGAATTTACCAAATTACTAGATTGTTATGCTGCCATTGTGCTGGCTCCCCCTAACCAAGTCAGTATCTTTTCTCATTCAGATCCTTCCATCTGTAAAGCAGAAGGAATAATGATGCTAAATTCCCCTCTGGGGTGTTTTGAGAACTTCAGATGCAAAATGCTTTAAAAGAACTAAGGAATTTATTTATACTGCATTTGTGAACAAATATTTAAGTAACTCTTATTCATTACTGATGCACACTTTTTGTCATCGTTTTTTGCAACCCAGTTATTCAATGCTCTGTACATGATATTTCATTTCTTTTTGTAATGCTGTTCCAACTGGATGCTCAGACAAGGCTGAGAGTCTGTTTGGTTTCACAGTCACTCTGTTATATGAGAAAATGCCTCTGCTGTGTAAATTTTTGGTTCAGATTTACAAAGCAAGCAAAAAAACCTTTCTGTTTCAGAGTAATTGTTACATTCTTTACTTACCATCTCTCTGTCCCCTTCTCTTTTCTCTTTTCTTTTTTGTTTCCTATTTTAAACCTCCAGGGGTTAGTAATTGTGTGTTCATAATAGGGTTTCTTTGAAGATATAGTTTCTTTCCATTTCAACTGATGTGATTTCTGTGCTTTGTTATACAGAAACTGCTTGAAATATTTATGCAGAGCACTTTCTTGCATTGTGGTAAAACCAGACTTCAGTTGCTGTCATAGGAACTTTCTCCAAATTGTTTGACTCATTTAGCCTAGGAACTAAACATTTGATGGTCATGAATCCAGGTATCCAGTGTGACTGTGAAAAAACCTTTCATGCAGGTTTTTGCAGTCATGTGTTTTAGCTCTAGTCAAAGCTCAGACACGTCTGATCATTTTCCTTTTATTTTTTACAGGATCTTATGGCCAAAGTGAGAGCAATGCTTGCAGCTTCCAAAAACATCCAAACCAGTGCCTCCTGAGACCTGTTGGAACTGACCATCAAGAAATTGTGTGAAAAGAACAATTGGAAAAAAACTGCCTCATCTCAAATGTACAGCTGAGCTTGGCTCACTTGGTTCACAACTCGCCTAATTTACCAGAACTCAAGAAGCTAAAACCTATCTTTCTGTACAGAAGCATCTCCTTGAAATTTCATTAAATTTTTTCAGCCAGAATATCTTTGGAAAGGTTTTGGGTTTTGTAAATTGATTTTTTTGACTAATTCTTCAATAACATTTTATGATCAGCAGTCTGTATGTGTATATTTGTAAATACTATGTTTCTGTGAAAAGTATTACACAATAATAAAGAAGGAAACATCTTTCATTAGCTAGAGTTTTTGTGGACTCCTTCCTTGTTTGCAGTTGGGTTTTGTTACAAATTAATTTTCTTTTTGTTTATTATTTTCTGCCTTTTAATTTGACAACTGTCTTGCCTGCTGACCGCCTTAAGCTGAGAAATTCTATTTATCTTCTGTCATGCACAGGACGATCTCAGAAGCATGCTTGTTTGGATGTCAGTAGTAGACAATTTTTGAACAAGAGATGTGATTTTCTGTCCATGAGTTAGAAAGATCTCAGAGCCTCCATGTGAGGAGTTGACCCTTTGAAGTCAATAACTAATGGTCAGTAGCCCCATTGTCTTAACGTATCTTGTTCTCTCTGCTTAGGTACAGAAAAGAAGATATTTTTGGACATTGATCAGGCATCCTGTATGGCAATCCAGCATTTTTCTGATAAAACATCTTTCATACAGTTGAAAAAGATATTTACTAACTTGTGTTTTACTGACACAGACCTATCAACTTTTTTCAGAAAGTTTATGGCCTCAGTAAAAATTGCACATTTGTTTATTATGCATTCTTTGTTCTACAGTGAGACTATTAAACATTTTAATTTAAATGCTCTTAAAATGAGTACAAAAAATGTGTGGATTTTTACCAAAGCCTGCTTTAACAATGACGGGATTTTGTAATAGTTGGTTGTATTCAAAAGGTCCCCTTATTGGCAATTACCTAATTCCATAAAGAATGGGATTATCCCTGAAAAAGTCTGTGATCTATAGTCAGAAAGATTGTGGGTTTAGTGACTCATGGTCCTGATTTTTTCCGATTTTATGAAGAGTAGGTGGAGGTTTGAAACGGATTAGAGAAATTAAAGTGCACACTTCCTCATAGAGCAGTTGGTAAATTATCTCCATAGAATGACACAGGTTAACAACCCCGATGCAAAGTCTTCTTGTTCAAAGCAAGGGGAGGAGAAACAGTATTGATATAATTTAAGTAACACGATGGTCAGAATGGTCCCTGGCATGCCACTTGCTCCATTGGAATGCAAGCACAGTATTTAAGCCAGTGGAAACAGTAATTGATCAGGTTTCTTTTCAGTTTTGGGTTAATAATTAGCAGAATTTGCACTCATACAAACAATATAAAATGCTGGGTCTGATGCAGAGAAATTTCATTGAGCACATAAGCTGTGATGAAACAGAGCTGTCTAAATGGTCATGTAGAATGATGTTATCCACCATTTACTTAATTATTTCAAAGTTATTTGCAATGTTTTGACTGGGACAAAAATAACTTTCAACCAGTACCAGAGAGGCACCATTTCTTCTGCACCAGTTGGTGAAACAGTACTAGTAGAGACAGATAAAGAAGGACATAAAGTAGATTTCAAGACAACTGTTTTAGATTGTTGTGCAGCACTGGAATTTACAGCAGCTATATTTTTCCCCCCTAAATGGAGTTAAAAGTCTCACCGTGGTTAAATAATTGGCAGCTTGGATGCCAGTTGTTTGTCAAGTAATAGGAAAAAAACGCAGCTCTTTGATAAAATAGACTGGGCAGCTTGTTCGGCTGCTGCTTTGCAGATTTATTCTCTTTGGGAAGGTTGTTGCTTTAATGACTTCTTAAAATATTTTCTCACCCTGTAAGCAAGTCTTCCAGTCTTCTCTTTTTTCTTTTCCTTGCTCCCTTTTGTGGTATATAGTGAGATGGAGTGTTTCACTCCAGAAAAATTTAGATTAAACTGCATTTTTATACAGTCTTTATTGTTTACTGAGGCTTGTTTGCATTTAGCACTCTCTCATGGGGAGTTATATGCTCTAAAAAGTAGTAGTGTTTTTATTACGCTTTTTTTTTTTTCTCTTTCCAACCAGAATGGACATTTTTAGCATATTAAAAGGGCTTGAACTGCTTTACCAGAATACTTTCACATTTGGAAATCAATGCTGCCTTTTTTGGTCTCTCATCACAGGTACCAGCTGTGTTGTAACTACTTGGAAATACAGCACGAAGCTTATGATACAGTGAGTGCAATTTCAGGTGTCTGGTATATCAGGAGAATGTGTGACCAGTATTAGGAAAGTGTCTTAAAAACTTCAAACTGGGTAATTTTCAAATTTCTGTTTTCCAGGGATGGATTTGTAGCCCAAGCCCTAAGTGTCTGGGACCACGGGTCTGGTTCTGGATCAGGTGGCACCTCACAGCCTACCTCCCATCCACAAAACTGTATGTACTCCATTCCTTGCCATGTTTCCATGTACCAGTGGGCCTAAAAAGGCCCTGGATTACCTGGCTGTATTGCCAGAATCTTTTTTTCTGGTGAGAAATACACAAGGTTGCTGCAACAGGGACTTAAAAAATCAGGAGCACTTCAGCTGGACGAAAGCAGACTGAGTAGCCATGAGGAAGGCACGGCGGCAGCTCTTGAGTTGTCAGCAACTAGCTTCGGTTTTCCGAATTTCTCAGTTGTGTGAACACTACATATCCTGGGATTGCTTTGCTTTAAATTCAGTGAAATACAGTAATTCAGGCAACTCTTTAGCTGTAGGTACTTTGAATTATTTCCTCTGCCTGAATGTAACAAATTAGGACTTGGAATGTTAACACTGGATTTCCAAAGCACTTTGGAAGGGCCTTTTTTGTCTGTAATGTGCTAGCCTGTCCTTTCTCCTTCTCCTAGAATGATCATAGTTCTGAAGTTTAAGAAAGAAAAAAACCTAAAAAAAAATTGTCAGTTTATGTAACAGAGCTTTATTTTCTGTCTTGATGCAGAGTAGCTTCTCAAAACAAAAAAATGCCACTGGCAGACAGTAGGAGCTGCCCAAGAGGTATCAGGTTTTTTCTCTGGAGATTCACATTCAACTGAGATATCAGGAAGTACTTGAAACTTATTTGAATCACTAAGTCATTTGCAGATGTGAGTATTTGTAGATATTACAGACATTCTCAGGGGTGGATGATAGCTTTATGATGCAAAACTAATGGCGCAAAGGTTGTGTGTAGCCTTAGGTTCTTCACCTTTCCTTGTTAAACGTCAGTGAAATAGGTGAGGGTTGGGTGCTTGTATGCATCTGACCCCCAAGCGCTGTTGCCAGTTTCCTTCAGAGCAGGTTTCTCACTACAGGCTTCCTCAGCCTGGGCTTAATCTGCCCACCCAGGTACAATCTTGATAGCTCAAGAAGCGAATTCAGAACAATTTTTATTAAAGATGCTCTAATTTGAGTTAATTAGATGTGTTCAACAGCCTTCTACCTGGCTCTTCAGTCTGGTGGGAAACCTGTTAGTAGTAAAACAGTTAACACCATTTGGCCATCTTAGGATATACTTTTTGTTTTTCCATAGGTGAAGAGACCTGGCTTCCACTTTGTCAAGCAGCTGACAGCCATTGAGATGTATCTATGGTCTCTTGGTATGGATCATGATTTCATATCTATTGTCACTTTGTGTGACAAGTCTTTGTATCACAACATTTTGTTTGACACGAATTATTTTGGAACATACATGTTCTCACTTGTAAACTTCATGCATTAGGAAACATCAAAAGTATATTCTTCATTTTTCAGTGGGGCAACAAATGATGACATTTAGAATTAATGCCTTCTTGGATTTAAGGCAATGATTATTATCTTTAGTGAAGATGTTTTATTATGAAATCCTATTTAATTAAATTTCTACTTAATTAAATTGCATTTATCATCTATTCCTCTTCTCCCACCCCTAGCCAGCAACTAATTATATTAAGCAAAGAAGTAAAAGACCTGTGGATTGAGGTTAGTAAACTGCTAAAGCATCTTCTTTGCTAGTTTTCCTTTTGCCATTGCGATCTGAAAGCATGAAATACAGCATTGCACTAATTTAACATCGTTAATTTACAAGATGAAAATAACTTGGCTGTAACATGAAAATTTGTTTGAAATTCTGATAAACGCAGATCTTAAAAGTTCAGTGTTTGTTTGTTTTTCCATTTGTGATTTAAATACAAATATGTTTTGAATATCTTGTTTTGCTTTTAGACAGACGCTTTCAGCACGGAATTGTAGTTTAGTGAAGTACTACATGTAAAAGGAACGGCTTTATTGGAGCATTTGGTTGGAAACTAAAATCTGCCTACATGCTGATGACGTTTTGGTCTTTCTGGTGGCAGCTGGGGTGGTATTGCTGCTGTTACTCTGTTTGAACCATCGAAGGATTCCTGATAAATCTTGATGCAAAGCATATCTTTCCTTTTTGACTTAATTTTGCCTGCTCTGGATTACACAGGAGGTGTATTTACCCTACTGCATTTTGTGAAATCTTAAAGCAAGTGGTGAGCATTTATAGCAAATCCACTTTTACCTTTCAGGGTACTTGAAACTTCCATGGTATTAATTTAATATCTTTAATTTGGATGAAGATGATAATCTCTTGGCAACAATTAATCCTGAACATGCAGCATGACAAACATTATGAGAAGCTCTGCCAGACCATTTTAAAAGTGATGGTGATAATCTGCTGTCTCTGGCTCACTGCCACACTTTCCTCGGAAGACATGGCTAGGACTTTTCCCTGATAAGGACAAAATGGCTCCACATGCAATGGTTGCCTGCTGACAAACTCATTTTTCTCTTTACACTGAGTGTTAAACTGATGATCTCTGCATAGGAAGTAAGATGACTTCTTGTTGATACTTGACAGTGTTAGAGACACAGCTGCGTGCTTGGGTAAGAGCAATCCCAGTATGGAAGGCTGGAGGAGGGCAGCTGCTGATCTCCCCAGACAGCACAGAGTGGTAGATATGATGCCTCACTGCAGGGAAGCTGGTGTTATCTGGGGATCTCAGATTTTTCTTTTCCTGTTTTCTGTAAAATAAATTCTAAGGAGGTATTTTTCCAGGGAGAAGTTCCATATATGCTTATATTTCCTGTATTAAAAAGTAGGAGGATTTGGAGTTTCTCATTAAAAAGCAATTCTAAAGTTGTGTATCTGCAACATTATTTATTAGGATATGGCACCTGGGGTGATTGTGGCACTTTCAGTTAAATTACTGCTCTGGCTTTTTATAACAGCTTTACTCCTCCAAAAATGTTAAAGCTGAAAAAAACCTACCCTTACCTGATCAAGAAATAGGTCAGAGGGTTTGGTATAACAAGGAAGGAAACAAAATCTGCAACCTTAGCTCCTCCTTCCTGAAACTCTAATTCATTTTCTCAGATAAAATGGAACAGAAAAATTCATCTTGTAAAGACTGATTAAAAGACGAGAATTTTTCCACCTTGAGTCAAGTAAGTGAGAGGTGGTATTTCAGTCTTAAGCTGTTGAGGCAATCAAAAGTACACTGTCTGCAGGTCTTTTGAGTTTTCTAGCTTATGCACAGTGAAGATTATAAATCACCAAGTGCAATTATTAAAATATTTTTATCAAAATCATAAGGTGTTGCTTTAAAAAAATGGTGGGGTGGGTGTTAAAATGGTATCATTGCAGTCCTTTTTCAGTAATATGTCTGTACTTCAAGAGAAGTTAGAGAGATTTATCCCCTTGACCTTACCTGGAAATCTTCTCACAGTGGATATTCAACACAGAGTGAAAAGACAGCTACTCCAGAGATGTAGTTCTAGCTGTAAACCTCTTATTGCCTTGGATTTTTATGGTAAAATGTGCAGGATTTAAGTGTAATGTTGTAATAATGACAGAGGAATAAAGGTTCCCTAAATGCCCCAATGTATTGTTTTATATTCCCAGAACAAAACACTTAATGTATTTGCATAATAAGAAGCCACCAGTTTACTCAGTTTAATAATGAGTAGTGAAAGTCTGTGAGTTTGTAAGTTAATAGTTTTCTTGGAATTGCAATTGCAAGCAATAGATGGTCTTGTGTGGCTCCTTTCTCTGTCTGGGTTCACACTGGCCCTGAGAGTTGTGCTGCTGTTTATCAGTGGGGAGATATTTCCAGCTCATCTGTGTTCTCTCTGTCAGGGCCCTGGTTGTGGGAATAGACCTTAATATTCCTGACCAGACTCTGTGAGACCTTCACTCACTGATCCCAGGTGCTGTTTCCGGTTCACAGGGCTGTGCTCAGGCTGGAGGGGTCCCTGCCCTGCCACCTGAGTTGCTGTGCTGAGCTCCCATCTCCCTCCTCCAGGGGCTTCATGCTCCGTGACCCTTGTTGCTCGAGTCTAATTCACTGGCTGTTATCACTGGCCACAGAGGGTCTGTTTGCCTCCACTCGCGTACCCTAGGTGAAGCTGTCCCCATGTCTTTGGAGGAGCTTTGCAGGGGTATGTTAAGTCCCAAGCTGAATGCCCTGTGTCTTACGACAATTGTGGTAAGAAAAAAAATTGTCTGGACAAAACCAGTAAACCTAAGTAGCTTTTATTGAACTCATCCCCCTTCATAAAAGTTATATTTAAAAATAATATCCAGTGTAATCTGGGAAATCTCTTAGCTGAACACTGGCAGCTTTGTGATCCAATTAAAACAGTCCCTGAATCCACACACTCCATTGCCAACAATTTCTTACGCTTGAAACCTTTGTACATCATGTAACAATTTGTCTTCAGTTGCATCTTCTATTTGTACTTCTGAAATATGTGTTAGCTTGCCTGATGTTTTTTAATGAGGAAGTGGTATAAATTGACAGCCTCAAGCTGTCACTTCACACAGAAACACTGAGACGTGTCTATTAATTCTGCAGAAGGAGCATGCTAAATTCCCACTGTTCATAATCTCCTGTTGGAACCAATATTGGCTAATGACCTTAATGGTATCGCACTTGGCAAAAATTAAACACATCTTTCATCCTTTCCTAAAGCTATTTCTGTTTTAAAGCATTGTAGATAAGGAGACAAAGTGGACAAAGAGTGATATTATGTGTTGAATTTAAGAGAATACTGTAAAAATGAGTGAGCTACGTGGGCAAATCTGATGGAGGTTGTCCAGTGTTTCTTCACTGGCAAAAAGTCATTCACTCAAGTCTGACAACCTAATGGTTTTGATGACACCATGATAGTTTTCTGAGCTTGGGCACAATAAGGGGTGCTGAAAAGCTGTTGATCTCATACTGTGACAGTGAAAATTTGCTGGATTTTAAGCCCAGTGCAACTTTGCCAACAAATGAAGTCTTATATCTTCAGAGACGGAAGCAATTCTGTGTTTTCCTCCCAGGATAATAACTACTTTACGTGGAGCTGTGGATAACAGGCAGTATGCAATCAGACTTGCTTTACAGAAATGAGGGAACTACTGGCCTTCAGAGTGGTTGCACTTTCTTCCTCCTTCTGACAATCCTCCCAGCCCAAGGCAGAGGTTCTGATTTAGGAAAGCCAGGAATATGCTTTCTGTAACATCTGAGTTAGGTAGGTTCCTTTTTTGTCAAGGGCAAATCAGTTGAATGCCTTCTAGTAAGCAGGGGGTTGGTTTAATTGTCTGTGTCTCTATTTGAAGCAAGACGCAGTTTACTCTTGCTGTGGCTAAGTGGTGACATCTCACAGAGAGACAGAAATAGAAACAGCTATTGAGGATGTGCATGGGTGAGAGACCTCTGCTCTCTGGACTGGCTGCTCACCAGGAGGCAGGGCAATACTTAGATTCCCCAGCTGCACAGTTTCAACTCACTGTTTTAACTGCATCCAGTGTGCTGAAATGTCCCTGAAATTCAGGCTTTGTATCTTGCTAACCTCAGTATACCCTTGCAACAGTGCAGAAGAGCACTAATATGGTGGTCTTATTCAAGCCACAAGCAAACACAAGATACGAACTATTTTATAAAGAAAGAATATTCTTTGCCTTTATGCTTTAAGAATATGCATACAGTAAATATTACTATTTATCCATAAATAAGACTTACGTTGTGCAAAATTTCCTTCAGTAAGTGTCCTGTCTGCACAGATCCTGTTTGCCGGTGTTCTGTAGCTGTACCTCAAGGTAATGCGCTTGGCTGCTGCTTTTCATGCTTTGAAGTCTCTTCACATTTCACCTTGCTGGAGATTCTCAAGATCATCTTGCCAAGTCTGGAAAAAGCAACAAGTTTGAGCAGCCACCAATTGATTTGATGCTCAGTGAAATACATTCTTGGTCCTTTAACACGCTGGTGGTCAAGTTATTTCCATACAGTCTCTAATTTGTTGTTCTGTTTGTGAGTGGATCTCTGCTGGATGAAAGCAGCAAGTCCCCAGAAGCCTCACAATACTTTTTTGCCTTGTGCTTTCCTTTCTGCTTGGCTACTGACTCATTTATGACTGGTCCAGCTTGTTCCATTTAAAGTAGTACCCTATTCTGAATTTCTGTGTTTCTAATGATGAGTACTTTAAAGCTCAGTTCTAACTCTGAACCTGACAGCTCATTCAAAATGCTGTTCTTCAAGGTCTTTCATCATCTGAACACTAGAACTTTCAAGACCGAAGTTTTACAGCTTTTAGCCCTTTGCTAGTAATGAGTTTTACACCTTAATAAAAGCTTCAGCAAAATAGGTTCTATCTGCAATTTCTGTGAAGTCACTGAAGAGTCTCTGCTTTCATTCGGACATTGTCAGCAGCACAAAAGCAGCTTCTCGACAGTTCTCTACAAACGACCTGTTACCTTAAGAAACAGCTTCCCATTACTTGTTCTTACATAGTCGCTTTTCTACCCATATCACATAGTTTGAGTTCAGCCAAAATCTTGTTCACTCTATTATAAAAATCTTTCCATATACTGTCTATTGCCTGGACAGAAATTAGTAGTGGGGAGGTTGTGCAGAACCTCCTTGAAAATCTGATCTTTGCAGGATGGGCTCTATCAAAAAAGCCTTCCAAATCCTCCTGGCCATACCACAGAGACCAGGACTGCAAATGATCTGCCAATAAATTGTAATGACATGTGAATCACACTTCCTTTTCTCCACCTTCTTAGAGGGGTATTTCAGTGTTCAGCACGTAGCTTAACTCTCTGGAAAGCATTCTGGGTGATCACGATTCCGGACATGTTGAATGATGTTGTGTAGAGGTGGCTGTTTGCTGGAAGGCAACTGTAACTTGAGTTCCATGTGTGGGTTTGTTAGGCGTGGCTTCAGACAGTGGCAAGAAAAGAGGGAAGTGTTCCTTCTTACCAGTCAAAGCAGTATAAAAATAAAGGTTAAGAAGTGCCCCTTGGGGATGAGGCCAGTCACTGCCCTGCCCAGGACTGGGGAGGAAAGGATGTGGTGCTGTCCCACTATAAAGATAAATTGTACAAGATCTTGCCTCTGTTTGCTGCACTGCTCTGGCACATCTGCTCTTAACACTGGCACTGGGCTCTTAATGATTCATGGGACAAATAACTTCAGGACTTCCCACAACCAAAATATAACCTGAACCCTGTCAGCACACAGCTCTGCTGTCCCCAAATGCTGCTGGTCAGAGAGATTTGCAAGTGCCTTTAGAAATCTCTGCAATAGCTTAAGTTTTAATTTGTATTTATTATAATTTTTATCTGGGAAAAATTTAGCCTATCGTTGTAAATGTTATTAGCTGCCAGCTTTAATTGTCAGGATTTGTACAAAAATGTTGCTGTTTCACTAATTAAACTCTGTCCAAGTGCACAGCATCAGGCCTTGGGTGCTTCTGCTAATTGCACTGAGCTTTCTACCTGTTAGTTTATTTGGATAAATATTATCAAAAGGCTTTGATAATTAGCAGCTGTTCATGAAATGTGCTTGTCATCTGTCACTATCCTCTCAGACTGCATGTTTCCTGACCAGGAGGTTGAAGTGTTATTCCATATAACAGCATATTAACATGCCAAGCAGGGCAACTGAAAGAGGGAAAAACGAAGCTGAAGATTTTGGTATTTTAGAAGTAAAGCAGAACCATGGCATAGCCAGAGCACTGGGCTGGCTCTGGGTGGGAACGTGTTCAGATGTGATGTATGTATCACTTAGATTCTGTGTAAGAAAAATCAAGGTAATTTCACTTCTTTGCGTTGTTCAGTGGTGCAGAACCAAGGGCTTAAGGACAGTTTGTTGGTTCTGAGACCTTTGAGCATAGCTTAGAGGTGACAAGAAAGAAAAGCTTAAACTGAGACCAAGAGAGATAGTAGAGTGCGATGCTGGGGTGTAAGGTATGGTTGCAGATTGCCACTCTCAACTCTGAGGCCATATATTTGTTTTACTGTGCAATGAGGTTAAAATCCGTAGACTGCACTCAAATGCAGGTACAATCCTACACCGAGGTGTCTGCACCCTTGTTGTGTGATCACAACATTTTGTATACACAATGTTTCATAACAAATGCACTTCTGTAGTGCAGATGTGGACTGAGGTTTCCCAGTGCCAGAGATTCTGTATAAGACTTCTCTGACCTTTTAAATTGTATTTTCTCCCTTTTCTAGGGCTTAGCTTACCCAATTTTCAGCTGCATCCTACCACTAAAATTGCCTCTGGACTTAATTTTAAATAGAGTAAATTCTTGGCTGTTGAAATCTGAACAGTAAATGCACATAATCTGGCATACCGGTTTTCTTTGGCTCTGCATTTTAAATACCTTCACATAGATAAGGATATAAGTTTATATTTTGTTTAACAAAACAAGCTCAGTGATGATGGAGAAGAAACTTTTCCTGCCTGGTTCCTTCTGATCTGTGTGTGCCTTTTCTTCTTCCCAACACCATGAGTGTTCAAGGCTTCCTTGACTGATAGGTTCATTCAGGACATCTTGGAGATAGGGAGAGAAGATAACTATTGTCTTAACAGATTATGATGGTTGATGTGAACCAAAAAGATGAATGCATAGTTAAAAATGTCATCTCAAATCTTGAAATGTGGACTTTTCTGGGCTGTAAATAGTGTCTATTAAATAGCCAAAAAAAAGAAAAAAAAAAAAACAAAACCAAACACCAAACAAACAAACAAAAAAAACCCCCAGAAAGTAATCATTCTTTCTTCAGCAGCAACCAGTCTGTGCTGGGTTATTTTTATAATCCTACCTATTGATCTTCTGAAGAGCTGTTGTGTTTGAAATAATTATTTCAAAGAAAGATGGAAGAAAAAGCAAGATCATCTTTGTACAACAGCTTTTTTCGTCACCTAAATATATCCATTGTAGAAACATCTCCCTCAAAAGAGGCAAAGATCATTCCCAACATCCCGGGCTCCTGTTTTTCTACTTCATCTGCCAGAAGTTCTGCAGCTGGCACAATTCATTAATTCTGTTCAACTTGTGTTCTCTCAAACCAGCAATGAATTTGATAATCAGCATGCTGGGCTTTAAACACAGTTTTCTTTTTATTCTGAGCTACTCACCAAGGAACACAACAGCTTTTTCCAGGGCTTTCTCTGGAGAGGCACAGCCACATATGGATGGTGTGATGGAATCTCAATCTCCTTGGTAGGAAACTGGTTAGTGCTGGTGGTGGAGCTTGTTGGAATATGGCTCAGTGTTTAGCCATTATTATGAACATCAGCACAATATCTCTGCTTGTCCCCCAAGCTGCAGGGCCACCGGGAAAGCCAGCATGAGCAACAGTGCTCTGTGTTTGCAGACTGTTGAGTCATGAGAAGCCTGTTAACATCCAGAAAGCTGATACTGGGAGGTACTGGCCCTAACTGGTGGTAGAAGGAGGTGGTGCTGTGCTTGAGACGCCTTTTGAGCATTGAATTTGAGTGTCCCAGCTCTGTTCTTGGCTACTCAGTTTGAATTTTGTTGGTCAAGTAGCGCTAAGAAGGGACCAGTTCTACAACCTTCTGGAGAGGAAAACCGTACACTTGCCAAGACAGCCCAGAGAAGACTGGTAAAGAGATCAAAAGGAGGGAAGAATTTGTAACAGGGAACACAGACAGGGGTGCAGGGATGAGGAAAAGTTACAGGGACATTGGGATCAGGAATAGGGAAACTTGAGAAGTCCAAGGAGAAAATAGCATTGCTAGGGCAAAGCCTGTATAAATTTTCATGGATGCAAGTGTGGATATGTATAAACAGGAAAATATAGGCAGCTACGACTATCCCCATGGCACTTTATACCATTGTTGCAACCTTCAAAAGCCTGCCTGTTTTTGCTCTTCTGAAAGTTAACTGTTTTCTGACAAAGCTCTTTATATACATAATTCATGTAAGTCTAGGATTCTGTGTTTATTTTACTCTTGCACATCCTACTGGAACACTCCAGGGACACCCATTTATCAGGTCCAAAACAAAGCTTTGTTTTTCCCTCTCCTCCTTGACAAAAAGCTATCAGTATGTGCCAGTGTTCAGAATCTGATGAGCTCAGGACCCTGTTGTTCTGTCACATTCCTGACAGCTTTCAGTGAGTGACAAATGGCTGCCACCTTCATCTCCACACGTGTGTGATATTAACAGCAGATCTGGTGACCCTCACATCTTCTTTCAAGGTGTCTGTCTAGAACTGAAGTAATACGCACAATTTTTCCAGGAGAGATAACAGATGGGTGACTCAATGGAGAAATCCACCCACTCCCCTGACTACCCTGTACAAATATTTCTATAGCTGCTGGTAAATTCACATAGGCTGATGAACTGAGAGCAGTGTGCCAGGACAGGAGCCTGATCCAGTGGTTTGAGCATTCTCCAAATGCTTCTGTCTGAGCAAAGCCAAAGACAAAGCCAGTGCCCCTCTTGGTGCTTGCTGTGACCTGGCACACCTGGCACATTCCTGGCTGCTGGAGGCAACCTGAGCAGTTCAAGTGCCTTTTTATGACACTTCCTTTTTCTTGTGAAGGAAATGACATCTGACCCTTTCTCAGTAAAAAAATGCCCTCCAGAACTCCAGGGATTCACTGAAATTGCTGGCAGGTTTTCATGAGGCCGAAATGCTTGGAGAGTGGAAGCTGGTGGTGATGTGGCTGCAGTCCCTGCTGGGCTCCCCACTAACATCCACCACAACACTTGTGTTGAGGTCCAGAGAGAGACACTGATGGAGGGCAGGGAGGGAGCAAAGTTCCCAGCTCTTTTTCTGGAGGTATTTTGCAGCAGGAACAGTTGGGTTTCTTTTTGTATTATGAGATTTTGGGTGTGTAGGAGAGACTTCAAGGGATGGTGATGCTCATAGGCGACTCTGCTGCTTGTGCCAGCAGTCAGAGCTGAGCTAAGGGAGTTGGTGTGGCAAGGGGACAAGGACACTGAGTGGATGTGCAGTCTAGCCCAGTGTGTGAAGGCAGAGAGGGAAACTGTGGTGGTGCCTAATGGATTGTCCTTCAGAAATGCAGCTTTTGCCTCTGGGAATGCACTTGGCACGGCTGAGCCAGGAGTGCTTGAAGTGAATTAGGCTGTATAATTTCAGGTTGCCTTTGAGTCAAAGACAGTTTTTGGAAGTTCATTCTTTATTGATGTGTTTTCTTTTGCTTCAGAGAAAGAAAAGGAAATTTCCTGCAAGATGGAAAAAAAATAAACCACTTTCCATCTTGCTTGTAAAAAGTGCCTGAAGATTTTTATGAATTCTTTGTTAGAGATTGCCAACAAAGTTAATTGGAAGACTGGACAAAAACCCAGTGGGTTGGGGGTTTTTTTGTTGGTTTTTTTTTTTTTTTTCCTTTGTTTTGTTTTTTTCGGACTTGTGGGTTTTGGGTTTTTTTTTTGCTTCATGTGAATTCTTGCTTGTGCTTTGTCTAAGAGCACTCAGTGCCTGTGCTATTGAATGTGTCCATGTGCAAAATGAAAATGGATTGCTGCTGGAAAGTTAAGGAAAAAAAGCAACAAAAACTAACCTTGAATTGCTCAAAATAATTCTTGCATTATATCTTGTTGGCTTAAGGCTGACAGTACCTCAGATGTACAAAACCAACAATGCAGCCCTTCTTTCCCTGATAAATCTGAGAAGTAAATGAAGAGAAGCTTTTGTTGTGCCCTCAGCCCCGGCTGGCACTGAACATGCCCAGTGTTCCATATGTGCTTCCATATTGCTAATTGGGGTGGCCTTTTCCTGCTGGGGATCTGTTCCGCACCAGCAACGGGAAGCCCTGGAGCCTTTGAGAGCCTCCCATGCCTGTTTGTGCCTGCATCTCCTCACAGCAGAGTGGTGAATTTATGAAACACCTCTGCTGGGAAACTACTGGCTTTTCTTTTGGTCTGGCTCTTGCAGCGCTGGAAGGAGCAACGATCCATGTTGAGAACAAATAGGAGGGAACAGGTTCCAACATGCTTTACTGCATGGGAATGACAATGGCACGGCAGCTACTATCATTTGCTGAGGGCACGGACGCTAGCTCCGTGGAGGGACGCCACTGAGGTGAAATCTGCTCCATTATTTTCAATAGAAGATGTGCAGAGCATAAACAGGTCAGTATCTTTGACATGATCATCAAAACGGTGCTGGATTAACTCCTGTGTAATTCCCTGCTTTATTTACAGCAGCTCTGGATGTGTGCTCGTGTTAAACAGATGTCCCCACGTTTAACAAGTGTCCCCACCTGCAGCGTGGCCAGAGGCCCCAACCTGCTCACACTGCAGCTGGAGAATCGCAGGTATGGGAGTAAATCCGTGTCATTCCTTGGGCTCCTCTCTTGGCTCAGCCCAAGGTTTGTGCAATTGATGTCATCCTTTGTCAAACAGCTTCCACACCAATAAACCAGAGCAAAAATGACTCCTGTCTCCTGCCTGCTGCCTGATTAAGGTTTTTAGGGTCAAGATTCTCTCTTAGTCGCTGTCCTGTAATTGCTACGGTACACTCTGGTCTCAGTCAAGCCCTTTCAGGGCTGTTTTTGTACCAGTAAGTACAGTACAGGTTGGTTTGGAGCCGGATGCTACCATTACATCCTAGTCACATTCCTGAATGGCAGCCAAGGTTCCCTGCCTGGTAAAAAAAATATATAGCATCAAGTTTTATGACTTACTGAGACTACAGCTAGAATGCAAGGTGGCAAGTCTTTCTTAAGCTACATTCATTGTCATCAGAGTGCACTGCATTTTGAAGTAAAAAGGTTGTCAATTTTCTTTATGTGCTGGAAAGCACAGAGAATCAGAGAATATCTGAGTTGGAAGTGACCCATCAGGATCACTGAGTCCTACTCCTGGCCTTACACAAGATGGCCCAAAAATCCCACCATGTGCCTGAGAGCGTTGTCCGAATGCTTCTTGAACTCAGGCTTGGTGCTTTGACCATTTACCTGGGGAGCCTGTTCCAGAGGCTTCACCTCCCAGAGAGGGTGTGTTTTGTAGCATGAGGGAACTCTCTCATCTGCTGCTATGAATGTCACTGCCAGGGCTGACAGCTCACTGACTCAGACCTGCAGTTCAGCAGCCAGACCCTGTTAATGTGCCCAGCACACCCCAAGATGTTCCTGCTCCCCCCAAGCAGCAATGCTGTTGTCAGGGCCTGGATGGGAGCCTGGGACCCCCACGGGAAAACACACTTGGGAGAGAGGGGGAAAAGAGGAGGAGGACACATGGAGGGTGGAGGGCTTGGTATCGCAGTCCAGCAGCCACAGGATTAATGCTCATCTGCTTTTTGTCTCGCATGAAATGCCCAAGAGACGGGAGTTAAGGGAACTGAGCGGTGACTGTGAGTGAGTGGTACTGGAACAGTGAAATCAGTCGTGTCAGTGGTTTTTGAGCACAACTGGAGCCATCAGCTGGTTGCTGGGGAAGGGGAAGAAACGTAGGTCTGATCGTGCTGCCCTGAGCCCTGTGCTGATGTGCAGGAGACAGGAAGGCAGTGGGATGGGCACAGCCTGCCAGCACAGTGGCTTCAGAGCATAGGGACACCAGTGCCCAAGGGTTGAAAGCCTTGTGGTGGGGCGAGAACCAACCTGGGTCCTGCATGGTCTGGGGAGAGCAGATACCATTGTCCTCTATTATGGATCTGCTACCTCTGGGCTCATGGTTTTGAGACAGCTTGGCCTGGACTGGACACACCACATGAGCTGAAGTGCCTCGTTTGATATTAACACAGTTGGGTCTTGGAATGACTTCTGCCAGACATTTATCATCTGCGTGCTGATTGCTGATATTCACCTCCCTTAGACCCAAGGGAGGCGCAAGAACCCGGTAATCCTTTTCTTTCAGCACATTAGTGTAAAGCCTCATGAATCTCTATTAAATTTGAGAGAGAACATGAAGCTAGTTTGCAGCTGCCTTGTTGATTTTATATTTCCTCTCATTTCAGTGCCTTGCCATGAAGCTGAGAATTAAATGGCTAATGAGGCACCTGCTCCAAGCAGGAGTCTCAAGTCTGTGACAAAAGCAGCTTACATCAGGGTTTGGGTTATTGGTTTTTCTTGCCATCATATAATCATGTTATTAAAATCGTTAGGGATACCTGATTAGGGGTAGTGACTGTCAAAGGCAGCTTAGCTGGCAGAGAAGGTAAGTAGGTGTCTCCCAGACATAGCTGGGTGCCAGAGCTGTGTCTGGGAGGTGGCTGGAGCTCTGGGGCTGGGCAGCATCCACAAGCAGAAGACTGTGGAGGCACAGGGGCCCGACTGGCTGCTGCTTTCTGCATAACCTATGATGGATAAGCTGAAATCCTTGAAGAAATGGACTCTGAAAGAAACACAAGTGTGCTCTGTTTTGGGGTGGCAGATGGAAAATGCACTAAAACACCTCCCAGTCTCCATCTGGAAGAGTGGTGCCCAAAGGGAAAGGAACCCTCTCTGGGAGCAGGAGGCAGGGTCAGGATCAGACTTACTGTCAAACAGGGAGTTGGCTGTGGGTCTGGGAAGTGGCAGCAGTCCTGTGGCATTCTGCACTCATCCCGTAAGGACCCCCAAGCTCTGCTCAGGCCTGAGCCTGTCTGCTCATGGGCAGGGGATAGGGCTGAGCTGGGGACAGAGAGACTTGTTGGCAAAACAGAGCTGATGGGGCTGCTCTGAGCCCTGAGTGTCTGTGCATGGGGGCAGGAGTGGGATGGGTCTCAGGAGGAAAGCTCAAGGGGCATCTTGGAGAGCAGAAGATGCACTATGTTACTTGATTTGAGTGCAGATAGATACAATCTTTTTTGTTTTAAAAATACATTAAAAAATATATTGTCAGACCTGTCATTTTCATGTTAATTTGAACTCCAAGTTCATATTAACTCAATTAATTAAAGCTATAACTTGATGGAATGGGTCTTATCCATCGTGACTCATGCCTTTGTTGCTGTGATTAGCAATGCCTTGAAGATAAATTATATTTTCAGATATGCTGGCCATTGCTCCTGTTGTTTCCAGTAGGAGGTGTTGCTTATTGCAGGAATCACAAAGCCACAGAGACTGCTACAGCGATGGGCCTAGGAAAAATAAAACCTTTTTCTTATTAATGAAATACTGAATATTTTCATCAAAATATTAATTTTATTTTTTGTTTTCCTTAATGGAAATTTTTTGTAGGCCAATAACACACATTTTTAAAGATGAGGTGCAGGCACTGATGCACCAAACTGCCATTACAGGCGGAATGGACCTCAGCTCATGGCTGTCAGAAATGGGGATGCTTTGGCTTTCTGTGTTAAAAAAACCATTAGCAACAGACCAATGATCACGTGTGAAACTCAGCTGGTTCCATTCTGCACTGTGGGTGGTTTTGTACAAAGACCTGTCTGCTGGGGACTTCCAAAATTGGATGTTTCTTGTCATGTTTGACTCTCTTCCCAGTGTCGGCTGTGGTACCCAGAAATGCAGAGATGTCCCTGCTGCTGCAGAGGCCATGCAGACAAAGAACTTCACAGTCATTCTAGTGATTAAACCTTCATTAAAGTTCACCTTTACCATCTTCATCCCCTACATTTTTCAGTACTGTTATAATTAACTTTTAAATGAAGACTTATCTCTAACAAGCAACTGTGTTTGCTGGGTCTGGCTGAATTAGACTCAAATTGAAGCATTTGGATATTGTTATTCTTTGCTTTCCTACCTCCCCAGGCTCAGCAGGCAGGCTCATCTCAAGTGTAATATCACAAATTTCAGGGATTAATTAGACCCACATTTTGTGGTATAGTTAAAATACTGTAAAAAAAAAATCCGCAAGAGATTTTCAGTTCTGCTCTAAACGTCTAGTGCTGTGTGAATGAGAGAGACAGATTTGTACCAGCAAAGACAATTTTGATTGAAGGATTGGTGTGATTTGACACTTACTTGGTTTTGGTTTTTTTCTTCCCTGTAGATGAAATTCACTGTTAAAACTGGGATTTGCTCTGTTAGAAATCATTCCAAGGCACAACCTTAGCCCTTGCTTTTGAATTTTTCACATAAACACCAGTAGGAGGAGATTGGTGATGACTGATTTTGGGGAGGACTTGCCTGCCTTCTGGGTCATGAAGAAGGGTTCAATCCCTTCTGCTCTGTAGATTCCTACTCTGCCTTCTCCCCTCTAGTAGCTACCACAGCCTGATGTAAGCGCTGTCCAGCCATGGGTGCATTATATAGATACATTTCACCCCATAAAATGCTCAGGATGGAAAGAACAGTGTGCTTGTCCTCTCTCAGCTACTCAAACACTCCTGCCTCTGTTTGCTGCATGCTCCAACTCTTCCTCTTCCCACTCCCCTGAAAGAATGGTGTTTCTTCCCCCTCTCCTTGAAAAGGGAGAGCTGCTAAAGTTTATAGAATTGTTTCCAGGATGTAGGACGTTGTAGGATCATTTCCAGCACACTTCAGAGCAGAGGCTTCAGGTGAATTTGTTTGGCTCAAGCACTTTGGCATCAGCACCAGGCTGAGAACTTCTGCATGCAGGGGTGTCCTCCCTTCATCTTCACTTGAGACAGTCTTGCCTGACCCTCAAATGCTGCTTATGCAAACCCTCCTTTGCATAGCTAATGGCTGTTTATTGATGCTAACCTGTCCAAAATATGTCATTGCTTATTAAAACTGCATTGCTTTCCCCTGGCTTTGAATTTATGTTTGAAGTCTAACTTAAAAAGATGTTAAGAGTCCCTGACTGACTGTTGTCTTGGCTGATAGTTTTCAAAGTGGCTACAGAGAATTTTCCCTGTGACCTGACAGTACTGTGCAAGCTGCTTTTGCTGGTTTTTTGCCCTGGATCTCCCAGTTTTACCCATGTGAACATGTTGCCATGTTTTTCAGGCTGCTGTTAACTCCACCAGATCAGTGGCTGCCTCCATGTTCTCAGTCGAGAGTCTTCATGCCACAGTTGTGTTCTGGGAGATGGAGGCAGGTACCACATGCCCAAGACAGGTACTCACCTCACTTGCATTTTAAACATCTAATTCTACCTTCAGCAAGGTTGGTCTTCACCCCTTCCCCTTTGCTCCCATTGAGTTAGTGTTAAACACCTTCTACATCTTGTCCCTTTTAGTTTTAACATGCTCAGATTAACAATGACCATGTTCAGTGGGTAGGAAAGAATATATATATTCCACTTGACTTTGCTAGTGCTGTTCAGGTCAATAGGAAGAAATTTTTCTGGTGATAAAGGAAAAGGCCATTTAAAAATAAAGCTGTGACAGCCTGTGCTGCTACCACATGATCTGAAAGGATGAGCTCATTTTGGGAATGTTACCTCCCCTCCTAAAATACTTCACTATCTGTTTCTAGTCCCAGCAGGTACGTGTTTGGCCCCAGCAAGCCTCAGAGAGCAGGGTGATGTTGATGGCCAAGAAGAAGAGCAATGGAGAGGCTCTGAAGTTCGGGAGAACTAGTTTCCAGCTCTGCCACAAAGCCCTGGGCTAATACCTCAGTTTGGAGGAGTCTTGTGTTCTGCAGGCAATGGCCCCAGGCAGGGAACATCTGGCTCAGGGGAACACGGAAACTCCCAGAGCTGACCCTGCTGTGTGGGCAGCCAAGACAAGTCTGGGGCTGCAAAGGCTACAGGACACCTGTGGTGGGGCAAAGAGCTGAGCTGCTTTACCCTGGTAAAGATGTAGTTTGTTCTTCTACTGCCATAAAGACAGGTGACAGATGATCTCCTCACAGAGTTTGGGGATCCCTTCCTTGCTGCTTCTT
The DNA here is from genome assembly GCA_013397975.1 of Machaerirhynchus nigripectus. Classification (NCBI taxonomy): domain Eukaryota; kingdom Metazoa; phylum Chordata; class Aves; order Passeriformes; family Dicruridae; genus Machaerirhynchus; species Machaerirhynchus nigripectus. The sequence continues at coordinate 72,956 of VZRQ01007964.1, read as the reverse complement.
GTAGACATTTCTCTTTCCTCTTCCCCTCCCCACACTTGTATTTTTGTGAGGTAGGATGTTAAATTACAGAGAAGGAAATAATGACATGGCTGGACCAGGGGCAGTGACATCAAGACAAAGCTCCCACAAAGGGCTGAAACCACTGCAATGCGGCCTGCTGAGACCATCCTGACAGTGTCAGGTGAGGGGAGAGACTGGAGTGGGGTGTGAAATCCCTGTCAGGCATGGCCAAGAGCCACAGATGGCGCTGGCTTGAACTGGGACAAGATGCTCTGCGTCTGTCTGTGGGGGGTAAAATCAGGAGCCCTCTGCTCCACTGCATCTCTGTGATCTGCCCTCAGGTGCACTGGGGAAGAGAGGAGGAGAAGAGGCACAATTCAGCCCTGCTCAGTATCACTGGGAACAATGATGAAATGCCTGTCAGGAACACTTGTCCTGGTGTAAGGCTCAGGGGAGCAGTTGGACGCTGCAGTCTGCTATCATGCTGGGATAGGGACCAATTCCACTCCCTGCTGCACCGGAGGGTTGTTTGCTCAGGCTCTGCAAGGTGGCGATTGCTGGAGCTCTGGGACATTGCGGCAGCTTGTAAAGGTCAAGATGAAACCTCTTAGCCCTGTGTTTGGTTTGCTTGTCACTACCTTAGCTGCCAGGGCTGCCATGCAGCACGGGCACCTCTGTAACTCCCAGGGTGATGTCCTGGCTGTGCATGGGAGCTGCATTGCTGTTTGACAGGGCAGAGGCTGAGACATTTGTTTCAGGGGTACAAAACCCAGCTCTTAAAAACCCACAGTCACCCCAAATCCCTCCTAAGCCCATAAAGCAAGACAGAAGAACCCCCAACACAACTGACCTATACAGTTAAGCTCACTGCCAGTGCTCAAGTTTAGCATAGTAGTTTCCCACAGCTCCACACCTGTTGCTCACATAGGGAGCAGAGATGTTGCAGTACCTGGAAGATGTTCAGGATAACTGAGGATAGAAGAAGATATTACAGTATGGGTCAAGCTAAAAGTCATCACACAATTAAGCACCTGAAAGTCTCATCAAACAGAACCTGCTCATGAAGGATTTGCAATTTATGTTGAAGTCTCTGAATGTAGCCCTTAAACTTTTGGGGATCAGCCTGATGTGCCCACTCCAAGGGTGTCTTGACAACATGTCACATACCAGCTTTACTCACTGCATTACAATAGCATTCAACTGGATTTAAATTAGCTTCAGCACTCTAATCATGTTGCCTCTATAACAGCAGCAAGATAACTCCCAGGCGTTGGTTATGTAGCCTCTGAGGGAAAGAGATTTCAGATGTGTTCTGCAGAAATGCACTGTGTGAGCCATGGTTATAATTTCATTAACAGGATGCTACTCGGCTCCTACTGGGAGTTGGAGGAGATTAGCATTATAATGGGGATCAGGCGCCTTTCCTTGTGTTCACACCGATCTCCAGCCTGCAGGAGGATGAGCTGTCAGAAGACATGGTCCTCAGAACCCTAGCCCAGTATTTGACGCAAACTTGAGGCTTCTCAGAACATGCTGAGCTCTGCACAGCCCCTGCCTGGGGAGGCAGTGCTGGTGTCGGCTGGCGGTTGGGACATTTGCCGTGCTGCCCTCCAGGCTTTGGCATCCCATGCTCCATGAAGGGTTGTTCCCATCCTCATGAACCTCCAGCAGCGAGGCCAGACCTACAGTGATGGTCAGAGCAGCTGGGGACTGGTTTCAGTTGACATAGTGGGATGCTGTGAGTGAAGTGAGGAGCCGAGTACCAGCATGATGTGCCTGCCATCCCTCACTTCCCTGGAACTGCCTGTCCCATGGCAGGAGTTTGCTCCACAAAGCCTGAGGAACATCCCTTGCAGGACAAACATTTACCAAGCACTCAGGCACATCCAGGTAGATTTGAGCTGTTTACAGAGCCAACAAGCATAGACTGACTGTCCATGTACCTTCAGCATCCTGGAAACCTTCAGGTTACCTCCAGCCTCCTCCTTCTTAAGCATGGCAACTGCAGTGTCCAGCTTTGGGGATGAACAGGTGGGTATCCATCCACTGAAAGGTCTGGATGCTTGCCAAGGGACACTTACAAGTACTGACATTTAACTCCCTGCCTGCTCTGCAGACAGGAAAATGTGGCCCCAGCATGCCTGAGCTGTACAAGGCTGACATTTCCAAGAGCCCTGAACACCTCTTGCTCAGATTTTTGTGCCATCCCTCACTGTGAACACTGTGCTGAGTACTCAGTGTGCATCCTGTGGGAAGCCCAAAGAGCAGTTGGATGCATTGGCATCACTTACTATGCACGTGGGAAAGATATGCATGGTCCATGCTCAGCAGGCCGGAGAACTGGGACAGCCCAGCCGGGGCGGCCCCTTCCCACAGCCACTGGACTGGCAGCTTCCCACAGTCCACGTCTCAGCCCTGCCACCAGCCTGGGGATACTGCAGACAGCAGTGGGAATAACAGGCATAGGTGACTCCTCTAACAGAACTGCACTGAAACTGGCACACACCCGGTAGGGATTTCCACAGGTGCATTTAACCTTTGTAACACAGCAGTGACAGGCACCCACCACACAACTGCAGCGAATGCGGAGGCAGGAGCTTTCCAGGAGCTTTCAAGCAGCTCCCGAGCATTTTTAGAGATCACAGCAGCCCAGTCCCAGCACAGGCCGTGCACATGTTTACATACACACAACCCCCATGGGAATAGCAAGACCCCAGGAGGGGACAGGGACATGCAAGAATGGCAGCACGCCCAGGGCACAAAGCTCTCTGTGACACTTTTCCTATTGCTTTTTTAAGTAGTCCAAGTTTAAACAAGGTTTCTCTGGGATTTCTCCTGGAACTCCACTGTTTCTCCATCGCTATGGCACCATCTCAAGTCCTTTCATGTGCAGGAGGCCCCGAGGCAGTTGGTTTTGCTGAGCAGATTTCTCACCTTATCACTTACTCCCATGGTTCATTTTCCTCAGCTCCTTCTATGCATTCCAGCTTGAAACACAAGATTTAATTCAACCTGTCAGTGTCGGGATCAGACCCAGCAGGTTCACCCCAGCTTGGGACTCTCGCTGGGAGCCATTACCCTGGGGAAGAGCTGGCACAGCCCTGCACCAACTGGAACACCAGGGCTGGGATGTCCCTGGAGGCATTTCCTATCCTTCAGCAGTGCCGGGCATGATGTGGTGCTTGAATTGGTCTTTGCGTTTGAGATATTCAACTTTTTTCTCAGCTGCCTCAGCCACTGTCTGCTCCACACCTGATGGATGGGATTCCATCTTAGCTGATGCCCCAGCTGCTGACCTCTCCAGCCTTCCCCTGCTTGGGAGGTACTTCTTTCCTCTCACAAATGAAATAATTTAGAAAGCCAAATTTTAAAAGGAAAGTGATAAAGCTCCATTCAACTCTCTTATTTCTTTTGAAAAAAAAATAATATTTTGAAATATAAATGTGCTCAGCATCTCCGAGTTTGTTTGCTCTTGCCCTACCTGTGCAGCTGAGGTGGGAAATGTAGGGATCATGATGGAGCTCAGCTGTTCTGGGGCAGAGGGAAAACACCCTGAGAATTCCCAGTAAACTCCTAAGAGCACATTATGTGCTTGATGCTCTCTCCCCTCTCTGCCTAGACTGGTTGGACCCTGCATAACAGGAGAGAGGAGGCATGAAGCAGGTGTGGCTTGGAAATGTCAGAGAGCGTGTCTCACGGAAATGATACAGGTAAAACGGAATATGTGTGTTGTGCAATTTCTACAGGTGAGCAAATTGTGAGGGTTGGGGTGAAAGTGAGATGAGAAAGGGGAAAAGTGACCTGGAAGTGCAGTTAAGTAAGGGACCAGAAAGTGAAGTAGCTCTAAGTAACTCTGCTTTTTCAGGGTGAAATTTTTCTTTTCTAGATGTATGGAGTTGTCCTTTAAGGAAAAGTTTTAAGAAAATGACTAAAGTCTTAAAAAGTCTTTTTTTTTTTTTTTTTTTCCCCAAAGGACATTTTTCTCAAGCACCTAACACCCTCAGATAAAAGAAAACGTTTAAACTAGGTTCTTAGCACTTCAGGTACTTCTTTCCTGTAAACTCTGCACAGGATTTCAGTGTTGTGTTTCCTGTTGTTTTGTCACTTGGTTCTTTCTGGGGCTGGTCACCGGCTGCTATGGTGGTGACACACCTGACAGTTGCTCCTTCCCTGGAGCACTCCAGAGCAGTGGAGCCTCTTCCCTCTCCTGGGGATTTGTGCTGCTTGACGCAAGATGTATCTTATTTGGGAACTGCGCAGACCTGTGCCTGGGCTGGAGTAACAGGGCCACAGCTCTGCTCAAGCAAAGGGACACCTGTGTGCTGAGAAGTTGCAGAAACCTCATTATTTTGCCACCGCCTCCTCATTCAGTTCTGGTAAACTAGAAAAATCCTACCAGGGCAGCTTTTCTCACCCCATCAGGTTCCGTGGGGTGTTCCTAGGTGTGTGACACAGGGTGTCCCTGAGTGTGTAACATGCTGCCTCCCTGACAGCACTCTGGAGCAGCCAGTGCTGTGTCCCATCACCAATCTGGGTAATTCCCATTTCTTTGGCTTCCTTAGGATGGCAAATCTCTTGCAAGCAGGTGGGAGATGCTGAGAGGGAAAGCCTGGTGCTGGCTGCATGCTGAGGGCTCTGGGAGAGCCCTGCTGGGAGCTGTGGAACAGCAGGAAGGCTCTCCAGGCTATTCCCTGTGTAGAGCTGAACAAGGGCTGAGTGAGGCTTCTGCTGTGTTTCTGTGTAATTTATGTACATAAATGTTCTCTAAAGCGGTGGGACTGCTTCCCTTCTTTTGGTTACAGGTGTTAATAAAAGGAGAGTTCTCTCTGCTACCTTTGAAAGAATTTCTGGCTCTTATACAATGACAAAATTTTTCTGTCTCCTTGATTGTGGCTGTAAAGGTCCTGAGGGCTGTGAGGAAGACTCTTATGGTGGGGCAGAGAGAAAAAAGAAAAAACCCAACAAGAGCAGCAGTGAAGCAGCACTGCTGTTATGGGTGCAGAGCAGGATCTTGGCAGGACCAAGCTGCCCTAGCATGAAGGACGTTCCTGTGCCCCTGGCCAGGTGGCTCTGGCCGTGGAGGTGTGGAGGCTGGTGGGGTACACTGACCTGACACATCCTGAAGTAGCTTTCTGGGTGAGTGATGGAAGGTGCTGTAAATCTGAGGTGTTGTTAATCTGCAAGCAAGGAGCTGCTGTTCGATTCCTGACCCTCATAAAGTGCACACAGCTGCCTTGGGGCCTCACTTGTGCACTTTAATCACAGCTAGGCTCACAACAGGCGCTGCAATGAGCTAGTTCAGAGGCTCTCTCCTCTTTATGGCTTCCACAAACATTGGAGCAGCATTTCCCCCTCCATCTGGTCACTGCCTGGGGAGAGGCTCTGGTCTTCCTTTGGCTCCATCTCCCCACCAAGAACAGCCCCTACCTTGGGCATATCCACGGCCATGAGCCAAAGCCTTTGTGTGCTCAACCTCCCTGCTGCTCCTCCTGCTTCTCTGGCAGCATCTGCCCCTTGCTGCCACTTGCTTCTCTGGGACACTGCCACCTCCAAATCCTGCCTCCATCGTTCATCCCACTCACATGGGTTTCTTGGAGTTCAAGTATGTCCACCACCATAATTAAAGTTTGGTTTATGTAACAGCTTTTAATGTATATGATGCACTTTAGTCTGCTTTGTAGACACAGAGCTGAGCTGTGCTGTGAGTGACAGAAGCTGTGGTAATGTTATTCTTAGGACACAAGGGGCAAATAAGAGCTTTTCTGTAAAGCAGGGAAACTTTTCAATAAGATCTTTAATAGAGCAGTGAGATTTTGTGCTGTAACTGGCCATCATTGCAAACAGGGATATTTACTGGTAGCTTCAAGCCAGAAGGTTCATGAACAATTTATTTCCAAAGCACTGTGCTACTGCATTATGTTTGTTCTTGGGAAAACCATTCAGAGGTTTATTTTTTTCTCTTGTCGTGCTGCCATTCTGCCTGCTGCAGCTTCAGCTTCTAATGCAACACGACACCAATAGCTGCTTAAGATCCATGGAGTAGAGCTGAGTCATTAAATTTGCATCCTGAGAAATAATTAAGTTCCCAATGTTGCTCCAAAAATTATGCTGTTTATTTCACATGACTTTGACATACAGAAGCACAATCCTTCCAGTCCAAATGGAGCTTTTGTTCCTCACATTCATTAGTCCAGGGGAGAGCAAAGCAAGAGAACGATGTTCCTCCCAGGACTTGGTCTCAAGTTTCCAGTAGTGAATCCTTCCTCTTCCAACAGAATCCAGTTAACTTGCAAGCTTGGTGGAAACTGCCATGGGTGAGAATAGCTGCAAAGGCAGAATGAGTTTTGCCACCAAGAACAGTTTTCATAGTAAGGATCTGCCTTATTTAACTGATTTTCTTCCTTCAGGCTTCAAGCAGAGAGGACTTGATCAAGGGTGTGAAACTTTCCTTTGGTTGCAGCTTTGCTGAGAAGTTCTAGAAAAAGCTGTGGAGCAAGGAGCCTTGCAGGTAACAATTTAACTGGATTTGATACACTGAAATATCTTTGCTTGAGAAATGCAGGGTTTTCCCATTAGGGCATTAGCAGGGAAGCTGAGCAGCACTGGCACCTGTCCTTAGGTGTGCTTAGCTCTGTTAAGGGCCACATTAACTTTGTGGGCACTGTATTTCCAGTACATGAATTGTTTATAGCAAGAAAAAGCCCTGAATTTGCAACACTAGCTCCAAAATACCCCTGGGTTTTGCTGATGTTTCAAAACAGGTTCCAACTGGGCTTTGTAAGCAACTGGTCTGGGAAAAACACCTGGACATGTAATTAAGTAAGTGTTTAGCTCTGAATCCAGACCGGTGGCTCAAACATATCTTAAAGGTTGTTTGCTTACTGAATAAAAAGTTGAATTTGTAAACTCAGGCTCCAAAATCCCATTATATGGGGGAAGCAGCTTGGACTGTATCTGTATGAGTGCAGCAGTGGCTTTAGGCTAATGGCTGATTTTCCTCACCTTTTGAACTCCTTCGTGAAGATCTTAAAGGCAAGAAGATCCAGGTCAGATGAGGAACAGAAGAAATAAAATGTAAAACAAGACTGGGGAGACCATCAGGAGACTGTTCTCCTTACTCCTGCACCGAATTTGCCTGAGCTGGTCCTGAGAGCCTCTTGGTCTGGTGGTGGGGAACCCACAGCCCTTCAAGGCAATTCATTTAAATACTTCATTATTTTTACAGCTTTCCATAACATTTGTCTCACATCTTCTGTTTTAATCTCCTTTCTGCTTCCCATCCTCATGAATGGTTTCTGCCCCTTTTCTGGTAACATTTTCCCTAAGAAAGATGGGTATGGTCAGTGTGAAGTTCTTTCCCATAAAATGTCTGAATGCTTTTTGTTGCTCTCTGTTAACACCAAGTAATCCTTACCTCAGAGAGATTCATGGAACTGGAAGGTGAAGGACACCAGAATTTATCCAGAGTTCAAACCCAGGGCTCTCAGCACCCTTAAGTGTTGTTGCCCTCCAAAAAAACTGAACTTGGTGGGCAGCAGTGTATGGTCAAAAACCATTTAAGAGAGACTTCATGGAACTGGCAGGATGTATATGAGAAGGATTGGGCAGAGGAAGATTTTGGAGGTAAAGCTGGAAGAGCAGGGCAAGGAGCCAAGGCCAGGGGTGTGCTGTTTGCAAGAGGGTCCCACAGAACAGAGTGCCCGTGAGGTTTGTTAACGTGTCCCTCAGGGCTCCATGATGGAAATTGCATTGCAGGAGAAGCTTTACTGACCTTGCTAGCAAAATCCCCCAGTTGTCTGAGCCAGGCCTCCAGACAGGTTGTCAATCAACATGTCACGAGCTGAAAGAAGATATATGACCAGATTTAATTGATGAGACGTTCTGACATTGCTAAAGTGGGTATCTGCCTCTGTAGGGTACAAAGTATGTGCGCATATAACAGAATGCTGGCTTTTGATGTAGGCCACATAATTTGGTGTCTTCCTGACTGACAGAAAGCACAAGCATGTATTAAAGCATTATAAAAACAGGTCAGAGGACTTGTGGTTTTCTCTGGCCAAAGAACAGTCTCTAGTGTCTAAGTAGTGTAAAAATTAGTACTATTTTCCACTGGAAAAGGCAATCCAATGATACCTTATAGCTTTAAAAATTTTTGTTTGTTTTTTCCTTTAACTTCTTTCTCAGTAAAGTGACTGTGTTCTACTTCTCATTAATTAACCTCTGAACTTCTCATCATTGCTTAAACAAGACATCAACATCCTTTCATGGACTGTTATTGAAAAGCAATGGGAACAAGGATAGGAATGCTGCTAGTGAAGCAAAAATTACGCTTTGGTTTGTATTAACATGGCAGTTCTGACCCATCCTTCTGCCTGGCTCATTATTACAAGATCTGGATGGAGGCTTTTCTGTACTGGGGACAGTGCAGCAAAGCTAAGCCTGAAGAACATGAGCTTCTTTTGTATTGTTTTATAATTCATGGGTGTTAATGCCTTAAACACATTCTGTGAGAAGAACATGATGCAGCAGGGAGGCAGAAATGGCCAGTGTTTTTCCAGATGGTCTGTGCTGGTGTCTGCTTGGTGGCAACATGGCCTCAAGCTGAGTCTGTGGGTGTTGTAGCTGCCACCAACATTCCTGTAGTGCCAAGGGATTCCAGCAGTAGACTGAGATGACCTCATGTTGGTTGCCTCACAAACCTGGAATAAAGAGAAGAAGATGGAAAACGAGACACGTCTGCAAGCAAGGGAAATGAAGGAAATCACAGAAAAATACAGTTCAAATTCTTGGAGTATGGTTGTACTGGAAAAAATATACTGCACTTGGGTGGTGGTGTCCTGGTCTTACAACGTATTTATAAGAGGCAAAGGGAGGATAGCATGGCTGCCTCGGGCTTGCTTAGAAGGAAATATTCCTAGGCAGAAGGGGCAGCATGGAAGAACGTGAGCATGGGTGTTCGAGCAAAGGAAAGAAGAGGTGGGTTTCGTGGCCAGGTGGACAAAGGAGTTGATTTCTTGGTGCTAAATGAACAACAAAAGAAAAAGCAGGGTTGTCTGTGAAAATCTTTGAAGTAAAGTGGAACAGTTTATTTTATCTGATATAAAGAATTCCACAGAGAGCTGCTGGAGAGTAGTGCTGAGAGATCAGTGTGGTAGACTTGGAAAAAGACCTCTGAAACAGGATTTGCTATGGGTACCTGCAGGAATGTGGCTGGCAGAGAGATAAAAGGGTTTTCCAGCAGAGGAGAAGCAGGCTGGGAAGAGCTGCAGCTTCAGGGGAAGCCAGGAAGGCTGCATTTTTCAGGTGTTACATGAGAAACATCTGCAAGATATAGACATTAGAGTGAGTTGGAGAGGACTAAGCTGTGTTGATAGTGGACTCCGGTGGAATAATGGTTAGTGCTGTCTCAGTCTGCGGAGCCGGAGCTGGCAGATGAACATCCATGAGATGCTGGAGATTCTTTGTGCCAGCGTGTGATTATGCAGAGAACAAAACTCCTGAGGCCAAGAGCACTGTGAACATCTCTGCAGCATCTCTCCATTCCAGAGCCCTGGCCTGCAGGAAAATACTGGTTTCCATGCCCCCTCCAACTTTTCTTTCCCTCCTCTGGTATAAGCTATGAAAAAATGTCAGTAGGCTGATTTTTCAATTGGAGAACAAGGAAGCAAAAAAGTTGTGTACTCCTAAGCCATCTGTAAACACCCTGATCCACTTCGGTTTTACTCAGGGAAAAGAAAAATTTCTAAAAATCCCATGACTACTACTTATACGTACAACTAGGTGTCTACCACTGGTCTTGGAAAAATAACTGCTTGCTTTTCCAATTTTATTGGTCACCCATCAGTCTTAAAAATAGGAAGGCAAATAAATAGTTTCTGGATGATATTAACTACAAGCAAGCAAATTATACTCCAGTAACTGTTTTATCTCATGGCTACCAAAGCCTCTAGAGAACAGCAGGATAATATCACGAATGTCCTCATTCTCAGACTTTGCAGAGTCTGAGATTCACCACTTGGACTTGGGAGGAAGTCCTTGCTGCCCCTTGGGAATTCCGTGTGTGCTGTTAAAGCGGCTGCTCATGGAGAGGGACCCTGGCAGCAGCCCGGGCCCCATTCTGCACAGCAATTTCTGTCTCCCTCGTTGATAGGGCAGAAAATTCTCATTTCTCAACTTGCCAAAATACGAGCATCTGCAGTGATATAACAGGGCAGGAGAAGTCATATATTATCTACTGATAAGAACTGCTGCATATTTAAAGCAAAGGATATTTTCGGTATAGCTGTGTAATTGGGAAATTAAATTGTCTGGATGTTGTCATACACGCTAATTATGCTAAAGGCACAGAGAAAAAATATTCGTCTTCCACATAGCATGTATAGCTAGAAGATAATGAGATTTTAAATTCAAACTTGTCATCTTGGTGCACAAAGGTGAAAATATTTTAAGTATGTGCATTTGGCTGGAATGTATGTGGAAGGAAAACAAATTGTGTACTTGTTTACCGGTTTTTCCAAACACTGACAATAATGGACAGATGAGGGAAATGTGAACTTGCAAATCAGCTTTACTAGCATTTCTTGTTTAGCATGAAAGTTTTGTGCTAAAACAGACCATAGGTATCACCACAAATAGCTCTCTGCTCTGGGTGTCTGTTTGCTTGCTCCTACTTACAGCTGCTTGCAGTTATCTCTATTTTGTTGTTGTGCAAAGCAAATATTTTAGCTGAAATGTGTTGAAATGCTGTTTTAACTGAGTCATTCATTTGCAATAAATGAAGCATAAAGAATGCATTTTGGAAACTACACTTAACAGAATTAAAATCATCACACTGTTCTTTCCTTAAATAAATTCTATTCAGCAACTTCACTAGGTAATGAATGGCATGAAAACTCCATCTACCCTCATATAGTTCCTATGACATGAGCACGGAGTTAAAACTGTGCCATTGAAGTGGGTTTTTTTGTTTACTGAAAAGGAAAGAGAGGAAAAATATTCACAGTTCAGTTTGTTATAACCAGGTTCTTTTTATTGCCCAGCTCTGCTCTCTGTAGCTGTAAGGAGCTGATGGCATTCACACAGTCTGCCTCATTATTTTGGGCAGCTTCCACCTTCCCAGGGAGACCTGCTCTTCTATTACATTCATTAGGTTAGAGGGAAGTGAGTGTGATTACTCATATGCTTAAATTTGAGTATATATCCTCTATATATATATTCAAATATAGGATTTAGAGCCTCTCTGATACTTCTTTGGGCCTTGGTGGTCAAGCGGTGTTTTATTAAAAGAGGAAGACTCATGCAATAACATTAAACTATTAAATTCTCTCCCAGATCATTGTACCTGGCATGGCTGTGGAGTCTTTGGGTCTTGATTTTATGGCAGAAATCTGCCATCTTGTCTCTTTTAAGTGCTTGCCAAACATGTTCATAAATATGTTGGGAATTACTTTCAACAGAGGATGGACAAAGCAACTACCCATCCAGTGTAAATAATCATTCACGTTGGAGGTTCTTGTGATGCAAGACAGATTGAGGTGCTGACGCAGAACATGTGCTAATAACTAATACCTGAGCAGATGGGGAAATGCGGCATTGAGATCTACAGAGGTCAGAGGTTGGGAAATTCAGTGACCCTTGGCTCCCTAAAAACTCTGAGGCTTTTGTGGGGTGAGAAACACTGTGGAAATAATATTCTCTTGCAATATGCACGTTTAGTACATTCTACGTTTGGTGAAAATGGGTATGCTCCTGCATTTAATGCCACAAGAAAGAATCTAAGAAGATTAAAGCACGTTTGACATGGACCAACATCTTCCATTTGGCCTGCTGTCACTCTGTTTAAAACACCTGCTCTGACAGAAACTGTGAAGATTTTTGTCCCTGATGTGCTGCTGGGAAAGGATGACCTAGGAGGGGAAGATAAAATGGTAGCATGTGCCCTAAAATCTTGACCCCCTGAATTTAAGAGCAAAACTCTTCCAGCTGGAGTGGGCTCAAGACTTTATCTTTGGTCTATCAGCTCAGTGGCTGCCCATGATGAACGTTTATTCTTCACTGCCCACTTTTGAAAAATGGGATGAAAGGTCAGTGCGGATCGTGCAGCAACTTTCAGAACTGCAAGGAAGGCAGCTGACGTAACCTTGCTGGTACAGCCTGATGTGGCCAGCATGGGAGAGGAGGCACTGTGGATGTGGGTTAGGACCAAGCCCTGGAGCTCCAGGCTGCCCAGCACAAGGACCAGTCTGCCAGATAAACTGTGCCCTGCAGAGGAGCTGAGTTTGTGCTGACCAGTTCTCAGAGGACCCAAAATCCCTAGAAAGCATTTTAAGGTGCTGAGAAGCCTTTGTCAGTGATAACCTCAAGCCTATGACATCTCAGCAAACTTGTGCTGACAGTTTCCACCCTGCCAAGACTGCCACCACAGAAACTGCTCATCCCAAGGGGAGGGATGCAGATTTGTCCCAAACTCGGGGATTCTGACACATTGCTATGCACTCCCCCCAGCCCTGCCCAGCTATGCTCCCTCTGCCTTCCTCCCAGGAAGGATGGCTCTGATCTGCCCACAGTCATGTCAACTGACAAATGAAATGATTCCTAATAAGATGAGATTCCAGAGCTGCTTAGCATGAAATTACTACATGTGATGTTGCTAAGCAATCTCAGGCTGGTTGACCACCTGGAATAACACTTCTCTGTTGGAAAACCCAGAAAAAGTTGAGGGGTGGTCGGTGGCTGCTGCTTTCTGTTCAGAGCAGAGGAGTGGGGAATAGAGCAAGTAACAGCCCTTGTCCCATCGGGGCTAGTGTGACGGTTATTGAAAGTGAGAAAGAGCTCTCCCTCGAGAACAGCGGCAGCTGCGGGATGGAGGGGATGAGACGGGAGCAGCAGGAGATGCACAGATTTGGAGTGAGTCCTGCTGACTGGAGGGGGATGCACAGAGACGGAGAACCACTCCCTAGAGACACGGGCTTTGTGGCAAAGTGGCCGTGAACATCTTTCCACGATGAATTTAAATGGTTATTGGAAATGATACCAAGTTTATATAACTTTAGTCAGGAGTTTTTTTTCTCCTTTGCCCAGGGGGAAAGGAATTGAAGTTTCTTTTCAAAGGACTGTTTCACCACTCGAGGCCTGACGAGCTTAACATCTCAAAAAGACTGGGAATAGCACAGAAGATGCACAAAAGATAACGACCATTAACAAACGTCAACCCCAAACATCACCTCTGACATGGTTGACATGGTCGGAAGACACCTGCTCTGGGGAAAGAGAGATAAGAAAACGAAGAATGAGAACCTAACTAACATTGAAGGCAAAGGGATCAATAACCAGTAGGAAACCAAATACTAAGAACAGTCTAACTTGGGACCAATGAACATTGAACCGATTAATTTCTCTGGGTTTTGACTGTATGTGGAAAATCTAGTAAAGACCATGTGTGATGGAAAGATTTTCTCTGTACAACCTGGGCAATGTGTGGATGAAATGATTTCTGTTGCACATCCTGGCCAGAACAACATCCTGGTCAGAGCAAAATAATGCCTTAATTCTCTAACACTAAAAATATTGTTGGAGAGTTTTTGTTTTTCCTGCAGTTTCCGTGACATGGTGAGTGGGAGCTGTTAGCACTGCTGTTTGGACACCCTCTCTCTGCACCTGCGGAACTAGAGGCTGGGCTTTGCTGGTCTCTTTGAGGCTGAACATAGTTTTAGTATGGAGCAAAGCTCTCGAGATAACAGCTCTTGAGCCACAACAGGTAGCTGTTGGTGAGGCTCTGAGCCCTGTAATCCAGGTGTTTTCCCTCTGATTTCTCTGGTGCTGGAGCAGTAACTTCAGTCTAGCCCACAGGGACACAGGGTAGTGCAAACTCGCCCATGGGAAATGAGCTTTCCCAGCCAGTTCTCTTTAACCAATTTCTTTTGGACAAAGATTTATTCTTCCCTTATCCACTGGTTTTCTCCAGTCCTGTCTGATATTAAATATCTCCAGAAGCAGCTATGGTTCATTGCTGCATTAATCTGTTTGTGCAGGAAATGTCATATCAATGTCCATTACCATTTTCCCTGAGCAGCACCTAGAAGCAATTAACATCTCTGTCCATTCTTCATTATCTCCACTTTTTATTTATCTTAAAACAGAAAGTGCTAATTTATTTTTAAAAACCCAAAGTTTAAAAATCATTTGCAAAGCTGTTTAGTGTCTTGATATGCCAGTAGGAACTGGGGAAGGCAGATGCTGAGTAGGAAGTACATGTTCATCCTGAAGACATCCTAGAGCTGTCAGGGTGTCCCCTGCCATCTGGCCTGTCGGAGCATGTGGCAGATTCACAGCTCTCCAGGGATGACACGCTGCAGAGGCCATAGGATCCCATTACGCTGTTTATGGGGACAAGCCAGACATTTGTCTCGCTGAGACGAGGTGTCAGTCGGGGATGCTCCAACCACGCGGTCTTTTCCAGAGCCCCTCCTTAAAAAGTCGGAGATGAAGCTGGTACTTACAGAAATGTTTATGTTTAGAAAAAAAGCGTGTCGGAACCCCGAGGGGTTTCAGCCAGACACAGATACCAAAACGGGAGGGGGGTGAGCCCGCTCCTGCCCGCGCCGCGCAGGGGGAGCAGGCCGGGATCGGTGCCGGTGCTCGGCGCTGAGCCGCGGCCAGACCACGCTTCCGAACCCCCCCACGCCCGCGGAGCCCTGACACCGCCTCCCTCATTAGCATCCCTTCTTCTTCCTCCTCCTCCTCCTCCTCCTCCTCCTCCTCCGCCGCCGGCCGGCCGCAGACGGGTGCACGGCAGCGGCGCCGGAGC